>JAVLUX010000037.1:20602500-21202500 GCA_032164185.1 Moxostoma hubbsi | reverse complement strand
CATCTTCAGGAGTAGTCACTAAACTAATCAATTAATTAAAGTGAACAAATTTGTCAAACAGAAGCAAGCCACAACAAATTATCCTTTATATTTGCAGCTAATTCTGCACAATTATGCAGATAATTTGCTGTACTTAAATCATTAAAATAGCACAAGTTGGTGCTTTTAGCTTATTCTTAAAAAAAAAAGAAAAAAAAAAGAAAACATGTTTGTTGATCAGTGATTGTCTCAACTTTTTCGCCCCTTATGAGTTTGCATACCTGTGAGTTATAAACTTTAGACAACGATGACGAACCACTGATTAAAAATAATAATAATTAATTGACTCTGGGTTGGTAGTGTGGTGATTCATCCTTAATACCCCGGAATGTGAAATCATTTTCAATAATTAAACGATTGGAGTCAGCTTATACCACGGTTACCACATGTAGTATGTGGAAAACGCCTAATCTAGTCATAAAATTGGCATTAGCAATAAAACGCATAATGTTGTGGAATATGACATATTTGGATGATAATGAATGTTTGAATGTACAATTAATCAAATAAAAATTGTGATATGTCCTAGTGTGATAATTAAACAAAAAAAGTCTCTGATTTAACTGAATAAATAAATAATCTGCAAGTGATGCACGCTTCAAAATGAGTGTATGGAGCCGGCCGCTCTTATGATAAAAACCTAATCATGATCATCTTGTGCACTCTTGTGTGTGTCAGAGATGACAGAGACAGAGAGCACTCTGAAGTGCACAGCATATACTGACTATGTATTTATTCAATTGAATCACAGTTTTACAGGGATTAATAATCACAATGGGCCATGTAGCAAACTGCTTATCTGGAGTTGAGAAGCTACCGTCAAAAACAAACAGAAACGGCAAAATAAAATCTCGCTATAAATGGCTGCATGTGTTTTTGCTTAAATATTACACTTGTTGGGCACATAAAATGTCCTGGAAATGCCCTGGAAAATTGTGCCTTGAAAAGAGTGGGAAACCTGACACGGTATTTGTCCTAAATTTCAAGCCAAACAAAAATATAAGTATACGTAATAAATATACTATTTACAATGTAATATGAGGGTGATATAATGAAATTGACATTGACAGTCCATATTGATGATATCTGATGCAGCCCATGATATTAACATGTTACTACATACAATTTCTGCATGGACTAAAGGCTGTGAATTATTGTAATACCGACTGGAGAACTGCAAACACATTGTGTGGCTGCTGAGAAGTCACAGTAGTTGATTATACACAGATCTACATTCAGTGCAGTATTAAACTGTATTATACACCAGTGAGAGCTCTGACATATTTGAGCAGAGAGCGACATGCATGACAACCATCCTGTTCTGATGAAAACGGCAATGAAACAATTCCCTCTGGTAGTCAAAAACTACACTGAACTGTGGTCATAATCAGGAATGAGACCAAACAGCAACCTTACTTAATTTTCATCTTTCATTTTTTAATCTTTCTTTAATCAAAATAAAACTTCACAATTTAAAGGAATATTCCAGTTTCAATACATGTTTAGCTCAATCAATAGCATTTGTGCCAAAAAATAAAGAAAAAAACAAATTCAAGGTTACAGTGAGGCACTTAAAACAGATCTGAATGGGGGCAACATTTGGAGGGTTGGAAGGCAGAAATGTGAAGCTTATAATTTTATAAAAGCACTTACATGAATTCTTCTGTTAAAACTTGTACTATTTGCTGTACATTTGTTTAAATTGTCGTTTTTATGGTTTTGGGGTTTACAGCATCGTCATGGCAACGAAGTTGTAAAATTAGATAAAACTTTACACTGAAAAGGTTAAAAAGCCAATTTTATCACACTAAAATCATGTTAACAAGCATATTGTTTACATCTTGTAGCTATACATTTGAAACAGTATTTTTAATGTCTACAGGTTCACTTCCATTGTAAGTGCCTCACTGTAACCCAGATTTTTGTTTTTTTTAAAGAAAAAGAGGGACAAGTCGAAATTTACTTTTGGTTAATCAACATTATGCCACAAATACTGTCAATTGATATTAACTTGTATGACCCCAGAATATTCCTTTAAATTTAAAAATCTTATAAACAAGATATGCAAGTGCTTTTAACATTTCTCTACATGTCTTGGATTCTCAGTTTCTCTTTGTCTCTGTGGAGACTGCAGAGTATTATCTAAGAGATGATTAATCTGGTAGTCTTGCTCTCACAAAAGGAGCTGCCTGTAGCATGACTCTGGACTGACGTCAATGTACATCTTATTTTCTGTTTAGCATTTACATTTCCCTGCTGGTATCCAATTCCAAGAAACATGATGACGTCAGATGTACTGTGAGTGGGCAGAGCATTCAAGCGTTTCAGAAATAGAGAGAGAGGGTAAGCGAGTGGTGCTGAAAGACGTGAGTAATAGATTAACTGAACAAGAAGGAGAAAAAGACTAAAGAATTGTATACTTTCAGCCTGTTGCATACTGCACAGACCTTTCACTACAAGAATGTAGTGAGATAACCAGAAAAATCCTACTTTGTTTCTCAGTACCATCTCTCTTTTTTTTTTTTTTTTTTAAATAGTTTTGTTTGTTTGTATTTTAGATTTTTATTAGAGTTTTTGTTGGTTTGTTTTTGTTAATATTCTCTGATAATTATCAAATAAAAGAAATAATAAAAAAACTCACAGTTAAAAATCACCTAAACTGTGCAATTTAAAATTCAATCTTTGAAAATATATATTTAAAGCGAGTTCCCAAATTAAATGCAATGAAAACCACATGGCAACACACAAAAAAAAACAACACACATACCTGATTCTGTCTCATCTCCAGTCACAGCCATGTATAATGATTTGAAAGCTTGTCTATGTCTCTCTGTTGTCAGTATATAATGCTGCCCAAACAACAAGCTAAGTGTGCAGTCACTGTCAGAGCCATTGACATCACTATGACATCATTGGCCTCCTAATGTCAGTAACAGTGGCTCGCAGTGACAGCCCTCCCCTTTCCCCTCCCTCCTCTTCCAATTACATATCAAACAGTCAGCTGGACCAATTCAGACTACAGAAGCAAGGGCACTATTTTTAAATGTGTAAGATTTTACTTAAGATTTAGTTTTTACTATGATTTTAACAAGAATAATACAGTACGCACTACAGTATGTACAATGTCATGTGATTTAGCCTTGTTTTGACATGAATTTATGTGCAAATCTTTGCTTTTCCTGCCTGTGCTTTAATAACTGTGTGGGTGTATCTCACAAAACATGACAAGAACATGCCTGGGTGTTTATTTTTCCCAAAGTCATAACAAAGAAAGAAAATGAAGCCTGTTTTAGGGTTATTAAATTCTCATTACAGAAAAATCTTAATGATCCTAAAAATAGGCATAATTTCTAACTTGATTTTGGGATAACATGTAAAATGTATTTGTGAGATTCATTCACGTGTTTATAACTTCTGTGTTTATGTAACGTTTAAGGAACATTCCGGTTTCAATATAATAAACTCAGTCGACAGCATTTGTGGCATAATGTAGATTGCCAGAGAAAATATTTTCCTTTTCTTTAAAAAAGCAAAAACCGAGGTTACAATGAGGCATTTAAAATGGAAGTTAATGTGGCCAATCCATAAACATTAAAATACTCACTGTTTCAAAAGTATAGCCTCAAGACGTAAACAATGTGCATGCTAACATGATTTCAGTGTGATAAACTCACATACTAACCTTTTCTGTAAAGTTATAGCCAATTTTACAACTTTGTTTTCATCATGACTTAACCCTGTAATCCCAATAATGTAGTAGTCCGCCACAACTTTCCTGCTCAAAAATACACGATTTTTAACCGAAGAATAAATGCAAGTGCTTTTATAAGTTTAAACCCTCCAAAAATAGGCCCCTTTCGCTTCCATTGTACCTTGATTTTTTTTATTTGATTTTTCTTTTTTCAAGAAAATGAGGGAAAAATCTAAATTCTATTTTGTGATAATCACTATTTATTTGACCACTTTGTGCGACTGAGTTTAACTTGTATTGAACCCAGAATATTCCTTTATTTAAAACCTGGACTCAGGAGCAGATATACAGTCTTGTCAAAACAGGCTTGACTACATGGGACTGTATTATATAAATGAAGTCATTACCTTGGGCCACTACATTATTGTCCGACAGCATGTAAGGCTGAGTGGCATCCCTTGAGTGCACAGCATACTGCATCATAGGAGCCCCAGGAGATCCTGAGCTGTTCATGTTGAAAGATTGATAACTCTGGTTGCAGGGGATAAACTGGACGCTGCCACTCTGATTGAGAGCAACTTCAAAATAATATAACAATAATACATGTCAAATGAGGATAAGCCTATGCACATTATACTTTTGGTGTGTCACAGACTAAATGTTCAACAGTGGAGAGTACTGTATATAGTAGACCCAAAAAGAATTTGGACACTTTGGCCTCACTAAAAATGTATAGCAAAACAGAATAGCAAACCAAGCAGCATTTATTTTCACAAATAGAAGTACGTTAGGTTTCAAATATAGTAAAAAATTGCATCAGTCAGGTTCCAGAAGTAAAAATCCTATAATTTTTTTCCATAGGTGAATTCATTTTTTATAATAAAGTTAAAAAACTTTACATACAGACCTACCATAAGCTCGGTGGTTGTTACTGATGGTATATGCTTCTGTTGAAGCCATCGGTCTGTATTATTTCAGCTTTGTCTTTTAGAAATCACATTTAATAGTGGAATTCCTGGTGAAGGACTTCACTACCCATGAATCTAAGAGAAACGCTCAACCAATCAGAAAATCATATTGAACAAAGCGACCAAACAAGTGCTGCAGACACCGTCACTTGGACGACGCACTTTGAATGATGTAATTGGATCGGTCTTCCTACACTCTCAAACTACTTATATATTTGTAAATATCTGAATATTTTGCAGTAAAATTAAAATATATTGTTTCTCTACTTATAATCAACAACTTGAAATCAAACATTTTATACTTGTCAACCGTTTTTCACTCAATTACGACATTTGCAATGCTTCATGGAGTTCATGCGCTCATGAAAGACAGTAAAGTCTAGTGTTTGTCTTTTTGTCTGATTTTCAAATATCTTTTAGTTTCAAATTAAAGTTAAGAAGGTTGTGATTCACCTTTGGAGCTGGTTGGTTTGGTTCATGACTTAGGACTATTTTATGAAGGATTTTATGCATTGCCTATGGAAGTAATGAATGGGAAAACTACTTCAAGATGCACTGTTGTGCTCTATAGATGTACTGTCAAAATTAAAACCAAAAGGCCTATTATGTCACTTTCTGGCTATCAAACCATTACACATGTGTGAACTTGAGGGAAACTGTCTTCATACATCTACTAAAAATCACCCTGACAACAGTTGGTCGAAAGTAATGAAAAAATTGCTCAGAAAAAGTTAATTCTGTGAAAAGACCTACCATTATTGTTAGCAGGTGTCTCTTGCTTTGATATGTTGTTACTCCAATGAAATAACATACATTTTAAGTGTGGCTTAAGTCCTCGTACACACATGCAGCAACTGCAAGCGACAAAGTGATTAGATCTCTACGACACGAGAGACAGCGACCTTTGGCGAATAGATGTGGACGTGTCCAGCAACTTGAGTAAGTTGCTTTAAGCAAATATGGAGCTACTTTCGAGAGCGACAACCAATAGGAGTGAAGAGAATGTCAGTGTAACTCATGTCACCAGTCAATTGTCGGCAGTCTAATTCAGTTTGGTTATTGATATGCATTAAGCACTGTTGCAGTTCATATAAAAACATTCTCCCCAGTAGAATGGCATTTTTAGGGACAAGAAAACTGATTTCTTGTCAAATTAGAAGGATGTTTCAGAAATTGTTGGCAGTCTGAACAAGTTTGATTTGTAAATTTGATTGATCATTCATCTTGGTGATGGTATGATGCAATGAGCACTGCTGCAGTTCATATTAAAACACTCTGCCCTGCAGAATGAGCGTTATTATGGAAAAGAAAACTGATTTCTAGTCAAATTAGAATCAAATCTTATTTTAAATAGCAAAATGCCTCATCTGTGATTTTTAAGAGATATGGCCAGAGATGCAGTCCACCAATAACATTAGAGCGACAGCAGTAGGAACGCCCATGGGCGACTTCACAGTACAGAGACTAGTGACTTCAAGTGATCAATTTGCTGCATGTGTGTATGGGGCTTGAGTGTACACAAATGTCCTTTTTAGGGCCTCTGTAGTTATAATAATGCTATATACAAAGCCTTCAAAAAAATCTCACTGTAAGGGCCTGTATTGGTCTTGTAGAGAATGTCTCCTGAAGAGCAGGATGCCTTTACGTCACACTTATCTTCTGTAGCTCCACCATCTGGAAGGTCATGCAAATTTGTCCTGGTATGCCTGCTGGGCACCTCCCTTTTCTTTGGAGAGTCAGATAGATCCTTGCTAGATTTTTCAACTTTGCATACTACTGATGATGCCTGAAGACAAATCAAAAGACAGGTTTAGATGATCACATTCTAACAACTAGAGTAAATATGAGAATGAAAAATTGTGAACCCTAGATCAGATTTTTTTTGTTTTGTTGCAAATGATCCCTTTGAATTCCTACTTTACAAATGTCATATACTGTGTCTGTATTACAGAAATATTTAAATATACAGTATATTTTACATATGCGGTGTATATGGACAATCTTGTGATAATATTGTTATGAATTCCTCAATAATATAAATATAAGGAATAGATCGCACATGATTTTTCAAAGCACACGACATCATTTCTTTAATTTTGCTACCTACAGTGTGACAGTTCACACAAGTGTGAATACACACTGTCTTACTCAGTTCCCACACAGAAAGGCCCAGCTGAGCCAGTACTCGAACCCAGGACCTTCTTGCTGTGAGCCACCATGCCACACACGTTTTTTCCTATCATACCTTTTATGGAGATCCATAATATGAGTCACAGCTTGCTTTAGTGTAGGTACACTGAAAATAGTGGTAATCTGTAATTGTTACCTCAACAACCTATTTCTACTTGATTTAACCACCACCACCAAAAAAAAAATAAAATAAATAAATTCTTTATTTATATTATATATATGCTCATTTATGCCCGTGGACATTACCTGCATGAAAGACCGAGGTCTTTCCTGGATCATCTGACCAATTGGCAGCTGTACCCTAGTCGTACCTGGAATTCCTGTGGAGCTGCTGCCTAGTTGTGTCTACAAACATAATCGTGTTGATCATTGAGACAATTTATTTAACGTATTACACCATATTTTATGACTCAAAATATATATATATAAAAAAATTCTAGGCCTCTTTACCTGTAAAATGACCAATATCTAGACCTAGGTCATGCTTCTGGGTTTCACTGGGAAAAGTAAAGGTTTCAGAAAAGTAGCAATTCCAGCATTACGGATGTACTGAAACTTGGATCTCAGAGACATCTGTATGATATAACCATCAAGGCTGCATGATGGAATAGAACCCCATTATAAACAATGACGCTGTCAGACAGTGCTGTGCAAGCGCCACCAGTAAGCTGAACATGCATAGTGCAACAATTATTATCATATTACAGTTCAAATCCCAAAGTTTGTCAAAATGGTCCCTTTCCAAATGCTGGCTATAAATGCAAACATGTCACAGATCAAGTCAAGTCAAGTCAAGTGGTTTTTATTGTAATTTCATCCATATACAGTTAGTACAGTACACAGCAAAACAAGACAATATTCCTCCAGGACCATGGTGCTACATAAAACAACATAGGACAAACCCAGAACCACATGAGACTACACAGACTAATAAAATACCTATATAAAGTGCACGTGCAAATGTGTGCAAAAGTACGGGACACTACAATAAATTACTTACAATGAACAGGACAATAGTCACAGTAAGAGACAGTGCAGTGCTGAACATTACAGTTGTGCAAAAAGATGACAGTTTCTAAAAATGACAAATGTAAACATAACATACTATGAGATAGTGTTCTACGCACACAGCAGTTTTTGAAGTAGCAGCCAGTTATAAAGTGACAATAATTAAAGTGCAACTCAGGACGTGTGTGTGTGTGTCAAATCAGACTCTGAGTATTGAGGAGTCTGATGCCTTGGGGGAAGAAGCTGTTACACAGTCTGTCCGTGAGGGCCCGAATGCTTCGGTACCTCTTGCCAGACGGCAGGAGGGTGAAGAGTTTGTGTGAAGGGTGTGCGGTGTCGTCCACAATGCTGGTGGCTTTGCGGATGCAGTGTTTTTGTAAATGTCTTTGATGGAGGGAAGAGAGACCCCAATGATCTTCTCAGCTGTTCTCACTATCCTCTGCAGGGCTTTGCAATCCGAAACGGTGCAAGTCCCAAAACCAGGCAGTGATGCAGCTGCTCAGGGTGCTCTCAATAGTCCCTCTATAGAATGTAGTGAGGATGGGGGGAGGGAGATGTGCTTTCCTCAGCCTTTGAAGAAAGTAGAGACACTGCTGGGCTTTCTTGGTAATAGAGCTGGTGTTGAGGGACCAGGTGAGATTCTCCACCAGGTGAACACCAAGATCAAAGCAATATTCAATCATCTATATCAGAATAATCATAGTCGTAAAGGTTCTAGCTTCTATGGTGCCCTGGTGAAACCTCCTTCAATACATATGTATATTTTTCATATAATTCCTTATCTCTTGGAGAAATTATTTGGCTATTGTTACATAAAGTGAAAAATAAATAGTCCTTCAATCCCTCTTTTGCAATTATAAAATATATCTGTTTGAATATCTTGTTTTATAAATGGTGCGAAAATTGCTGGTGTATTGTTAATTGTTTATTTTGAGCTGTATCTTTTCAACTTCACAGAGGTTTGAAGCCTGTCATGAACAATTCCACGGAAATGTCAACCATGTAAAACTAAAGTTTTAAGCAAAGGCACAAAACCCCTTTTAAATTGTTCATTTAGATTTTATTGTATTGTATTAAACAGCTATATGCATTTTCAAACAGCACGGTGGTGCAGCGGTTAGCACTGTCGCACCACAGCAAGAAGGTCATGGGTCCAAACCCCGGTTGCCCCGGCCTTTCTGTGTGGAGTTTGCATGTTCTCCCCGTGTCTGTGTGGGTTCTCTCCGGGTGCTCCGGCTTCCTCCCACCATCCAAAGACATGCAGGCTAGGTTAATTGATGTCTCCAAAAATTGTCCTAGGTGTGGATGTGAGTGTGAGTGGTTGTTTGTCTATGTGTGGCCCTGCAATGGACTGGTGACCTGTCGGCCAATGTTAGCAGGGATAGGCTCCAGCCTGTGAGCCTGTACACAGGATAGGCAGTTGATGATGGATGGAAGAGGGATTGAAGGAATATTTATTTTCATTTTACGTTAACAATAATAATTTTCCTGAGCGATAAGGAATTATCTGAAATATATACACACTTTGTCATAACAGTGCCTTTTTTACATTATAAGAACCACATTCATGATATTGTTGTTTCAACCCTGTCACGTCCGTAACATTTTAGAGGTTAAGATTACATCACTAAAACAATATTCATTCAAATAAGTTGAGTAGACGAACAAATGGTCTCCCTTCTCTACTTGACCTCTCAAGTAGACCAGAACCTTGACCTGAAAATGTGTTATGGACGTGACCATTATGGATGCTTCATATCTAATCATATGTGGCAATGACAGAATCACAACAATCCGGGTTCCGGCTTGAGAAACATGTAGACATTTATTGTTGCACTTTTCAGTCGCACACAATAAGGCCGCTTTTCAGCAGTACACAAAAGGCTTTCTTTTCAGCTTCACTACACATAAACTCTGTTGGCTTTTCACCTCAACACTACACATAAACTCTATTTTCTTTTCAGCTTACACATAAACAACTACACATAAACAGCTTCATTGTGTCTCTCTCTTTCCCCAACTTCAGCTCTCGCTGCGGCTTTATCTCTCACCCGTTAACGCTGTAATCAGCCACAGCTGGGCGAGATAATCTGTTACAGGTGTCCAACCCAGCCACGCTCCGCACAGTCGCCGTTTGGCCTGCCCTGCTCTCCACAACTATGATTTTTCTTATATTCATCACTGATTATTGCTTTGATCTGTGACTTGTTTCAAGCTACTGCATTTATAGCCAGCATTTGGGAAGGGACCATTTTGACAAACTTTGCGATTTGAACTGTAATCATTTCTGCGCTACTCTTTGGGTTCCGCTTTTACGCCAGCCTGTGCGCCACTCGCTCATGCAGCGCTGTCTAAAGCGGGCAATGCAGACTATATATTTAAAAACACAGCCTTTAGCAGCTTAGTATTTGTGCAAGGCCATTTGGCAATTTTAATTGTATTTAAATCTATTATGCAGCCTTGATGGTTATATCATACAGATGTATGTTCAGAGATCAAAATCTACAATTTTTAGAATGTTGATTTTCCCCTCATCAAGTAGTGCCACTTTCACAATTGCCACGGCCATAACGAGGGGTTTTCACTGCACATTTCACATCCATAATGCTGGAATTGCCATTGTTGCTCTGTGATTGGCCAAAATGTTCCGTTCAACTTTTCTGAAACCCTACACTTTTCCCTGTGGACCCAGAATCTTAACCTCTGGCCTACTTTCTGTAAGATCTGAATTTCAGAATATTGAATTTCTTCTTCAAATGTATATTTTAAAATCTAAATATTTACAGCTAATTTCACCTCTTGAAATTGAGAATACAAAATCTGCTGTTTAAAAATACAAATCTACAAAATACACCACAAAAACAATTACATTTTGTTAAATGCCACTTGTCTAGAAATAAAATTTATGAAATTCTAATTAAAAACTATAAAAAATGCACCATGGAAAATTGTATTTTATTTAAAAAAATTTGAATTTACAAAATTTTAATTCAAAACTTTTTGTCATTTATCCAGCTCTATAATTTCTCTGACAATCACTAAGACCATGTAATGTCTGTTGTTAATAATGTGATATAATGTTTCAAAATGCTCTCTTATAAACATAATGGCCATCATTTACATCATCTTTGTTTGTTTTGCATTCAGTGAACTTTACCTGTGCATATGTTGTAGATTTAGTCCTTCTTAGAACCTGTTGGCCTGGATCTTCTGTATTCATTCTGATTTACACTAAAAAGAAAAAAAAAATCTAATAAAACTTTCTCTCCGCTTAAATCTCAGCGCTCTTAAAGACACCTCCGCTTAAAAGGGCACTTTTACATTTGTATAGGGCACTTTTAGATTTGTGAATGAAGGCAGACTTGCGCCCCTGCAGCCCCTGTTCTGTGCACATCAGTGCACCCTATGTTTAAAGCTTAATGTCAAAGCTGCCATTTAATCCACTATTTTAGCATCTAAATAACAAGAATCTAATCAACTAATTTGTTTGAATACTGTTTAATACGGAACTTAGCAGCAAAGATATTGCAAAATAAATGAGCTAACAAGTTACTCAAGTGGAATTTATGCTCTTCAGATAACACAAACAAAAGTTGCTGTTTCCAATGCACATAATGTTAGGTGTGGTGGCTTAGTGGATCAGTGTCTGATCTACTAATGGAAACTCTCAGATTCAATCCCATATAACTGAGAACTGCAGAGATTCTGTATTATAGATTCAAGTAGGTAGATGACTTTTACAGTTATTGCACTAGAAGTTGTACTGGATGAAAAAGCTTCTGCTAAAGTCGCAAAATAATGTGTACAGTTGTGGCCAAAAATATTGGCACTCTTGGTAAATTTGAGCAACAAACGAAGGCTGTGAAAAAAAAATCTGCATCATTAATCCTTTTGATCTTTCATTCAAGAAAATCTAAAATATCTAACCTTTAACTGAAATAAAACAATTGAAACAGGGGAAATATCTCATTATTAAATAAATATTTTTCTCCAAAACACATTGGCCATAATTATTGGCACCCTTTTAATCAATACTTTTTGCAACCTCTGTTTGCCAAGATAACAGCTCTGAGTCTTCTCTTATAATGCCAAATGAGGTTGGCGAACACCTGGCAAAGGATCTGAGACCATTCCTCCATACAGTATTTTTTCAGATCCTTCAAATTCAGAGGTCCATGTTGGTGGACTCTCCTCTTCAGTTCACCCCACAAATGTTCTACGGGGTTCAGGTCAGGGGACTGGGATGGCCATGGCAGAACCTTGATTTTGTGGTCAGTGGTCAGTTGTGTTGATTTTGATGTTTGTTTTGGATCATTGTCATGCTGGAAGATCCAATCAGTCCATGAATCCATGTATCTGAACTAGATGTCCAGGACCTCTGTCGTAAAAACAGCCCCACAACGTTAAAGATCCATCACAACATTTAACCGTGGGCATTGGGTACTTCTTCATCTCTTTGTGTGCCAAACCAATCTCTGGTGTTTGCTGCCAAAAAGCTCTTTTTTTGTTTCATCTGACCATGTAACCTGGTCGCATTTGAAGTTCCAGGAGTGTCTTGCAAACTGAAGATGCTTCAGTTTAGACAATATAGAACATGTAAATTATTGCCCTGATGGTGGAAATGTGCATTTTCAATGCTTTGGCTATTATCTTATAGCCACTTCCCATTTTGTGAAGCTAAACAATCTTTTGTCATTTAGTCTAACCATTTCTTTAGTCTAACCCATGCACTGTGGTTGATGATTATGGGAATTTGGCCTGAGGGTATTTATACCCCTGTGAAACAGGAAGTCATGGCTGAACCATTTCATGTTCCTTGTCACCCAGGTGCACTAAAAAAATTAAAATATGAATGGGAATATACTTCAGATATATTTTACACATAAGGATTTCTAGGGATGTTAATAATTATGGCCAATGTGTTTTGGAGAAAAATATTTATTTAATAATGAGATATTTCCCCCCTTTCAATTGTTTTACTTCAATAAAGTTTAATTTTTTTTACATTTTTTTTAATGAAAGATCAAAAGCATAAACAATGCAGATATATATTATACCATTATTTTTGGCCACCATATTTATATATATTGGCCACATTAATATAATCAAGATGATGACTACCAAAAAAGCCAACCAAAATCTACCATGCAAGGCTATTAACACATGGATTTTGGGACATTGTGCCTTTGTAATTGAATTATATTATTTGATGCACCTTGGAGTGCCAACTTAATACCATGGTATCTGAATATGGTAGTCATTCAGTACCATAACAGTTTATAGCAAAGTATACAATCACTGTACCATGATTGGTATTACTCTTTATTTAGGAGGTTGTCGGTTAATGAAATCACCCAAAAAGTGTAAATTAAATACACAATCCAAGGGTTTTTTGCAACAAAAAGTGTAGCGCTTAAAAAAGTTTACAGATATAGATGATGGAAACGCAAATTATTGCTAAAATTTCACAAGTGTCGACATAATATTTTTCTGTTTAACTCTAGTGCATTATCTCTATGTTGATACATCAAATGTCACGAAAAAATGGTTTGGAAACACTATGTCGAGAAAATTGGCAAAAATGTAGTGTCCCATGACCCCAGTCGTTAGCCTGTTTTAATCATAATGACAAGGTATACATCCTTGAAAGCCAGTTTGTTGTACATGAAGCTTTACTGGCACTGTCATGGATTGGTCTTAACGGTATACCTGCACAGATCCGATGCTGCAAACACATCTGCATCATGACACTTCCAGGAGTGCCAACACAAAAATCTCCTATCACGCACCTGTTATCGACAAATGCACGGAGAACAAATTCATGTCCACTCTGTGCATCCATTTAATCATGGTAGCCATCCGTTTATTTATAAATTCAATTTTAAAAATTAAAAAGAAATACACAATACTAGGAGAAAAGCTTCAGTGTGCTTTTTTGGAGCACTAACAGCCCAATTAAAATGATTGTTTTTAGCTTTCTTTTGAAAAAAATGCAGGCAAATTCCCTGTATTATATTATATATAATATAAATTATCAAACTAATACAGCATTAAATTAAAAATATAAATTTCTAAACCAAAAAATAATATTGTTATGCCTATAGAGGCCTAATTTCCTTTTCTTTGCACAAATTTAAATGAGCCTTACCCTGTAGACGGAAAAAAGTCAGCTTAATGACAGTCTCAGAATGTTCTACACTTTTTTCAAGACAAGATAGGTATGACGTCATCATGCACACCATTTTTTCTTTATCGATAAAAGACCATTTGAACGGAAACAGGGAGAAGACGGCAAATTTCGCAAACCAAAATGTTTACGCATTTTCACTTTGTCGATAACAAAGCAGAGCGAAAAGTGGACGGAAACTAGGCTCTAAGCTAGGTCTTATTAACATATTTGATCTAATGCGTCAAAGTTGATAAACACCTGAAAGGCAGAAAGGTGAGACAGACTTCATTTTCTCCCCCTGGTGCTGGGAATGGTAAACAAAACTCAGAAAGGAACTATTTCTAACTTCTTACCTTCTTTTCAAGAGACCAATATTAAGACTGTAATATAACTGAGCAAATGCGTCAAGTACTCAGGTGCGCGAGGCGAGCGGGTGGATTTCTTTCTAACGGTTTTCATTTGTCAGCGCGAGCATTTAAATATGTTTGAAAGTCAAATTGACTCGCGAGCGCTCTACACGATTACTCGTAGGCCCTATTTATTGTCAAACATAATATTATAATGTACTAAATGAACTGCATATGCCGCTGGAAGGGTTTGGATATCATACAAATTATATATTTTTATACTTTGTTTTGTAATATCGTTGCTGTACAATTTGTCTCTACCCCAATGGAATGAACGGGCCTGGATTGATGAAGTCATCTAGCGGTTAAAT
Source organism: Moxostoma hubbsi (assembly GCA_032164185.1). Taxonomy (NCBI): domain Eukaryota; kingdom Metazoa; phylum Chordata; class Actinopteri; order Cypriniformes; family Catostomidae; genus Moxostoma; species Moxostoma hubbsi. The sequence continues at coordinate 21,187,717 of JAVLUX010000037.1, read as the reverse complement.
GTGCTTGGCAACATTTAACTCTTCAGAGGAAGGTATGATACTATGAGCGCATAATAGGACTTATATTGTTTACATTTTAATGATAGTAATATAGCATTATTTCAGTGCTGGTGTAATTTGAAAGGGAAAACTAGCATTTTAACAAGTCAACAGACTATCAATAAACATATTGATTGACAATACATTCGGAATGCTGCTATTATGATAATTAAAACATATTTAATCAATAATAATCTACCAATATTAAATCAGAAATATATAAAGATACTGCTGGCATACGATAAATCTTTTAAAACATTATTCCAGTGAGAAGACCATTGCTGATATTACATGCATATGATGTGTTTGTTGTATGTCTGTTATAACTAGTATAACGAGACGGCGTCCCTATTTGTGTAGAGCACATACACTCACCTAAAGGATTATTAGGAACACCTGTTCAGTTTGGCTGGTGGTGGTGGTGTAATGGTGTGGGGGATGTTTTCTTGGCACACTTTAGACCCCTTAGTGCCAATTGGGCATCGTTTAAATGCCACGGCCTACCTGAGCATTGTTTCTGACCATGTCCATCCCTTTATGGCCACCATGTACCCATCCTCTGATGGCTACTTCCAGCAGGATAATGCACCATGTCACAAAGCTCGAATCATTTCAAATTGGTTTCTTGAACATGACAATGAGTTCACTGTACTAAAATGGCCCCCACAGTCACCAGATCTCAACCCAATAGAGCATCTTTGGGATGTGGTGGAACGGGAGCTTCGTGCCCTGGATGTGCATCCCACAAATCTCCATCAACTGCAAGATGCTATCCTATCAATATGGGCCAACATTTCTAAAGAATGCTTTCAGCACCTTGTTGAATCAATGCCACGTAGAATTAAGGCAGTTCTGAAGGCGAAAGGGGGTCAAACACAGTATTAGTATGGTGTTCCTAATAATCCTTTAGGTGAGTGTATTTAAATACCCTCAGTTTTTGTGTGAACTCTAGGAGCAATATGTGACATTGACATCAATCGTTTAAAATGCTTACTGCTGTCCAAATTCAAAATATTGGAGATTGTCTCCCCCGTTCCCTCCTCCCCAGAGTCAAAGATCACGCATGTTGCCAGATTGAGGACACGCAGCAGGAACAAGGAAACTGAAAATGGCAAGCAACGAGCCTTACACACTGTAAGTTGAGCAGCTAATGTATACATTTGCAGTGTTATAAACCAGCTCATGTGGTTTATAACTTTATCAATGTTAGCTAGACGTATTGAAACGAGCAGTGGTTGGGATCACACAGGCCAAAACACAAACAGAATTTCCGGCCCGGAACAGATATTTAAAAGTAGAATATACTGGCTGTAACATTGTTTTCGGAGAAGCCCGTATTTCAGTTTAGCATGTTTCCTAAATCTCTGATGACATATTATAATTGTATGCTTTAGTACAGTAAATATATTACATAGAGCACATTTAAGTAAAAAAAAAAAAAATAAAAATCCTCATTTATTATTGTATTTATTTTTGGTCTTTCTTGAAAATACAAAACAAAAACACATTAAACATTACAAAACATTTGTTAACCGAAGTGATATAGGCTATGTATAAAGTAAAAAGTTAATTAAATTCAGTTACTGTGTAAACAAGCAATGTAGAATTTTGGGTTCATAATAACTAAATAACTCAAATTCACCTCCTCAAAGGTTACCAGTAGTGTAGTCAAATTAACTTAATTGGGTTTTCTTTTTTAATTAACCACATAAACAGTCTACCATTTAAAATGTCGCAGTTTAGCAATGGCTAAATTTAAAGAGAGAATTCACACAAAAATTGCAATTCTGTCATTTACTCACCCTCAAATGTTTTCAAACCCCTATGACTTTCTTTCTCCCATAACACCAAAAGAGATGCTAGGCAGAATGATAGCCTCAGTCACCATTCACCTTCATTGTATGGAATAAGTGCAGTTCTAAATTTCTCCTTGTGCATTCCATGTGAAAAGGGAAACTCAGAGATTTGGAACAACATGAGGGTGAGAAAGAATAGTGATTTTTGGGTGAACTAACCCTTAAATTTTTCAGTCAGACTTCTAAAAAGTGAAGAAAACCAAACCAGAGTTACACAAATGAGTAAGCATGCTCTCAGCACCAACACAGCTCAACCAACCAATTGATGTACACACAGAGGCAATTAGTGCAACAATTAACTGTAGCAAGAGCATGTAGAATGATAAAACTAATCAACTAAAAACAAGCATCTGAAACGGAGGCCCAAACTCTAAGGGTCCGTCCTTTTGGTAGGGGCACCGCAGAAACTAACCGTGTCAAACCCAAAGACATACCAAGCCTGTAGCTACAGACACCCAAATTAAAACAAGGAGGGAAATCAAAGAAGGGAAAAAATAAAAATAATAATTCCTTTAAAATGCTAATGTTATTAATATTTTGTATGAAATAACAATTAAGACATTGCATTTAATATACAGTTGCTTTTCCCCATCCATTTACATTTTTGCTTGAATGCATTGCTGATGTTTTTGCACCTGTAATGGCTGGTAGAGTGAGCTAGCACTTTATTGTTGTTTTTTAGTTAGTTTGTTGTCTTTTGAATATATACATGCATTCAATAGGTATTCAAATAAAAATTAATTCCAACTCTCTTCCATTACCTCCAATTAAATAGTTATGCTAAAAACTGCAAGACGTTCCACACAACACAAATCAGCATGAAGAGCTTGTCTGGTCTTCGGCCGTGAGATATATTGTAGAAATGAGTGGTGAACGGGAAGTAATGGAGCCGATTGAGAAGATTCTCTTTCCCTTTTCAACGTTTCCTTTCGTCTGCCAACTGGAGTCAGATTCACATTATGTTTGGAAGGAAGAGCAACTGGCTGTTAACCCTTGTAGTGTCAGCTCTAATTGTAAAAATACTGGTCAGTGAGAATGCATATCTACCATCTTTTGACCTGAGGAGAACAAAAAGACTTATTTCACACCAGGATTGACAAAATAATATTATTTTAGGGCTAAATGCATAATAAAAGCTGAAAAACAAGTAGGATTTGCACTTACAGTGTCTGCCATGTTCACCATTGCGGGGGAACGTAACTGTAGGTGGGAGTGGCGGGTTGGCGGTATGTGGGAATTGAGGGGTGGGGTGCGACTGCGGTCGGGGAGTGAGTAGTTAATAACGTCCCTAGGAAGGGGGGAAAAAAAAAAAAACAGCCCACAATATATTACCTCTGGCTTTCAGAATATAGATACTTCATACATACACAATCAATAACACATTTCAAAAAGAATAATGAATTTGAATCTCTTTCCTTTCCAATTTACTGCATTTTCACGGACGTTTCGGCATTTTAAAGGGATAGTTCATCTAAAAATGAAAAAATATTCTCATCATTTACTCACCCTCTTGATATCCCAGATGTGTATGATTTTCTTTCTTCAGCAGGACACATTTGAAGAAAAATATATGAGCTCAGTAGTTCCTTAAAATGCAAGTGGAAGGTGGTCAGACCTTTGAAGTTCCAAAAATCACAGACAGCCAGCATAAACGTCATCGGTACGACTCCAGCGGTTACATTAATGACCTCTTAAGTGATAAAATCACCTTTGGTGTGAAAAAGATCAATATTTAAGTACTTTTTAACTTAAACCTTCGCTTCCGGGAAGATTCACAAGAGCGCTGAGTTCACGCAGTCTTTTAAGGAACTACTGAGCCAAGATATTTTTGTATTTTTCTTCAAATGTGTTCTGCTGAAGAAAGTGTCATATACACCTGGGATATCATGAGGGTGATCATTTTTGGCTGAACTAACCCTTTAAGAAAAAAAGGGTTCCCACACTTTTTGACCACTGCATTTCTACAACTTTTCCATTACCTTTCTATTCATTTATGAATACTTGATAAGAATGAAACATTTTACCAAACAAATCACTAATGAATCATTCAGATTGATCATTGAACTGATTCATTAAAAATAACGGACTCAAAAGAATATTTCGCTCTTAAACCAGACACGGCTTGCAAGCAGGTTTCATTATTTTCTAAATCAATATTTAGCCAAAGAAAAATATTTGAAGAGCATAACAAGAAAAATGCATATTCATTATAATTTCTAAAACTTTTAATATTATAATAATTTCAATGACCTTTCCAGGCCTAGAAACAGGATTCATTCAGACATTCCTGAACGAAAATCCAGGACTTTCAAGTACTTTTCCAGCACAGATTTTCCATTTTCAAGAATTTTATGCAAGTGAGAAACCTTTTATAAAATTTCTAACTTGTATTACTAGTAATTCCGACATGATGTTATTGCACTATTTACAAATGTATAAAAGAGGTAACTGGCCAGCAGTATTAACACTATATATACTGTATATTACGTATGTGAAAGTGTATATTTATCTTAGAATTTGTATGTCATCATTATTAAAATAACATTTTAGCTCTATAAAAATGTTCAAACGCTACCTTCAATCAATTACCGCGATGTCATGAAATTGCAAGTATAATCCTTTTTTAACTAAATAATTACGACATGCGGATTAATTCATAAAATTTATTTTAATTAATCACATACTTCATTATCTACTGAGAAAAGCCCCCAAATAAAGATAATGCATAATAATTCAAATGCATGTAATAGATGGACCTATAATAAATATATGATACGGATTGATATTTAGTTTGAAATAAATTGCATTCCTGTGGCAGATGAATAAAACATTGATAAGATAATACAAAAAGTGTTACTTTTATTACCGAATTTACTTTCACGTTAGGGGGCATGAATAATGGCGTACATTTTTTAACGTAATTTTTTAATATAATTAATCACTCAATTAACATGCTAAATTGACAGCTCTAATAATAATGATATGACCTGTCACTGTTTAAAATAATTTATACAATTTACAATTTGCTTATTTGTCTCTTTAAGAAAAAACACAGTTCAGTTCAAGTCTCACAGATGTGTTTCAGTTGAACTCTGAACATTAACTAGCCAGAGTGTGATGACAGAAATGTTTTCCTGCAAAATCTGGTCGCATATGCTTATGATTATCTCATTGTATCAACACCAACATCCGGCTACATTTTTTTTTGCCCGCCCCTAAACATCACATAAAACAAGCTGTGGTTTATCGCTTTTAATGTTGGTCAGATGGTTCTTCCATTGTACTCTGTGCGTGGGATTTCACAAACGCAATTTTAAAATTCCCTGATATTTCCAGGTCTTCCAAGACTGTGGGAACCCTGAACTAACTGCATCTAGTCCAAAACCATCTACTGTTTATACTTGATTTTAATTTAAAACCAAGCAACTCACCAGCTGACATAGCCATTGTGGTGCCTCCTACCATTCCCATGGCAACTCCATTAGGGCGGGGAGGGGGAATGGGAGGGGCATACATGGCTCCCGGCATGCCATTGGGCTGGACCACTGTTGTATGATGAATGACATGGGGCGGTGCGGCATAAAGGGGCTGTGTGTAGTAAGTGCCTTGCTGCTGCGGAGAGAACATTCAATGTCTTAACAAATAACAGAATTAATATCCTTTAAGCTTCACAACCTGCAATCCACGTGACCTTACCTGTGCGTAAGGGTTCTGTTGGGCATAGGGACTTCTCACAGGGTAGACGGCAGCAGGGTAGGGGTTAGGTGATGAGGAGTAGGGAGGTACAGCACCTGTTGTAGGGGAGCAGGACATTTTGAAAGGAGTCCCAGGAGCATAACCTGAAGGGATGATAAAGGCTTTGATTGGCTTGATGACATTTAGAAAATAAAACAAAAATCTAATTTGCTAGAAGCATCAAAGAGCAAACAATGCCCACCCACTCTTTTATCCACCTTGCATTCCAGAAGTATTTTCCCACTCCGTAGGGATTTATTAAAAGTACTTCCTAAAAGAGTTCTAAGCCATGAACAAGACCAACCAGCCCCGAGGTGAATTACATCATTACAAACTTTGATTAGAAACTAAAGATTATTTAGAAAAAAAAAAAATCGGATTTAAAATGTAGAAACAAAATATTAATCTTTTATTGCAAAATATCCAGATGAAAAGTGAAAGTGTAGGGAGACTCGACTTAATCATTTCACATGGAAGTTGGAGGTCACTGCAAAGCTTGTTTAGTGCGCTTTGCTGGCCGCAATCCACTGATTTGTGGATCTTTCTTCTGAGGATAAGTGTCGTTAATTTTTTCTTTTTTTATGCAATAAAAGAATAACAATGACTGATGGTTTCAAGAAAACCATATATCATCAGTTAACAACCTCAAAGTTCATGGAAGGACTGTCTTAAAAAAATATTTTTTTTTTGCATTTGGACAAAACTAATGGGATTTTTACTTCTGGAACTCGACTGTTGAAAATCATATGAAATTAAAATATTTACTTTCTCAGTATACATTTCTGGTCTTAATTGTACACAATTCATTGATGCGCGTTACCCCCCTCCCCCTTTTAACAAACAAATACATTTTCGATGGACCCTACATTTTTTTCTCTTTGCATATTCTTTCATTTAGAAATACAATACATCCGTTCAGAAAAAGAAAAATGGTTTGTTACATGTTGACTTTAACAAAGACATACACAAAATGTTAAGAGCAAGTTTAATGTTAAACAACATTAATAAAAGTACAACCATGAGTGAGCTGTAATATAAGGACTGACCTTCCTAGTATCTTAAATACTGTAGATCAAATTAGGGTAAGACTTTATTTTAATGTGTCCTTGTTACACATATTACATGTATTTTCTATAGTAATAACAGTCAATTATGCATAATTACAAACAACTACCCCATAACCTATAGAAAGTACATGTTGTTAATTATTATAATCAGTAATTACTTGTGTAAATACACTGCAACAAGGACACATTAACCCAAATTAGCCCTGTAATATCTTTGTGATGAAACATTGTGAAAAGGACAAGCCACATCCCACCACAGTTCTGTTCTGACTTCTAGGAAAAGGTCTCAAAGGTACATTAAAACTCAAAGAGTCAGGGCTTCCTTTACCTGTGGGAAAGGCTGGGTTAGCTCCAGGGTACATGTTGGTGGAGTACGCTGGAGCTGCTGCAGCATAACCAACAGGAAATCCCGCTGCAAGAGAGGCCAAGACATTAACTGAGGTCAAATCACAGCAATGAATAATAACAATGACAGAGGAGGAACATAAATGCATTTAATCACAGGCATCAAGAGTCAACACCTTCTGTTGACCGCATAACAGTGAGACAGAGGCAGAGCTGTTTTCTGGTTACCTGGGTATCCAATTCCTTTAGGGTTGGCATAAGGAACCCCTGATGATGCAGGGCTATAAACAGGGTTCATGATGTTGATCGTTCAGTTCCTGTGGGGAGGGGGGACAGTAGCAGAAACATTAAACAAAACTCAAGAAAACGTACACAGGCTCCACGTTATTCTACTCCAAAAGCCCACCTATTACTCCAATTACCACTTTTACTGTGAATTATTTACCTTTGGAAAACTTCCTTACAGAAAAAATAGATACTTAATAAACACAATAAGACATTCTTGAAATGTGCTAAAACACACATGGGCTTTTCAACGGCTGATAATACCAATACTTAAAGGGATAGTTCACCCAATTAGGAAAATTCTCTCTTCATTTACTCACCCTCAGGTTATTCAAAATGTCTATGACTTTCTTTCCTCTGCAGATAATGAGGATTTTTATAAGTGTATTCAGCTACTGGTCGGGCTGATCAAAGGTGGAGATTTACAGTAAAAAAAAAATGGTTTTACTTTTGATCTGTTTCTAACCAACACATATAACGCTTCTGAAGATGTGGATTTGGAATGCCGACTTTATGTGCTTTTTGGCGCTTCAAAGCTCTGGCCACCATTCACTTGCATTGTATGGACCAACAGAACTGAGATATTCTTCTAAAAATCTTTGTTTGTTCTACAGATGAAAGAAAGTCATACACATCTGGGATGGCATAATGATGAGGGCAAGTAAATGATGAGAGGATTTTCCTTTACTCTTCCTTTAAAAGGGGAGCTGATGGCCGATGGCTGGTTTATTGCCAATATATACATAATACAATTTAATGACAGCAAATGAAATGAAAAAGTACACAAAAAAGGTAAAATTTCACAAAAGAACCTTTAGTCAATTTACTAAAAATATTTTTTAAAAATTCGAAAATGTAAATTGTAGCCACTGACAAGATTGTCAGGAGATTTTGTAACTGACTCATATAGGGGAAAAACTATTACTTGGCCAAGTGGACATTTTTATAAGCCAATAATTTCAAATAAAGGGCCAGGGCAATATCTCACTACTTGAGATGCCATGGTTCAGTTCTGTCAGTCATGTGTAAAAACTACTTTGAAATTCTAATGAATGCAATTCGTTTATATGCTTCCAGAGAACAACAAACTCAAAAGTCCTCAAGTCACCCTCTACTACACCTGTCAATCACATCTGATGTCTGAGACACACAAAGCTTTGTTGGCATAGACATCTGATGCACTGCATAAGTTCAGTATCAGTAACAACATATAGGCCTGCTGTAAAAGAGCAGATTCAGTGTTATTCAACGCCCCATCAAGCAAAACAAGATGTTTATAAATAACGAAGGTGCTAAGTCGCGCGCTGCTGTCAGATGCGTCGTGTTTCTGTTCGTATCTCATGAGGTGAGTTTCAAAATGGACATCAAAACATGCTGTTGATGCATCCAGATATATCGCAAAGGAGAAAAGCATTCAGATGTAATGCATCGAGAGCACTCTTATCCGCCATTCAATTCCTTGCAACTGCCTCATCTGAAATATAAGCATGGTGTTCAATTAGCCTGAGGTCCTTTTGTAACCATACTCTACCGGGTCACCGATTAATATTTCACTTGCATTCATAAAAGGAGAACTTTAAACATCACGGTAACATGCGGTAACGATGCATTGATGCTCGAATGCATCATGGTTATAAACGTGACATTGTGCACGTAGGATGTAGCGCAGCGGCTCGATGTTATAGGCCAACAGCAGCGTCTCGCATCTCCACTTTATTCCAATTCACTCCATGTCCAGCTGCTTCATCCTTCTCTGTCTTTATCCCCAAAACGTTCTGCCCAAGTGGGCAGCTACAACAAATAATATGAATTAGATAGTCACTGTGGGTACGTACGGTCAGTTGTGTTTTTTTGTGAGGACTGCGGCTGAATTATCCAGAATTTCGCTGTTTTGATGATTATGTTGTCTCGCGCTCTGGTTGCGTCTTCCTACGCACAACACGAGCCCTTGGTAGCACCGTGCGTCACTTCCGACGCTGGAAAGAAACGGAAGTACGATTTCAAATCGGGCTACATGCCAGTTTTGTAATGGAAATGTGTGTTAATGCAGTCTGGGACTGTTTCTCAATGTGTGTTCTTGTGGACTCTATCATCCACTGCCGAAGTTCGATTCAATCCTCAAAAACGCAAGTACCGAGAACGCAGGAAATTACCCGGATATGTCTTTGAAATCGATCAAAACTTGTGCATAAGTACGGTGGCCGACGAAGGGATTTTTCGTTTTTTTCCCCCTCGAGATTTTCTCCGATGTAAGCTCGCGAAAGTCTGACGGCTCATGAGAGTCCAGTATTTAGTATTTTGTGTGTGTGTGTGTGTGTGTTCATTAATATTATCCTCTACAGGAGTTGCATCGCAGCAACTGGCGTTATGCACTCATAGCAAAATCTGTGAGCACGGTAAAGCTAGTTGACGTTGGACATTCGGTTTCGCAGTTGTAAGGGACCGTCTAAAAACTCCACTCACTACACTAAAGCATAGACGTCCACTCATTCATTCAGTTCACGTGCAAGTTATACATGGAAAAAAAACAACTGTAACGTCACATATATAATGCTCTTATAACTTCCCGGAGGATAGACAGACATACTACAGGTGATATAATTACAGCATGACCAATTATATAAGTACAGTAATCAATTATTTTAGAAAAATATTCACTAAAATTCACCATAATGATGTTTACTCAATTTAAAGGCTGTGGTAACATCCCAGAGGATATATGAATTTATTACAGGATAGATTATTACAGTATCGTCAGTTATATAAGTACAGTAATCAATTATTTTAGGGGGGGAATCACAAAAATTCACCAAAATTATATTTTCTCATTTTAAAGGCTGTTTTTTTTTGTTTGTTTTGTTTTTAGTGATTGGAGACATGGTGTAGTGGTCTAAAGCACATAACTGGTAATCTGGTATTCAGAAAGTCACTGGTTCGAGCCTTCCTTGAGCAAGGCACTTAACTCCAGGTTGCTCCGGGGGGATTGTCCCTGTAATAAGGGCTCTGTAAGTCGCTTTGGATAAAAGCGTCTGCCAAATGCATAAATGTAAATGTCTGTCTGTCCTCTGGGAAGTTATGCGAACATTCTGAATGTGAAAATATTTGTTTACAGTTGTTGTTTTTTCCCTTCATGTATAACTTTGAATATAATTGAATGAATTAGTGGACATCTCCTATGTTTTATCGTAGTGAGTGCAGTTTTCAGACGGTCCCTTTCATCTGCTAAACCGATGGTCGAACATCAAACTTTACAGCGCTAAATCAGTGAGGCCAAAGACATCCAGTTGGATAGTGAGTATGGAGCGAAAAGAGCAGGAGAGACGGAAGAGAAAGCAGGCAGCAGCGTCATTGTCGCAGAATATTGAACATATGTTCAAAAAAGACTGCCAAACAGGGTACAGTTGTTATACTTCGTAAGGAATTTGAGAACATTGTAGTAAATATTTTCAGTGCATCAAAAAGCGTGCATTTAGATACCAGCAGACAAACTAATCCAGCACAAATGAGTGCTTATAATGTCACCAAAATTAAGTATTTGAACCTCATAATTAAATACAAAATGAGGGGGAAAACTGCAAAAAGGCCCACATTTCTAAACTCCCGGTACCATGGTTGAAGCTGACGTGTTGCTCAAAAGAGTTCATTGATTTGGGCAACTCTAAGACGAGTCATCCCTTTAAACACAGCACTGAAAACAGAGCGAGAGGTGTCACAGTGGTCAAAGACGTCCATATCACGCATGTTTACATGGGCCAACAAATTAAAAAAGCACAATATCCATAGCAGCATCGATATTCCTAGTGGTTCACATCATCAAACAACCAGAAAGAATTCCCATTGTCATTCTTCACAAGGAATGCCATAAGCAATATGACTGACAGCGAAAATAGTGGTATTCAGCCCTATATGTTTGAACCGGAGTCAGACACTGATGAGGGAGAGACTCTGTCAGAAGTAACAACTTTGAGAATGAACCAGGAAGTTTCTGAAGGGTTATTTGATAAATGTACGTATTTGTTGTAAAACTTTGTTGAGTTTTTTTCTGCAGTTTTGCAATGATGGATGAGCAACACACACACAAATACTGCTACAACATTTGTTATGCCCTATAACGAAACAACACACACAAACAAACATGTCCGTTGGAAGTGTCGTAGTCAGAATCTGTGAATGGCTTGTTCTGAGACAGTGCTTATGGGATTAATGGGAATAAAATAAAAGGACTGGGTGGATTTTTATCATTATGGTGTGTTTGTGTAAACACACTGCCAACACACATTTATGTTCAAACACCATGTAAAAGTGCATTTTGCTTAATAGGTCCCCTATAAGCATAAGATTTCATGCGCAATGATAGTGGCACCTGGTGGCCGAGGCTGGTACCACATGCTAATTGTTAATTGTTAGCTAACAAGCAAAAAAAAATCTCATGCATTGCCTCTTGAGGAGAAAACAAAATGTTGGAGAGAGAAAAACAAATTTGAGAGAGTTTGAAAAAAAAAATTTTTTGAGAGAAAGAGAAAATTGGAGCAAAAAAAAACAAAACGTTATGACAGGCTTAGGAAGGCACAAATATATGAAATTTTATTAAATTTTTTCCCAGACTAGTGATTTTTTTTCACTGTGCATTTTAGGGCTTCCATATAGTTGAACGTGATTAGCATGTGATTTGATTCTTAAAGAAATGCACATAACATCACACATTCATTTGCCTATTACACTTTATGTGTGTAGCCTTCCTTGACATTATTATAATAATGATTTACATGATTTTTGATGACCAGTTGTATATTTGAAATATTTTTATTTTGGGGATATACACTGTATAAAATATAGTTATAAGGATATATTTGTTGAAAAGCTTTTCTTTTTTTATTGTCTACTATAATATTTTTTATTACAATTCTATTCTGATCCCTCACATGCAAAAACGGTTATGGCTTACTTCCGCTTATTTTTGGTTAGGGTTATTTTGGACTTGTTTTTCCAGATAAGACGCTTGTTTCTCTTGCAAGACCTGACAACACTGCAACTGGCATATCACCTATACTTAGCACAGAGTACTGTCGATAAAAAATTAAAAACATAGGGGCAAAAAAAGCCCCTTTAATTAATTCCTGTATATATATTCGAACATTCGAATCTAGCATTTTTGAGCATTTGAATAGAACATTCTTGAGCGTGACTGGTGTGTTAGAACGTACAAATAGAACATTTTAAGCATCATTGGCACCTTCGAACATTCAAACATTTTTGTTGCTCGTGCATTATACATTATAATTATATAATTTGAATAAAATATGTAAAGTATTGTTAATGGTATTGTTAATAATTATAGCGCTGAAAATGTCCTCTGACTTATTTCAATTATGTTGTTAGCAGTTTCAGAAAGGAACTTTTTCATTAAATGGATTTGATTGCAGGGGCTTTTTTTTTTTTTTTAACATTTACTACACATTTCATTATGTAATTTAAATAAATAAAAAATATCATATATGATTCATTTTTTCATTATTCATTATTTCATATGATTCATAATATTGAATGAAATGTGTGATAAATATTTCAGATAATGTATATCAATGAATTAAGTTAGTGTAAGTGCTTCACGTAGAAAATTACCCATATACTAGCTGCCCTAGTAAATGTAAAAAAAAAAAAAAAAAAAAATGCCCCTGCAATCAAATCCAGGGGGCAAATAATTCAATTTAATGAAAAAGTTCCTTTCTGAAACTGCTAACAACATAATTGAAATAAGTCAGAGGACATTTTCAGCGCTATAATTATTAACAATACCATTAACAATACTTTACATATTTTATTCAAATTATATAATTATAATGTATAATGCACGATCAACAAAAATAATCAATATTTACAGCATTAGCAGCTGTGGCAGTAATCGTTGTGTTTTATTATAATTCTCTGCATCTCCATGCGAACAGTAGTAATCTCCATCAAGGGAACACTGTAGGAAAAGGTAATAACAAGTGCAGATAATAACAGATAATAATGTCAAATCCTAATATGATTATCTGTAGTCATTCATAAAGGTGAATTGAACAGGCTCCTGTGTATTTCAAATTGTGCACATGTATGATGATTCCTATGGGGTTAATGAACACAGAACAGGTTCATGATGATGGTACGATGGTGAGATCATCATGAGTACGGTAGCCGGTAGAGGGCTGTTCCATTTCCATTCGCTCGCTCTTCCGGGTGTGTGTTCGCTGCTCATGCTCATCGCCGCTTCTCTCCCGGCCGTCGTACAGTAGGAAACATCATGGCGGCCGTCAGTAAGTACTTGACTGCGAAGAACTCCACTATAGCTGGCGGTGTCCTACTAATTTTATACTTCCTAAAGAGACGGAGATCGGCCCGGTTAAACAGGTATGTAAGCACAGTCAGTCTAATGTAATGCATGCATTCAGGCCAGAACCGGTGTTCAGTGTCATTGTGACCCCAGTCCAGCTATAGTGAAATGAGACTTGTGTCCCCTGTCCTGAGCGACATTGTGGCTGTGTCAAAACCTAGGAAGCTGCCGACTCAGACAGCATTTTCATTATGCGTTCGTACATTCGAGCTTTCCAATACTTCACTGATGCTTAAAAATGTTCTATTCAAATGTTCGGTGGCACCAGTGATGCTCAAAACTGTTCGATTCGATTGTTCAAACACACCAGTGATGCTCAAAACTGTTCGATTCGATTGTTCAAACACACCAGTGATGCTCAAAACTGTTCGATTCGAATGTTAGAATGCACAAATACTTAAAAATATCTGGTACGCATGTTCAAAAGCAACAATGATGCTTAAAATGGTTGGTTTGAATGTTCGAAAGTGCCAATGATGCTTAAAAATTTTTCAATTTGTACATTTTAACACCAGTCACGCTCAAAAATGTTCTATTCAAATGCTAGATTCGAATGTTCGAAACACACCAGTGATGCTCAAAAATGTTCGATTCGAATGTTCGAACGCACCTGTACTTAAAAGTATTTGCACCAGGGGTTGCGTTAACCAAAAAAAGTCATTGGCATACAGTTCACAGCAATCCATTTCACAAGTCAATTTGTCAGTCAGTTGGAGATTTATTATGAGGGCTTGATTAAGGGCCCGTCAATTTACACCTACGTGAGACGTCTCAGGTGTGTTGCATCATAAACATAAAATGTTTAGGTCACTGTGTCAAGTTAAATATAGTTTAATACTCAATCTTTAAACACATCTTGAGAACCCTTAGATCGCATTTGCGCAACTTCGAGTGTTTTAAACTGCGCGTTGCTCATACAGCTGAAATTTCACGTACTGCCCTCTGGAGTAAACAGGTGGTACTACAAGCTTGCATTTCTCAGGAATCTTCCTTATTATGGTCCGTGGGCATGCGATTAATTGCGTTAATTTTTTTAACGCGTTATTTTTTGTAAAAATTAATCGCACTGAATTAATGCGTTAAATCGACAGCCCTAATAAAAATGTTTGGTTTAAATGTTTAAATGCAACAATAATGCTTGAAAATTTGTAATGTATATACACCAATTTAATTAAAATGTTAGATTCAAATTTTAGTAATTCAGCTCGAATGTTCAAATGCGCCAGTGATGCTTAAAAATGTTTGGTTTGAATGTGCCAATGATGCTTGAAAATGTTCAAATGCACCAATGATGCTCAATTTTAAATCAAGTTTTTGTATGCACAAATTCTTACAAATAGTTGGCTTGAATGCTGTTAAGCTCCAGTGATGCTTATAAATGTTCGGTTCAAATATTTGGATGCACCAAGGATGCTTAAAGTTTGATTTGAATGTTCAAAAGCACCAATCATGCTTAAACATGTTCTGTTCGTATGTTCAAATGTTCATATGCCAATGATGCCCCAAAACTACTGTCTAGGTTGGCAGCACAGGAGGTTTTAAAAAACACAGTATAATTTCCTTTATAAAGTAGAACTTGATGTTATGAAAATCCATGAGTTTTTTTAACACGATCATGATTGAGTGTCTCAAAGTTTTGAGCGCACTAAAAAAAATGTAATTGAAATATTTAAATCTTGCAGCTTGCTGTAGTCTCACTGTCCAACAATGGACTATTTTATAATGCAAAGCCTACATCAGTTTGAACTGATTTATGTACAGTATGATGTTACGTTTTCCATTTTGAAAATACATTTAATTGCACTCTGAATGGTCTTGATCCTTGATTTCAACATCAACCATGAACTATAAAAGACAGATAATGCACAATATTTAAAAAAAATCTTGAAATTGTTGAAACAATTAGCTAGTATTAAGATCTATTTCATAATCTGCAATAGGAAGAAGGGTTCCTCAGAGGATCTGATCAGCGAGGTAAGATAAATTAATTGACGTTTACCATTCATTCAAGGCTATTTGCCATGGCCTTCCTGATACTATATGTTCCATGAGTTTGATTGTCAACCCTTGTACTGTTTCTTGAAACAAGCAGAAAGATGGCAAGAAAGAGAGAGCTGCCGTGGACAGGCTTTTTTTTATTCGGATATCGCGCATTATCAAGATCATGGTGCCAAGATTCATCTGTAAAGAGGTAAGAAAGTCTTATTAAAGCCAATAGCCTTTAGTTTACATCACAACCATGACTTTAATTTTCTATTTGCTATGGCTAGTCACAGGCAGGTAGTATTAGAGGAGGAGCATGCTCATTCTAGAGAGCATTTTATTATACAAATGTTTGTATACACCCCTGCATGCAAGATGACCCATCAGTATTTTTGCTCTATATTCTCTTATCATTTACTCACTCTCATGCCATCCCAGATGTGTATGACTTTCTTTCTTCTGCTGAACACTAATGAAGATTTTTAGCTCTTTTGGTCCATTCAAAGCAAGTGAATGGTGGTCAGAACTTTAAAGCTCCAAAATGCACAAAGGCAGCATAAAAGTAATCCATAAGACTCCAGTGGTTAAATCCATGTCTTCAGAAGCATTATGATAGGTGTGGATGAGAAACAGACCAATATGTTTATCTTCATTTGTTTTTTTCTATAAATCTTCACTTTCATTCTTAAATTCTTCTTTTAATTTTGGCAATTCACATTCTTCATGCATATCGCAACCTACTGGGCAGAGAGGAGAATTTATTGTAAAAAAAAAAAAAAAAAAAAGGACTTAAATATACATCTGTTTCTCACCCACACCAATCTGAAGACATGGATTAAACCACTGGAGTCATATGGATGACTTTTATGTGCTTTTTGGAGCTTCAAATTTCAGGTCACCATTCACTTGCACGGAATGGACCTATAGAGCTGAAATATTCTTCTGAAAATCATAATTTGTCATCTGGGATGACATGAAGGTAAGTGTACAGTATGACAAAATAATTTTTGGGTGATCTATCCCTTTTAAGTTAATTTGCTCAATGTTTAGGAGTCCATTAGCATGTAGATGTAGGCTTAAAAGCTAATTCATGATTCATGTTTTCTTTGTGTCACAGACATGGTACTTGATCCTGATCGCAGTGATGCTTGTGACCAGGACCTACTGTGACGTTTGGATGATTCAGAACGGCACCATGATCGAAAGGTTTGGATCTTGTTTCTGAATCTTTGTATAGAAGGCACCCAGATTAAATATAATGTACATTGATTGTATTTTTTAAATCTTTGACAGTGGAATCATTAGCAGAGATATCAAACTATTCAAGAGGCACTTTTATTCCTACCTGACTGTCATTCCTGGGGTAATATATCGTCATGTGCTGTGAAAACTCTGTGTTTACTAATGTATAGTTACGGGGGGGGCCTGGGTAGCCTAGCAAGTAAAGACGCTGACTACCACACCTGGAGTCGCATGTTCGAGTCCAGGGCGTGCTGAGTGACTCCAGTCAGGCTTCCTAACCAACCAATTGGCCTGGTTTCTAGGGTGGGTAGTGTCACGTTGGGTTAACCTCCTCGTGGTCTCTATACATTAGTTGAGGTGCGTGGATGCCGCGGAGAATAGCGTGAATCCTCCACACATGCTAGGTCTCTGCGATAACGCGCTCAACAAGCCACGTGATTAGATGCGTGGATTGACTATCTCAGACGCGGAGGCAACTGAGAGTCATCCTCCACCACCCGGATTGAGGCAAGTCACAACGCGAGCACGAGGACCTAGAGCACATTGGGAATTGGGTATGCCAAATGACAAAAACTAATGTATAGTTACAGTCTCTAAACCCAGACGTTGTCATGTGAATACATCACAGTAATAACGTAAAGTACATATGTGCAACCAAACCTGCCCATTGTGTTTACATGCTTACTTGTCAGATCTCTTCTGGTCTGCAGTTCAAGTGCTCATTTTTGTTTTGTTACTGTAGCCATGAATGTGTGCTTCCTCAAAGGTGTTATTTGATATATGATTTGCATTCATTTTATCATGCATATGAAGGACAGGATAGCATGGCTTCTGTTTATTCTCTTCTCTACTAACCCTGACCTTGTTTGCATGTGTTTGTTTGCATGTTTTGGTTTGCAGTGCAATTATTGGTCGGTCCACTAAAGGTTTCAAGAAGTACTTGATCAACTTTATCACGGCCATGCCCATTGTAAGTGCCTGTTTATTATTATTAGATCGTTAAAATTGAACAGTGGTGTTTTGTTTTAGTACATCTATAGTTTTGTATGGATCTGTAGTTGTTTTGGGTAGTTGCTGTTTGTTCTGAGAATAATAATTGTCTAATGTATTCAATTAGGGCTAAAATGGCTTTTAAATAATAGCAGTCTTAAAGGAACAGTTCACCCAAAAATGAAAATGCTCTCATCATTTACTCACTCTCATGCCATCCCAGATTTGTATGACTTACTCTCTTCTGGAGAATACAAATGAAGATTTTTAAAAGAATATCTCAGCTCTGTAGTCATTTCAAGGCAAGTGAATGGTGACCAAAACCTTGAAACTCTAAAAAGCACAAAGGCATCATAAAAGTAATCCATAAGACTCCAGTGGTTTAATCAATGTCTTTTGAAATGATTAAGTTGATTTTGGATGAGAACAGACCAAAATAGAGTTCATTTTCTCTACAAATATTAACATCAGCAGTCTCCTTGCGATCATGAGTTCAAGCTTGATTACACTTACAAGCGCCATCTAATGCTTGAAATCACAATAGTGCCTAGAGACTGTAATGGCAAAGTATATAGTGAAAAAGTAGTTACATTTTGGTCTGTTCTAACCCAAAACCGATTAGATCGCTTCAGAAGACATGGATTAAACCACTGGAGTCATATTGATTACTTTTATGCTGCCTTTATGTGCTTTTTAGAGCATCACAGTTTTGGTACCATTTACTTGTATTGTATGGACCTACAGAGCTAAGATATTCTTCTAAAAATCTTTAATTTTCTCTGCTGAAGAAAGAAAATCATACTCATCTGGGATGGCATGAGGGTGAGTGAATGATGAGGGAATTTTCATTTTTGGGTGAACTATTTCATTGAGCCACCAGCTAAACTAATATGTATTTGATAACAGCATTACATAACAACATTAGACAATGCAATGTGTCATATAAACATCTGTAAGTCTAAAATGCATTCTGTTTAAATAATTTTGTCTGTGCGGTAGGTACATACAAGGATTGTTTGAATGAATCTCTCGGTATGAAAACTTCCAAGTGCCTATGTTTTTCCCATTTCAGATCGCCCTGGTGAACAACTTCCTGAAGTTGGGCCTGTACGAACTAAAGCTGTGCTTTCGTGTGAGACTCACCAAACATCTTTACGATGAGTACCTCAAGTAAGGCCTTTTACTGCCTGTAATAATGTGCAACTGAAATATACTTCAACAAAAAACCTCTTTACGGGTAGTTGATGTAAAATATTTTGGGAAGTTGACATGTCCTGTGGTGTGACATGCTATAAATCTATAATTATGCATACAGCTCTTATGAACTTATATTCATTTGTTTACTTTTTAGAATATATGTGCTTTTGAAAAGTAATTTGTCACACTGCTGGACCATTAAAGTGAAGGCAAAAAAGTGATTCAAATTGTGACCAGTCATGTTACTTTCTGTTATACATTTTTATTTTAACCTAAAATCTTAATGTTATTATAATTAAAAAATCTCATGGACATGTTATGTGTCAACTGTCCTTGTACTACTATTTTCACAATCCAATAAATACTTGCAAATAGCATTCAGATCTCATTGTATTTGGGTTCACTCAGGGGTTATACATACTATAAAATGGGAAACCTGGATAACCGCATTTCTAATGCTGATCAGCTGCTGACACAGGATGTGGAAAAGTTCTGTAACAGTGTGGTGGATCTTTATTCCAATCTGAGCAAGGTAAAACGATCTAAACTGTGTTTTACACTTTCAGTAAAATGAGAGCTGTCTTTGCTTCAGTTTAACAGTATTTGCAAGGTGTCTCAAAATATATTTTACCCTTTCAGCCCCTGTTGGATATTGGCTTGTATATTTTCAAATTGACGACAGCAATCGGAGCTCAGGTGAGTGTAGAGGGAGCTATTCTAAATAACTTGTATGAATAAATGCCATTGGACATTTTCAGGAAGTATTGATGTATTTATGCAGGGTCCCACAACTATGATGGCCTACCTGCTGATCTCTGGTCTTTTCCTGACCCGTCTGCGAAGGCCGATTGGTAAGATGACAGTGACCGAACAGAGGTATGAAGGAGAATACCGATACGTCAACTCTCGTCTTATCACAAACAGGTAAACTTTCCTATATACAAACTTAGTTTTTATTTTGCACTCATTTAAAGGGATAGTTCACCCAAAAATGAAAATTCTGTCATAATTTACTCACTCTCATGATATCCAAGATATGTATGACTGACTTTCTTCTGCAGAACACAAACAAAGATTTTTAGAAGAATATCTCAGCTGTGTAGGTCCATACAATGCAAGTGAATGGTGACCAAAACTTTGAAGCTCCAAAAAGCACATAAAGATAGTGTAAAATTAGTCCATAAAACTCCAGTGGTTAAATCCATGTCTTCTGAAGCAATCCAATTGGTTTTGGGTGTAAACAGACCAAAATATAACTCAATTTTCACTATAAATCTTCACATCAGCAGTCTCCTTTGCGATCATGATTTCAAGCTTGATTACTCGTTCTAGCACTCTGTGCATGCATGGGAAGTGTAATCGAGCTTGAAATCATGATCGTGCCTAGAGATTGCTATGGCAAGATGTACAGTGAAAAAAGTTACATTTTGGTCTGTTCTCACCTTTTTGGAGCTTCAAAGTTCTGGTCACCATTCACTTGCATTGTATGGGCCAACAGAGCTGAGATATTCTTCTAAAAACCTTCATTTGTGTTCTGCGGAAGAAAAGAAATTCACTTATCTGGGATGGTGATGAGGGTGAGTAGATGATGATAGAATTTTCATTTTTGGATGAGCAATTCGTTTAATGCAAAAAAAAAATTTTTTCTGAATGGTTGATACATAAATTTTTTTTTTTTTCCCCAATCAGTGAAGAGATTGCTTTCTACAATGGAAATATCAGGGAGAAACAGACAATTCACTCAACCTTCAAAAAGCTGGTGAGCTTTTTACCATGCGATTGTAGTACTTTTCTAGTACTCAAACGTATCTAAACGTAATCTAAACGTAAATCTAAACGTATGAAGCTCTGAGCTGTTGTTATCAAAGCTTTCATGCCCATTGTTACTTATTTGCAGGTTGATCATCTGCACAGTTTCATCATCTTCCGCTGCTCCATGGGCATGGTGGACAGCATCATTGCTAAGTGTAAGAGCAAGCGTCATTGTCAGGCCTAGATAGTACTTCCCTATTTTTGGAAAGACAAATATGAATACATTGATCGCTCTGTTTTTCCAGATTTTGCGACTGTCGTTGGTTATTTGGTGGTCAGTCGTCCTTTCCTTGATTTGTCTCACCCTCGACATTTGAACAGTTCGCACGCTGAACTCCTGGAGGTAAAGCTTCATTCCAGACTGCCTACACTTCCTAGTTCATGGATTTGTAAAGATAACATAAAACTAAAAAAATTGTAATTTTGTAATGTGAAATATTTGGGTTTATTCGCCCAAAAATTTGAATTCTCTCATCATTGACTCACCCTCATGCCATCCCAGATGTGTATGACTCTCTTCTGCAGAACACAAAGATTTTTTAAATAATATTTCAGCTCTGTTGGTCCTCACAATGCAAGTGAATGGTGACCATAAGCAAGGTTATTATAGTTTTGGGTTTTTAATTTTGTTTTCAATATAAAACAAATATTTAGTTCAAGTTATTTTACAAACTGTGCTTGTTAGTTTTAGTTTTTCAATGAATTTTTGTTTTCGCTTTTATTTTAGTCTATCAATATATTATTTTTATTTCTATTTCAGTTTACACAGATAAGTAAATGACTTGGCAGGGGATAACTTTGTGTAATGTTCTTTAAATTAGACTATTCCCTATTCAGTCCAGATTACACATACAGTAGGTCTAAATAGTGTATAGCTTGGCTGACATACAACATTGTAAAAACAACCAAGAAGGACAAAAAATGTGGATATATGTTTCCCTTTATTTTTTGAACAGCAATGGATGATGTTATTAAACAAACTAATCAATTTATCTTGAAACATTGAGTGCATAACTGAATTACTTGCATTGTATGGACCTACTGATCCGAGATATTTTTCTAAACATCTTTGTTTGCGTTCTGCAGAAGAAAAAAAGTCATACACATCTGAGATGGCATGAGGGCGAGTAAATGATGAGAGAATTTTCTAACCCAAGAACATTTTCGGGTTAACTATCACTTTCACAATTAAATAAAAATATTCTGTGGAAAATAAATCAGGACTTGACTGGATACTGATTTCCTCTGAACTGTGCACAATAAAACAAGGGGCATTAATAAGAAGAGTAAATATGGTCTGTTTTGATGTTCATGTTGACTTTGAGGGTTTGGAATCCTGTATAGTTTTATTAAAATAATTTCAGAATTTACCTGTTTGCAACACCGTTTGTATATGTTGTAGCATTTAAATCAAGTGTTGCCAGACTGCACATAGAGACAATAAATTATGTACTTCGGACTCTAGAGCAAAATTGAACTCATGTGTTTTCCTGTAGGACTACTACCAGAGCGGCCGTATGCTGCTGCGTATGTCACAGGCATTGGGCAGAATCGTACTTGCAGGAAGAGAAATGACGCGTCTCTCAGGGTAATACACTTCAGCCATCCCACATTATATTGCACCAGGACATGGAATGCAATCAGATATTTTGGTTTCTTGCCATTGACATTACACATAAATAGACATGCATTACGTTGTATTGGTGATTCAGCAGAGCAACCTGTGCTTATGAGCTCAACAGTATAGTTCACTCAAAAATGAATGTACTTTTCTTCTGCAGAATACAGTTCTGTAGGTCCATACAATACAAGTTAATGGTGACCAGAACTTTGATGCCCAAAAAGCTCATAAAGGCATCAGAAACTCCAAACTTCATCCAGACTCCAGTGGTTAAATCCATGTCTTCTGAAGCGATCGAATCGATTTTGGGTGAGAAGGTGAAAAGACCAAAATATAACTCAGTTTTTACTGTACGTCTTGCCATTACAGTTACTAGGTACTATCATGATTTTAAGCTCGATTGCACTTCCTAATGCTTGACGCATGTGCAGAACACTAGAAAGTGTCATCAAGCTTAAAATTATGATTACAAGGAGACTGCTGATGTCAAGATTTTTTGTGAGAAATTAGTGTTATTATGGTCTGTTCTCATTCAAAATCGATTGGGTCACTTCAGAAGACATGGATTTAACCACTGGAGTCTTATAGATTACATTTCTGATGCCTTTATGTGCTTTTTGGGTGAGCTATCCCTTCAGTGGACAGGTACGATATTACATGATAAAATGGATTGCTCCAACCTGGATGCAATCCTACAGCTTGTTGCTTGCAGCCTAGATCCTTTACTCAGGTGTCGCCAACAATTATGTTTGCTTTATGTCAAGGGTGTTGCTTTGAAATTTTGGGGTGAAACTAAGATTTGTTTGTCTTTCCCCTCAGATTCACCGCTCGTATCACTGAGCTTATGAGGGTCCTGAAAGAGCTGAATTCTGGGAAATACGAGCGCACCATGGTTTCTCAATCAGAGAAAGGTGAGCTTCTAAAGACTCAAGTCTCAAACCAACCTCGAGAGATTTGCGATGTTGAGACTTTTAATTGTTTGTGTTCTACATAAACAGACCCTTCAGAAAAGCTCAAGTTGATACCAGGGAGTGGAAGAATAATCAACGTGGACAACATTATCAAGTGAGAGCTGCGCCTTCTGTCCTCAATCTCTCAGGATGTGTTTCTGTATGTTCTATTGCAAAACTAGTGAGCTGCCCACCTAGGCAACATTTTAGGCATCTTAAGACGCATGGCAAAATTATCATTACATACAGTCCATTTACACTGCCAAATTTTTATGAATGGGATGTCTTAATTTATATCGATGTTGCTTGACAGCTATTGAAATGTATAAAAGGATGCAGATGGTGCAATAACCGGAGAAGAACCTCAGAATTTAATTGCACATGACCCAGCCCATTAGCGCTTTGCACGTGCAATTTCAACAAACCCACTTGCACCTAGACTTAGCGCATGCTTGCCCACTGACTTTGCAAGTATACCGTATCACAGAGCGCTGTGCTTAACGCATAGCGCTCTTAAAATAGGGCCCTGAATATTTAATTCAGTATTTAATAATATCACTATAAAATAGTTCCATCTAATTAAATTATTTTGCATAGTTTTTGTACTTATTGGAGTTTTAAATTGTTAGCTTAGCAACACACAAACCTCAGACTCGATTGGAACCGATTTGGTTCCCATTAAGAGCATTATGATGTTGCGGGGTTTCAGTTAGGATGCTGATTAGAAGTTAGCCATCTATATAGACTATAGAAAGAGAGACAGCTCACTAGGGTTTAATCAAACGAGTGTGTCCTTGCTTGGAAGTTCACTGTTTTTGAGAGTCAATACTGCACTGATCTCATGGTTTTTTTTTCATCAGGTTTGACCATACACCTCTGGCTACGCCAAATGGAGATGTTCTGATCAGAGATCTTTGTTTTGAGGTGCGTTCTTATTTCTTCAGATGATTTGGCCATATGGTGGTGGTTATTCAAAGTTATATGGCATCAAACATTAAAATCTTTAATGAAATCTGGTAGAATTTTATCTCCAGCTCTATGAGTTGGCCAGATTACATTGTGTAATTTTATACAGTTTTGTACGCACATGTCAAGATTAGTATTTTAACGTATTGTTCACCTTATTGTGGACTTTTCTTCAAAGGTGAAATCAGGAACTAATGTTTTGGTGTGTGGCCCCAATGGCTGTGGAAAGAGTTCACTTTTCAGGGTTCTTGGGGAGGTAAGCACTTCTTTCTTTGTCTGCATTGAAGGAGTTTATGGCGTTAGTAACTGTGCACTGAATTAAATGGTGCTACACAGTGTTCAATGCAGTTCTGTGGTCTCTGTCTAGTTGTGGCCATTGTTTGGTGGGAGTTTGACGAAACCAGAGAGGGGGAAGCTCTTTTACGTACCTCAGGTAGATCTTTAAATGGTTTCTACAGAGCAAAAGCCACTTTAACCATGACTTACTGAATAAGTTCTCATTTTTGGTTTCGATTCAGAGGCCTTACATGACTCTTGGCTCGCTAAGGGATCAGGTGATCTACCCAGACACCCATGAGGACCAAAAGAAGAAGGGGATCTCTGACCAGGTAATTGTTTCAGATCTAAAAAAGTAAAAAGAAATTACAGCTCACCAACAGCTCTTTAGAAGGTGACACTAACCCTCTCATCCACAATTAACTTGACAAATGTCACTATCTTCAACTGATCTGTGTGACAGGAGCTGAAGGAATACCTGGATAATGTCCAGTTAGGACTCATCTTGGAGAGAGAGGGCTCCTGGGACATGGTTCAGGATTGGATGGATGTGCTTAGTGGAGGAGAGAAGCAGAGAATGGCGGTAAACAAAGAAAATTTAGACATTTTAAAGAACTGCAAACGTAGTCCACAATTAACAAAAATGTTTTCATTTAGTTTTCATTAATGATAATAACACTAAATTATAATTCTACCAACTGTGTGATGCTTTACATTTTTTTTTTTAATAAATGTAATTTAAAGGGCACTATTTTTGCTGCATGTGTAACCTAGCATCAATTTTAACCGTAGATGGCTCGGCTCTTCTACCATAAGCCCCAGTTTGCCATTCTGGATGAGTGCACCAGCGCCGTGAGTGTGGACGTGGAGGATTATATCTACAGTCACTGCAGAAAGGTGTCTAAACCTTGTATTTCACACACTCTGCGGCATTGCACTAAAGACATTTAAAGTAGCTTCTCTAGACTCATGAGATTTTCTCAGCATCATATTTCAGTTAAGTGTAATTTCATTGTATGTGATTTATTCCTTTGTGTTTCTGGCAGGTTGGTATCACTCTGTTCACCGTCTCTCACAGAAAGTCCCTGTGGAAACATCATGAGGTGAGATTAGTGGCCCCGTTATGAGGAAGTGTTGATTTACTTATGTTCCTTTTTTATAATATTTGCTGGTAATCAGAGTCTGAAATTAACCTTTTGTCACTCCTGTCAACATCAAGTGAATAGAGAAAATTTACTGGCCATAAATATTTCTTACTGGTTATGAAACTGTATTTTGCATCATTTTAAATGACATTTTACATTATTTAGCTTTTTTTTCCTGCATATTAGTAACAAATAGTGCAGGTTATGGTGTCCGTTAATAAAAGTAATCCACTAACAGTACTTCACTGATTTCTTCATGGAAAATGTAATTGCATTACTAATTACTTTACAGTTAAGTTGCACTCTAAAACACTTCTCACAGAAGTTTTGTCTATAATTTCCTCCTTTTTCATTATCACATGCAAGATAGGATGCACAGGACATACATAAATGTATTATTCTACATAAATGGTATTTTTTGAAAAATATATCCCAAGTAATAATAACTTCATTGAAAATCAGTAACTAATCTGATTACAAGAATTTAAATGTAATGCATTACACTTCATTTTCTATAAAGTAATTGGATTACAATAACTATTGGCTTTGTAATCAGATTACACCTGACACTGCTCACAGCATTATATATGAAATGATCAGGTCTTTGTCTCTGTCAAACTGGACCTGTCACAAAAGCTTGAAGAGAAATTGTGATGTTTGTTCCTGGTATATTTGCTTTTGGTGGCTTAATGCAACAGATTTTGCATTTGGCCACTTGGAGTTCTGGTGAAAAAAAAAAAAAGAACTTCTAGGCATCCTGGCTAAACTTATAGATAGTAAATATTTCAAACATGTTTAGTAGAAAGTTTGTACAGTATGTCTTTGATTTTAATTGCTTGCATTGCTAACGTCATCAAGTAATTGCATTTACTCAACAAAGCCAATTTTTACTTACATTTATTTGGCTCTTGACGACTTCATTTTGGACCCTGCTGGTATTTATCATTGTTGTTTTCTACAATATGTTTGTAAAAGCATGAATTGTCTTTTCTTTGCAGTACTACCTTCACATGGATGGCAGAGGAAACTATGAATTCAAACCCATCACAACTGAAACTGTGGAGTTTGGCTCTTAGAAAGAAGTGACAATACCACAGGGACCCTAGCTATTCACTTAAGGAGTCGCCAGCCAACCTAATCTGAGTGTTTGTTTTTAATCAACTGTAACATGTTTTGGATAAAAATGTGTTTAAAGAATTGTTAACACTACTTTTGTCCTCTGATTGTATATAATTTGTAATTTAAGCCGTCCAATTTAAAGGACATCCGTTATGTACATGTGGGGGCATATACCAAGGAAATATGTCTCATGTTTGTGCACTAAATTGCTTAATTAATGAAATGAGTAATAGGCTCACAAATCTATTCCACCGGACTGAACTTCGAGTTTAGAAATTCAGTAAGAACTAACATTGCCTTTTTCTCATCAACTAAACCTTTCATTATGGATACTTAAAGCTACTAAGTGACCTTATTGCTCGCCGAAGCATGGGTTAGGTGGTTTGGATGTTCGCAAGTTTTTTGTTGCACTTTAACTGCTATGGTGATTTGTAAGCCAGGAAGCCTTGTACAACCATTCAGTGTCTGTAATCGCCTAAAGGTTGCCTATGCACTTGTTTAGGTCAAGATGATGCCAACATTTTTGTTTGCATTACTTTATGTGGAAGGAGTGTGTATCTTCAGAACTGTTGTTGTATTTAAGAACTGTACAAAATGTCATTGTCGTAACACCACAGACAAAGCAATTGGAAATCCTCCACTTTGCTGTACGTTTTCATTAAAAAAAGAGAGACCTTTGTAACAAGAATTCTGTTTGTGGTATTTTCTATGTCTGATTGGAAGATGTTCTGATTAGATCTGTGAATTCAGTTGGAGGTAGAATTTGTTATCGCACAGAGTTGTGCATATTTGCACATTATGGAAAGGGTGGGCCCTGTGAAAATGAATGCATTTTTTCTGAACTCCATGTTTTAAAGTTTGATTTGATCATCCAAAGATTGTCTAATCGAATTACTTCATAAAACTTTGTTCTAAGGAAAAAAGACATCGCAATATTCGTAGCAAATGAAGTGCTGCTATACAGATCCTCAATGCACAATCCAAAAATCCCAACGTTGGAGTTATTACTATTTAATAACTGCTGTACAGCAGATTATCATATTAAAAATGAAAAAAGTCAAATATATATATATATTAAATGGAAACTTATATTAAGTACCAAGGACTAAAACAGTTCAAGGCACGAAAACTGAAAGAAAATGTTTATCACAAGTTTTCCCCACTTCCAGTTGCCCAAATGAGGCTTCTCTCTGCGCTTATGTTCAAAATATATATTATTTGTCTCACTAATGTCTAAACGCCCACAGTGTGTGCGTGCTTGCAAGAGAGAGATTTAGACTATTAGTTGATTTTACGTGGCCATATGAATATTATAATATTTAATACATGTACTGAGAAGATGTCACTTAATATACTGTAGCCTAGTGTATAATTCTATATGCTTGTTATGATTTCTATCCTGAAAATTCCCCCACATGGAAAGAATTTAATCGCTTATTTTCGCTTATTTTGGGTGAGGTAAGTCCCTTATTTTTAACTTGTTTTTCTGAAAAGGGTGCCTTATTTCTCTTGAGATCTGGAAACACTACAACTGGTAAATCGCCCACCTTTAGCACAGAGTGCTGTCATTTTAAAAAAGAATGTTATTAGTTGGGGGCCTTAAGCACATTTTCGCGTCCCTGAGACCAAGATGGCGGCCAAATCCAATATGACCGCCGCCTGAAAGGGATTCGGCTATAGCTTTTGAGCCAGATGAGATACAAATACAAACTTGATGTCTATTTTACCTTTTTTGACCATGGGAAACCCATAGGAATACTCCCTTTCAGGCGGCAGCCATAATGGATTTGGCCGCCATCTTGGTCTCAGGGACCATTGGTTCAGTACAACCATACTCTTGCTTGTGAATAATTGCTTCAATATTATTATTATTGATACATTAAATATTACATTTTAATTATACATTTCAGTCGAAATATTCTTGAATTTTATGCCTCCAGTTAAAGTTTTTATTTTTGGCAGAAAAGAAAAGTGAAGACACATTCTTGTTGAAGCACATTCAGACTATCTATTTATGTAATATAATTGCAGCCTTTTGTGGTTTAATCATCATACTAGGTCAAATCACAATATTAACGTTATTAATTCTGTATCCATACTTTAATTTTCTCTAACATGTCAAAATCTGTGATAATTCCATTCTCTAACTGTTTTTATGCACCATGGGAAATCCTAGGGCCTTAAAATGGTTTCTTTGAGATATCTTTAAGAAGATAAAGGCTGACTTTTGACACACATATCAAAAGTAAGTGAGAGGTCATTTAGATACCGTTTAGATACTATTTTGAACTTTTACCTTCCACATGAAAGCTCTGGATTCTTAATTTATCTCTTGTCACCTGTTCTCGACCAAAGACCAGTTTGTGTTCTAGGGTAAAACAAAAGCTTTATTGGCCAAAAGTGGAAAGAAATGGAGTAGAGCCAATATTTTGGTTGAGCCTCGTTCACTTCAAGGTGTATCAAAGCCATACCATTTTACTGAAAGAAGAACAGTGATGTGGCATTACCATGTTCTTTGTCATTTGATTTTGGTAATCAACCATTTTTTCCCCTGCTTGAAGTATCTTAGACTACCTTGTTAATACCATGTGAATATGATATAACATTAAAGTGTCATGATATTACCATTTGATCCAATGCATAAGGGGACTGCATTTATTCTGTAGTGTAGACATGTGCATGACTTGCCATTATGTGTGTGTTAATGATTTATGAAAAAGCCACTGGAGCATTTTCATTTTATAATTACAAATATTCCATGTATTCTCTCAATTAATAGGGATATTAATGAGGATGTTAATGAGGTGCATAATAATTATAAAAATATCAAAATGCTGTTTATAACGTTTTAGATTGAGTATAGCATGTCACCTCAGGACATGATTTTGAATCCAGTATATACAGGTGCTGGTCATATAATTAGAATATCATCAAAAAGTTGATTTATTTCAGTAATTCCATTCAAAAAGTGAAACTTGTATAATGTATACATTCATTCCACACAGACTGATATATTTCAAGTGTTCATTCCTTTTCATTTTGATGATTATAACTGACAACTAAACCCCAAAATCAGTATCTCAGAAAATTAGAATATTATGAAAAGGTTAAATATTGAAGACACCTGGTGCCACACTCTAATCAGCTAATTAACTCAAAACACCTGCAAAGGCCTTTAAATGGTCTCTCAGTCTAGTTCTGTAGGCTACACAATCATGGGGAAGACTGCTGACTTGACAGCTGTCCAAAAGACGACCATTGACATCTGGCACAAGGAGGGCAAGACACAAAAGGTCATTGCTAAAGAGGCTGGCTGTTCACAGAGCTCTGTGTCCAAGCACATTAATAGAGAGGCGAAGGGAAGAAAAAGATGTGGTAGAAAAAAGTGTATAAGCAATAGGGATAACCGCACCCTGGAGAGGATTGTGAAACAAAACCCATTCAAAAATGTGGGGGAGATTCACAAAGAGTGGACTGCAGCTGGAGTCGTATGCAAGACATGGGTTTCAGCTGTCGCATTCCTTGTGTCAAGCCACTCTTGAACAAGACACAGCGTCAGAAGCGTCTCGACTGGGCTAAAGACAAAAAGGACTGGACTGCTGCTGAGTGGTCCCAAGTTATGTTCTCTGATGAAAGTAAATTTTGCATTTCCTTTGGAAATCAAGGTCCCAGAGTCTGGAGGAAGAGAGGAGAGGCACAGAATCCACGTTGCTTGAAGTCCAGTGTAAAGTTTCCACAGTCAGTGATGGTTTGGGATGCCATGTAATCTGCTGGTGTTGGTCCACTGTGTTTTCTGAGGTCCAAGGTCAACGCAGCCGTCTACCAGGAAGTTTTAGAGCACTTCATGCTTCCTGCTGCTGACCAATTTTATGGAGATGCAGATTTCATTTTCCAACAGGACTTGGCACCTGCACACAGTGCCAAAGCTACCAGTACCTGGTTTAAGGACCAGGGTATCCCTGTTCTTAATTGGCCAGCAAACTCGCCTGACCTTAACCCTATAGAAACTCTATGGGGTATTGTGAAGAGGAAGATGCGATACGCCAGACCCAACAATGCAGAAGAGCTGAAGGCCACTATCAGAGCAACCTGGGCTCTCATAACACCTGAGCAGTGCCACAGATTGATCGACTCCATGCCACGCCGCATTGCTGCAGTAATTCAGGCAAAAGGAGCCTCAACTAAGTATTGAGTGCTGTACATGCTCATACTTTTCATGTTCATACTTTTCAGTTGGCGAACATTTCTAAAAATCCTTTTTTTGTATTGGTCTTAAGTAATATTCTAATTTTCAGAGATACTGAATTTGGGATTTTCATTAGTTGTCAGTTTTAATCATCACAATTAAATGAAATAAACATTTGAAATATATCAGACTGTGTGTAATGAATGAATACAATATCCAATTTTCACTTTTTGAATGGAATTACTGAAATAAATCAACTTTTTGATGATATTCTAATTATATGACCAGCACCAGACGAGACGCTTCTGACGCTGTGTCTTGTTCAAGAGTGGCTTGACACAAGGAATGCGACAGCTGAAACCCATGTCTTGCATACGTCTGTGCGTGGTTGTTCTTGAAGCACCGACTCCAGCTGCAGTCCACTCTTTGTGAATCTCCCCCACATTTTTGAATGGGTTTTGTTTCACAATCCTCTCCAGGGTGCGGTTATCCCTATTGCTTGTACACTTTTTTCTACCACATCTTTTTCTTCCCTTCTCCTCTCTATTAATTTGCTTGGACACAGAGCTCTGTGAACAGCCAGCCTCTTTAGCAATGACCTTTTGTGTCTTGCCCTCCTTGTGCAAGATGTCAATGGTCGTCTTTTGGACAGCTGTCAAGTCAGCAGTCTTCCCCATGATCGTGAAGCCTACAGAACTAGACTGAGAGACCATTTAAAGGCCTTTGCAGGTGTTTTGAGTTAATTAGCTGATTAGAGTGTGGCACCAGTTGTCTTCAATATTGAACCTTTTCACAATATTCTAATTTTCTGAGATACTGATTTTGGGGTTTAGTTGTCAGTTATAATCATCAAAATGAAAAGGAATGAACACTTGAAATATATCAGTCTGTGTGGAATGAATGTATACATTATACAAGTTTCACTTTTTGAATGGAATTACTGAAATAAATCAACTTTTTGTTGATATTCTAATTATATGACCAGCACCTGTATAGAGAGAGAGAGAGAGAGAGAGAGAGAGAGAGAGAGAATATACAGATGATTACAACATGGCGCCACTGATTTCAGCCTTGGTGTGGAGCTCTGCAATTCTTTTGTTGTTTTTGTTTGTTTGTCCTGGGTTTAGTATTTTTTTCCAATTAGTTTTACCAGGGACGAACTGCTGAACATACGGCAGCACACACCAGACAAACCTTTTGAACCAAATTTTACAGTGGTTCTGTGACACTGTGGCTTGAAGGCCTCTCCAGGTCTCCAACTCACCATTAGATGACCAGGTAGAGGATATGTGATGGGTGTGCTTCAGCAAAGCTGGAATCAGACAGATTTGTCTTTGTGAAGGACACATGAATCAAGCCACGTACAAGGCTATCCTGGAAGAAAACTTGATGCTTTCTGCTCTGACAATGTTCCCCAACTCTGAGGATTAGTTTTTCCAGCAGGACAATGCTTCATGCCACACAGACAGGTCAATCAATGTGTGGATGGAGGAGCACCAGATCAAGACCCTGTCATGATCAGCCCAATCTCCAGACCTGAACCCCATTGAAAGCCTCTGGAATGTGATCAATAGGAATATGGATGTCACAAGCCATCAAACAAAGCCGAGCTGCTTGAATTTTTGCACCAGGAGTGGCATAAAGTCACCCAACAGCAATGTGAAAGACTGGTAAAGAGCATGCCAAGATGCATGAAAGCTGTGATTGAAAATCAGGATTATTCCACTAAATATTGATTTCTGAACTCTTCCGTAGTTAAAACATTAGTATTGTGCTGTTTAAAAATGAATATGAACTTGTTTTATTTGCATTATTCAAGGTCTGAAAACACTGCACCTTTTTTATTTGATTTTTTGACCAGTTAATAATATATACAATAAATGATCTAAATGACAATATTTATATTTGGAATTTGGAAGAAATATTGTCAGTACTTTATAGAATAAAACAAAAATGTTAATTTTACTCAAACACATACATATAAATAGTAAATCCAGAGAAACTGATAATTTTGCAGAGGACTCTTAACTTTTTCCAGAGCTGTTTATGCATTACATGCTGCGTATGCAGTTTAACACTAAATATATAACATCAACAATTATT
The DNA here is from genome assembly GCA_032164185.1 of Moxostoma hubbsi. Lineage (NCBI taxonomy): Eukaryota > Metazoa > Chordata > Actinopteri > Cypriniformes > Catostomidae > Moxostoma > Moxostoma hubbsi. The sequence continues at coordinate 21,154,427 of JAVLUX010000037.1, read as the reverse complement.
ACCATTAATCATATTTTCAGTAATACTAAAAATCTAAAAATTATTTATGTATTGATTTTAAGCACTCTTTTGTTGGAAGTTGATTGAGACACTCACATTTGTTTACTTTGTAAACTGCTGAACTTTGTCTACAGCATCACGTGTTTTTCTTTTACTCTTAAATCAAAATAGGAAGCTTGTCATAATCCACATCTTGCTTCCCTTTAAGCTGTTTGTGGTCTGTCAGTGTCTGTGTGACTCTCGTGCCTGTAACATCACTTTAACACTGTGACCTTTGATAGGATCAGATCAACCATCTAAAGGCTTGCTATGTCGTGGATGACCCCCTTACTTGTCTTCTATCTTCAGATACTCTACCCATCATGTCAGGCAAACGAACAAGGTATTGTATTCTTAATATATTTTCTGTATGCTTTCAATTACCAACAAATGAAACACTTTAAGTGGTCATATGATCACTAGTGCAGGCCAACCGGTTCACTGAGAATTTTTCATCAAATGTTAACCGAGATCTCTTTGAGTGAGTCTATTATTTCATGCTGTTAAATGTGCATATAAACAGTCATTTGGACCTCAGTCAATTAACCATAATCAGTCCATACCTGTGTGTGTTCTCTGCAGCGTCTCTAAAGTTTGTTGGTATTGGAGACTGGGGCGGACTCCCTTTATACCCCTACTACACACCACATGAGTTTCACACAGCCAATGAACTGGGCATAATTGCTGAGAGCTCAGGACTGGACTTTGTCCTCAGCTTAGGAGATCATTTCTACCTCAGCGGTGTCAGGGACGTAGATGACACCCGCTTCAAGGTCTGATCAGCAAGTTTAAAGGAATGGTTCACCCAAAAATGAAAATTCTGTCATTGTTTACTCACCCTCATACAGTTCCAAACCAAAATGAGAACTATAGCAATGCATATTTTCAGTGCAATTGCAAAGAACTGGATTTCAAGCTTCAAAAAGAATGCAGAAGCACCATCAAAGTATCTTTGAAGTAGTCCATATTGCTCGTGTTTACACATATATACTATATATATATATATATATATATATATATATATATATATATATATATATATATGGATTTGTAATAATATGAGGCTGAGTAAATGATGACAGAATTTGGATTTTTGGGGAAACTGTCCCTTTAATACCACTATTAGTTGTATGAACAGATCAGCCTCCTCTGGAAGTCTAGTTTCTCACATGTATGTGAAATGTGCTCAGTCAAACCTGTTAAAGTTTCTGCTATGCTGAATGCAAGATTTCCTCAGGTTGACATGTTAAAAATGCAGCATCGCTTCAAGCTCTTATAAACATGTCTGTTCAGATGTTATTCTGGTAAGATGATGTAATACACATCTGTCAGGTTGAACATCAGGTAGTGGGACAGTGCCCAGGGTTCTCTGGCTCAGTGAACTGTCTTTGCACACTCTGGACATGTGATAGACTGTCCGCAGTGTAAAAGATGAATAGGTCCCTCTTGTGGCAGAAGTGCTGATTACCAGTCAAATTTTAACCCTTAGGCTATTTAACATATTTCTTCAATGGGAGTTTGTAGACAAACCATGACCAGGGCCATAGCAAGGAATTATGGGCTCCCTGACTGTATATCGGTCTGGGCCCCTTTCATATTAAAAAATACAGTTTAACATTTGTTGTGGGCCGTCCTGGCCTGTGGGCCCCTAGAATCGTTACCACTTTTCACACCATTAGCTACGGCCCTGATCATGGCCACAGGTAAATCCATGGATGGCTCATTACCACAGTGAGATCAATGTAACCGTGACTGTGTTTGAAATGGATAATACTAAACAAATTATAAATTATAATTGCAGCTGCCATAGATGTTATAAAAATGAAGCTTTATTTATATAAAAGTACAGTCGTTATATCGTATGTTAATTCCATGGTTCTTTGATATACAGTGGGCTCCAAAAGTCGGAGATCACTGGTAAAATACTTCTATTTATCTTATTTAAAAAAATATCAAGTACAAAGGAGTGTATATGGACACATATCATAAGTGATAAGTTTCTGTATGGGGAAAGCGAAGAAAGACATGCTCAGCTCTGTCGATATGTTATCCACAATAGATTTAGATTTACTCTATTAATATTTAAAAATGATGTTTTCAAATTGTTAATGAAGCTCTATTCTCCAGTCCACCTATGAGAGCATATTCTCCCACCCTGCCCTGATCGCTGTGCCATGGTACCTGGTGGCGGGAAATCACGATCACCGTGGAAACGTATCAGCCCAGATCGCCTACTCAAACAGATCTGAAAGATGGTAAGAGGCCAATGGTTCTTCTCTTTTATTTTGAAAAATGGAGGCGTAATTATTCATATTCTGTTAATGATTGGCAGGAACTACCACGACCTCTACTATGAACTGAAGTTCAAGGTTCCTCACAGTAATGTGTCCCTTACGGTTCTGATGATTGACACAGTGGTTTTGTGTGGGAACACCTATGATGGACTTGATCCTGTTGGCCCGGAAGACAATATTGCTTCTAACCAACAGCTGAAGTGGATTGAGGAGAAACTTCGAAACGTCAAGTGAGTTTAGCTAGAGTTGTAAAGTTTATGTTGCTATGTTAGAGCTGTTATGCAATGTTAGCCTCAGTCACCATTCAATTTCATCATGTGTGGTGACTGAGGTTAACATTCTGCCTAACATCTTTAGTTCCTTGGAAGAAAGACACTCATACGGGTTTGGAATGACATGAGGGTGATTAAATGATGACAGAATTTCCATTGTTCTATTTGGGTGTCCAATATATCAAACAAAACAAACATGAGTCATTATAAGGAGGCTGACAAACAACAAACTGGATTTTTTTATTGGGCAAACGTTAGTCCTTTAACAGGAATTTTGGACATGTTTTTAATGGCCCTGACTTGCCACAGTCCTTCCACTCTTCCAGTCTCACTCATTCTCTTTTTCTCACTCCTTCAACAGCTCAGATCCACCCTCAAATTCTCACACATCCCAGATCTAGGACCTGAAAAAACACTCCAGGCATTCCATACTAAAAATATGACCAACTCTTAAAGGGACAGTTCAGGGGCCTGGGTAGCTCAGCGAGTATTGACGCTGACTAGCACCCCTGGTGTTGCAAGTTCCAATCCAGGGTGTGACTCCAGCCAGGTCTCCTAAACAACCAAATTGGCCCGGTTGCTAGGGAGGGTAGAGTCACATGGGGTAACCTCCTTGTGGTCGCAATTACTGATTAGTGGCACGTGGTATGTTGTGCGTGGATTGCGGAAATTAGCATGAGCCTCCACATGTGGAGTCTCCGCGGTGTCATGCATGATGAGCCACGTGATAAAATGCACGGATTGACGGTCTCAGAAGTGGAGGCAACTGAGACTTGTCCTCCACCACCCGGATTGAGTTGAATAGCCACGACACCACGAGGACCTACTAAGCAGTGGGAATTGGGCATCCAAATTGGGAGAAAAGGGGAAAAAAAAAGGGACAGGTCAACCAAAAATAAAAACTGTTGATATTTACTCACCCTCATGTTGTTCCAAACCTGTAGGACTTCTCTGGAACATAAAAAGAGATGTTTGGCCTCAGTCACCATTGACTTTGATTGCATTTCTTTTTTTTTTCTCCATACAGTGAAAGTGAATGGTAACTAAGCCTGTCATTATGCATAACATCTCTTTTTGTGTTCCATGTAAGAATGCCTAAAGTCTTATCTCATTACATCCACAACAGAAGTGAAACAAAGTTAGTTTGTTCTAGAAGTATCATTTGGTTATTACTCCTCAGGTCAGAATTTGTCATTGTGGCTGGGCACTATCCAGTTTGGTCCATCGGCTATCACGGTCCCACCAAGTGTCTAGTAAAGAAACTAAGACCCCTACTGAAGAAGTACAATGTCTCTTTATATCTGTGTGGCCATGACCACAGTCTGCAGGTTGGTATCTAAAGGATCACATTCTTAGGTAACAGAAAATCAAGCAATATCCTCATTGCTTTATTTAAGCTATAAATGTGCAACGGTTGTATTGTGAAGGTAGTCACGACTAAAGCATAACTCCTTTAGCCATGACTATATTCACAAGATAGCACAGACTTGTGTGCCTTATTGATTGTATAAACTGGTTTCTACTTTATAAAAAATACAACATAATATTTCATTTAATCATTAGTAAGCTAATTTTTAAGTGGTATCACTCTGCTACAATATATAGTCCCTGATATTGAGGTTAAAGTGATAGTTCACCCAAAAATGTACATTTTGTCTTCATTTACTCACCCTCATGTTGTTCTAAACCTGAATGACTTTACGGTTGGCCTCTATGGGTGCTGCTTATTGCATTGCCTCCAGGACCGGAGCTATCCAAAATGCTGAAAGATAACAGATTTTTCCTATTCCTTTAGTTTATCAGAGAAGACGATGGAAGTTCGTACGTGGTGAGTGGAGCTGGAGTTGTGGAGGATATATTCACTGACCACAAGAACAGCTTCCCGTCGTCTTGGCAACTGTTTTCCAACGCGGTCAATAAGACGGCAGGAGCGTTTGTTTACTTTGAGGTCAATAGAAGTGAAATGCTTATAAGTTACATCCAACCAGATGGGAAATGTGTGTACCAGACATCTGTCCCTAAACGCACAATCCAACTCTGAATTCATCATAACATTCACAGTAGTCTGCTCTTAAAGTGATAGTTCACACAAAAATGAAAACCCGCCATAATGTACTCACCCTCACGTTGTTCCAAACACGTATGACTTTCTGAAACACATCTTCTTTTGTGTTCCATGGAAGAAAGAAAGTCATACGGGTTTTAAATGGTGATAAAATGCTAATTTTTGGGTGAACTATCCCTCTAATAAACACAAGAGTCGCTTTGACAATACTTTTTCAGCCAGTAAATTAATTCCTAATTGTATAAATTGCATTTTAGTTATTCATTTTTGTTTGCTTTGTTATGTACAAAAATAAAAAATTAAAATAAATAAATCTAAAGCAAAAAAAATTGTGGTTTTCTGAGTCGCATTCAATGGAGTTCTACTAACTTACAATAGAGGGCGCCATTGCGCTATTTCACTAATTGTGTTGTTTGCATAGTCTGAACGTTGCATTATATAACATGTCATCTAAAAACAAAGACCCGCATGCAGATTACTCTGCATGTGCATTCGTTTTTATTTGTTTTAATAAAAATACAAATATAAAAAAAATCTGATTAGTACCAACACGTTTTACAGGTCTGTAATATAGAGTACAACGGGGCTAAAGGCCACGTGGAGTAAGTCTCCATTGATTTTATTTTCTCCCAAAACACTAAATTGCAATAAAAACTACCACAGCACATTCCTAAACACACGTTTGACTCTATGAACTACAACAATTTATTTACTGAATAGATTTGTTATGGAAAATCTTCAAAGTGTGCTCACATTGACTCATCCAATCATTATATAGATATGTTTGTTTATAGAATACTTGAGATGTAATCAAATGTCAAATGTGTTTGAAATTAACAGGAAATGGTTGACTTTTTAATTTGTCACTCAAAAAAGCATCTTGCTGTCTCAAAATTATTTGCATTATTTACCCCAAATGTGGGGTAAAAGGCTCCATCACCACCTTTTTTTTTTTTAAAAATTATTGAATTTAAATCAAAACAAACTTCCGTTATTATTTAATTTCACACAAGTTATGTTGTTCCATCAATATTCAATAAAAAGTAATAATTTTTTTTGGCCTTGATACATTTTGTGACCAGAAAAAAAGCTAAATTACCTTAAGGGGTGCCTTTAGCCCCATTGTACCCTAATGTTAGAAATGGTCAAATCAAAATACAGCATAAAAAAATAAAATAAAATAAAAAATAAAAAAAATGTATCATTTAGTGATAGTTGGTAAGCCAAGGAATGTACAAGGAATACAGCATAAATTAGCTGAGCCTTTCTCAAATGTGCTTTAAAAAAGAAAAAAGTACTGCTTTAATAGCTAAAATAAATAAATTAGTTCTACATATATATATATATATATAAAATATGATCTGACTTTGATTCTCCCAAATGTGTACAAAAATAGAGTATTTCCAATAGTTATCAACATCTAAGTAGATCGAATTAGTGCATTTGGTATACAAGCCAAAGAACCACCACCTAACAGAATGAAGGCTGCCTTGCTAATTTAAGTCTAACATATCTCCATTGTGAGGTTTCACAGAAACGCAAGATTAGATTCCACTGTTGTACAATGGAATGTTAAATTAGGATCCCATCCTCCCTTTATAAGGGCGAGTTGTACCAAAGTGATCAGTCCAAACTCCTCAAATCCCGTTCAATGGTAATCCCTCTTTTCCTGTGTTTTGTGCTCTGTTTTTTCGTCTGCAGCACATCACGATGATTATAATGATTGCAGATACTGCCAGAATGATAATCAGGATGGCCCCGGTGATCACACCCACGCTGTACTCTGCAAAAACATTTCACCAACAGTATTAGAGAGTACACACAAACACTAGATCTGCTATTGAATTTGATGGAAACCACAGGAATTTTGTCGCTTCTATGGTCCCTAGACACTTGGATCATTCATTCCTAAGTTAGTACCGTAATCAGCTGCACACAGTATGAGTGCTATGAATTGCCACTCATCACTTAGTGCTCTGAATCAGACCATTCACACGGTGTGTAATATCTTCTGATATGACACTTTATCAGCTGTCCGACACTTCATAAAGAGATGCATTACTGACACAATCAAGGTCATGGGAGTAAATCTATTTTGGGATAATGAATCACTCACTCCCTCAGACAAACACATACTGATTACATATATACATTGAATGAATTGAAATCGCTTTGAAGTGTCTGATAAGTGATACTGTGAATGCATTACCCCCAAATATAGATTTGTCTTCATCTTGAGAGCACTGGATGTGGCTGAGCTCCCCGAGTTGTTTGTCTTGTGGGCGGAAGGCAAGGTAGGCCTGAACGGTAAAACAGTAACTCACTCCTCGGTCCAAATCTGTCAGCTCGATGACGCTACTTTTACTGATCTTCTCTTTCTGTGGAGGCAAACACAACAAATATTTTAACATAATATTATATTTCTATCCTGAATTCTAGTCCTATAGAAATACACTGTACCATACAGTAGTTACTACAGTCTGTTACTACTATAAAACCATGATAAATTAAAATTGAATTTTCTTCAAGAAGCTTTCGCTGACATTTTGTTTAAAAAAAACTAACTTTTTTTTTTTAATGAAAGTGGTGGATAAAATCAAGTATATTGCCACACTTTTACTGTATTAGGGTAGTTAGGGTGGTGTGCCATGCTACACTCCATCCAACTAATTTAAACTCTGTCCATAAGATCATATATTTAATCTAGGGATGTCAATCGATTACAATTTTTAATCAAATTAATTACATGGTGTCCAGATTAATTAATCGCGATTAATCGCATATACTATATATTTGCTGAGAAAGCCCCTCATATAACAATAACTCAATATATAAAGATTATACATATTTATATCAGTATATAATTATACATGGTTATCTTTAAATATTTTAAAATGATATATATATATATATATATAAAATTAAAAAATATTCAGATAATTAAAATGCATTAGGTATATGAGGTATATTAAAACAAACAACAACAAAAAGTAAAATAAATAAATAAACAGTTTAATAAAAAATATCAAATTGTTTACATATTTCAATACACTTTACAGCTTTCTTGTTACTCAAATTGGAAATTGTTCTTCGGTATTGCTGAACCTCTGAAAACTAATGGTTTATAACCACCATACTTACATTTATGAATACTAAACTTAGCCAACAAATAATATTCCTTATGAAGAGACATGTCATAGCTAAAAAAAACAAATAAAACACTTTCAAAACAAAGTTGAAAGCTGGGAATAATATGATCTCAGACCAAAAATCAGACATGAAATCAGACCAAAAACAAGTCGAGTCGGGACAACTCCGAAATAAATGAAAAAATGTTTCCGCCTGCGGACCACAAAATGTACAGAATATACCGACATCACAATAAAATCTCTCTACAAGAAAATAATTAGTGGGGTAGTACTTATAAATAAGTTTGAAAGAAATTTCTTTGATTTTATTTGTGATTAGGTATTTATGGGTAACTACCAAATTTTGGAAGTCCAGCCACACCCTGCGTCAGACATGCTTGTGTAGCGTCTCGGGTGTGTTGCATCATAATCATAAAATGTTTAGGTCACTGTGTCAAGTTAAATATAGTTTAATACTCAATCTTTAAACACATCTTGAGATCCCTTAGATCGCATTTGCGCAACTTCGAGTGTTTTGAACGCAAGAACGTAACGCATGTTTGCATTGTTCTGCCTACTGAAGTGTTTTCTTCACTGTATAAACTGTGCGTTGCTCATACAGCTGAAATTTCACTTACTGCCCTCTGGAGTAAACAGGTGGTACTACAAGCTTGCATTTCTCAGGAATCTTCCTTATTATGGTCCATGGGCATGAAATTAATTGCGTTAATTTTTTTAGCGCATTATTTTTTGTCAAATTAATTACACTGAATTAATGCACTAATTTAAACATAATCTTACACATCTGTTGAACAATCAATCATGTGCACATTAGTTTTCTTCACATTTGTTTTCTTTTCAGTCTTCTCTGTTTTATCTCCTGTTATTTGTCTGTTCTTTTTTGCTCTGTTGCTTTTATTCACTAAAATCTTTATTCTTTATTTCCTTTCTTTTCCTATCTTTTTTCTTTTCTTTTTTTCCTTGAAACAAAAAAAAAAAAAACGTATTTAGCTAATTATTGCGTAGTTATTATACATCGTAATTTTATGACCTAATATCAATACATTTACAATGAACTAAAGAAGGCAAAATATTTTTTTTAAAGAGTGAAATATTTCTCTACTCAAATATGTTGATGATGATAAGAATAAGATTCATGGACATGTTAAATACCAGTTACCCAGTAATTGTAGTCATTATGTTTTTTGTTTGTTTGCTTTTTCACATACTTGCTTTTATTCACTAAAATCTTCAGTCTTTTTTTCCCTTTCTTTTCCTTTTTTTCTTTTCTCATCATCTAAACTGGGCCAAAACATTGTTTTTAATCTCTAAACTCTGTTTTTTTTTATATATAAAATAAATAAAAACAAAATAAGCTAACTAAAAGAACCTTACTTTGCTACACATACATAGTACACATACCATATTTATTACCAATGTTAATTCATTAAAAATGTACCAATGAAGGCAAAATAGTTTTTAAAAAGAGTGAAAACCTAAACGAAAATGTCTCTACTCAAAAATGTTAAAAAAAACAAAACAAAAGGTTCACGGACATGTTAAATATCAATTCCTTAAGTAATTGTAGTCACTATGTTTTTTTCTGGCAGAAACTATGGTTGGCGTAATACATTTTTTCAGAGTCTTCTCCATCACTCCTTGCTGATTAAAACTCGTGGTAAGTTTTCGATTATTGTTTGCTTTTAAGATTATTCCTCCCCTCTAAGTTAAAAGCAACATGTTATATTTGGAAGAAAAACCTACATGCCAGTACCAAAAAATGCCGTGGATTGCTCATGGCCAAAAGATCAATGTTCCCATTTTAAAACAGCTAATGAGTGCAGGGTGCCAAAATGATAAAATGCCTTTATGTTCATCATTTAGGTATGTGTAAGGTATCGTAAGGTAAGACAGGAAAAGAAGTCAGACTTTAAACAGAGCCCAAGCCAGACTCTTCATAGTATGGCATATTAAGTCTGTTTACTGAAATAAGAAAATCAGATATAGTCAAATGTACAGACACTAACCTTCCCTGTACTCTTGGCTTTCCTGTAGATAACCTTATACTGCAGGTCATCCTTGAAAATATCCCGAATACTTAGTCTCTCCTTACTTTCTTTAAAGAGAGCCGTCTGGACATCCTTCACAAAGAGCGTAATGATCCTTTTGTCGCTGCTGATTTCTATTTTAAACTCTGGTCTGCCGATGACAGCTGAGAGCGATACAAAGCAGAAAACCTTTGTAATGGCTCAAAATCTTCATGTTTCATGTTAAAAACAAGCTGGTTGTTTGGTCTTAGCTGGTGTTCCAGCCTGGCTGGTTTTAGAGGGGTTTTTTTGGGTTGGGAGTCCAGCTAGACAGATTCCCCAAGCTGAAAGACCAGCTTAAACCAGCTAAGACAAGCAAACCACCGTAGGCTCTATATTTATTAAACAGAATAAAATAAGAAAGTTGGGTTTAAATGATACTAACTGTCATGGTAGGGGGAGAATCTCTTGGATGTGGTGTAAGGGAACTCGATCATTTCAGAAGTCATGCCGAGCATGGGTTCAGACAGGATATCAGCGTTGTAACTAGACTTGAGGTTTTTAAGCTCTATAGTCAGGTCACATTCAGTATCCATGGTCCTGATACAGTGAGGGCTCCGTTCTCTGTCCTGACCAATTCTACAATCATTTTACACAGACATTTAGATCTTCAAGAAAACATTTGAAACAAAAGTAAATTACATTACTTGAAACGCAATGCAGGTTGGTGCCTGCTGTAACAAGGTATGGGTGTGGAGCGGTGCAAGAGTTGCCAAATGTGCACCATGTGAGAGTTTAACACAGAGTTTCCTCATATTGATTGTGACTACTCGCATTGTTCATAAAGTCTGTAAAAAAGTGTCTAAACTTTGGGCCTAGACCTATACACTTTTATTGGTTTATGGCCATGCTCAAAAAGCAATCTTTTAAGGAAGTCAATAAAATTATGGGATTAATGGGCCAGAATAAGTGTGACCTATGTATCATAAGCGATCATAACCATGTCACAAGAAAACGGTAACATTTTTAAAGAGGTTACTCACTGTTGTGTTAAAATTATACATATAATACATCTACAACTATATTTATAGCTGATATGTATGTATGTATATGTATATATATATATATATATATATATATATATATATATATATATATATATATATACTTGTATATTAAACTTGGAAAAAATGTAAAGGGTTTTAAAGATTGTGTGAATGTGTTGCTGTATTGTATTAACATTTTACATTACATTTACATTTTTATATCACATCTGAAGGGGTAAATGGGCTAATAGTAACATATTCTTCATTCGAGTCTAGTCATCAAGTTATTCATTACTAAGAACCCAATAATAAACAACAACAATGTACACTATTATCACAAAATGGTCAACTTACTCAGAAAACTCCACAGTGTATGAATAATTACTTGGTTTGGGGCTCCATGTTAACAAGGTCTTAAAATTAAAAGAAGACCAGGAGACATTCTGTGCTTTAGGAAAAGTGTCTGTAAAAGAGCAATTAAAATGTAGCAAAATGTAATAAACAATAGGTAATACAATATATTAGGCTATCTAAAGAATCTAAAGTTATGAATAACAAAATTAACTAAGTGTGTATGGCTCTTTAAGTCATTATGGCGCTGGTTGAAGACTCACCTGAGGCACAAGCCTTCATGAAGAACACAAGCAGGATGAATAGAAGCGTGTGAAGTTTCATTTGACCGATATTTTCCATGTTGTCACGAGAGAAGAACTAATCCAAATACAGCACGAAGACGAAGCTAATACTCCTAAATCCAGGTAGGATAAAAATGTGCTACTGTAATATCCTCCGACGTGATCTTTATAGTCCTCTCGAGCGTGTGCAAGTTCAGAAGGACAGCCAGCGAAATTCCAGCTGTGGCTCCAGCAAATCAGTCAGAATATGATAATTAGCCCCACTTTCTATGCAAGTGGGTGTGTCACTTTATGCATATGTCCATTTAGGGGTTTCCGCTTGGTTCTGGCGTTCATGTGGCTATTACTTTGACGCATTCCACCTACCTAAAGATTGCTGCAGACCACGTACACCCCTTCATGGCAACGGTATTCCCCCAGTCTTTCAGCAGGAAACTGCGCACTGCCATATTGGAGAAATTATTCAGGAATGATTTGAGGAACATGACAAAGAGTTCTAGTTGTTGACTTGACCTCAAAATTCCTCAGATCTCAATCCGATTGAGCATCTATGGGATGTAATGGGATGTGCTGGCCAACATGTCCGGTCCATGGAGGCCCCACCACGCAACTTACAGGTCTTAAAGAAATAGTTCACACAAAAAATTACATTTGCTGATAATTTACTCACCCTCGGGCCATCCAAGATGGATCTGAGTTTCTTTCATCATCAAAACATAATTTAAGATTTTTAGGATTTAATTTCGGCCTCCTCCTGTAAACAATGCAAGTGAATGTACTCCATTTATTGATGGTCCAACATGCATATTTAGGGTGCTTCAAAATAATCCAGATGACTCCAGTCAACATATAAGGTTCTTCTGAATCCAAACGATTGATTATTTTTAGAAACAAAACAATACTTATATACTTTTTAAATACAAACGTTCGTCTCGGTACATCTCTGTTTCGTGCGCTCATGGAAGGGATGACAAAGTCACGCGTCATCTGGATGAGGCAGGAAGCGCGTCATTGTTCACAAGAGAAGTACAAAATTTTGCTGTACAAAATGTAATTGTCTTTGCTGTAGATTTGTATTTGTATACATGTATTGTTCAAAATGGTTGTTAGGCGCGTGTATCCTGAATGCTTCAAACTTCAGAAACCCCCCCAAAAATGCACGGTGGGAAAAATATGAACTTTTCATCGATTGCTTATAAATGAGCGATTGAAGTTCTGGATTATCGCGCTGAACCTGAATATCAGTAGGACACGCCAACATTAAAATATTGGAGGGTGTGCAGTGAACATTTGACACCTGAGGATTTCAGACCATCGAAAGAAACAAAGGGTCGACGGGCTGTGCCCGTGCATAACTCCGTTATGTGTGAAATCTTTTTTATTGTTACGCCTCCCTCAGTACTCCGCTACTCATCTCCCAATTTCTAATTCACCGTACCTGCACTCAATTCACTCGCTCACCACTGCCTGCTTAAATAACTCACCTTCACGCCACTTCACTGAGGCTGTGTCTCGTTTGGAAGGCTGCATCCTCTGGAGGTTGCATTTGTCGGCTGCGTACGTCTCATTGCATTTATTTTTTTCGTATTTTTTATCTATTGTCAATGCCTTTATATGCACTTACATTTATACAATTGTTAACCTTTTTTGCATAAAAACTCAATAAAAAAAAACCTAAACGAGACAGCCTCGATGACGTATGAGGCCGACAAATGCGACCTCCGGAAGTCACATCCTTCCAAACAAGACAGACTGTAAGTCTCACACAAAAGACTCGCAGTGTTTATTTGTCTGTATTTGCTCTTGAGGTTCGTCGATATCTGTTTAGTGCTAACCCTGTTGTTTCGCCAGATACCTCTTCTTCAGTTTGTGAAGCTTCTCTTCTGTGGTATACCAACTGTACCATTGATCTGTGTAAATCCTTTGAATCTCAGTAAACGCTCTCGCACTTGGTTTCAGTAACTACAACTCGTGTGGCTTGAATTCCTGACAGTCATATAACCTATATATTCCTGCTAAAGAAAAATCACTAGTAGATAACACAACGGCATATCTCCAAAATAAAGGTTATTTACTGTAGTAATGTTTTTTTTATTATTATTTGGAAATGTTTTTTTTTTTATTTTATATTGTTTTGAAATTGTTTTGGACTGTTTTGGTTTGTGAACTGTGTTTGGTCTGTGGTCTTTGCAAGTTTTTCTTGTAAACAATGACACGCTTCCTGCCTCCTCCACGTGACGCATAACCTTACCAATGAGTTTGCATCATCCCTCTCATGAGCGCACATCACAGAGATAGTAGTATTTTGTTTCTAAAAATAATCAATTGTTCGGTTTAGAAGAACCTTATTTGTCAACTGGAGTCATATGGATTATTTTGATGTACCCTAAATATGCATTTTGGACCGTCAAAAAATGGAGTACATTCACTTGCATTGTTAACAGAAGGAGGCCTGAAATGAATCCTAAAAAATCTTAAATTCAGTTTTGATGAAGAAAGAAAGGGGGACCTACACAATATTAGGCGGGTGGTTTTAATGTTGTGGCTGATCGGGATATATATATATATATATATATATATAGAGAGAGAGAGAGAGAGAGAGAGAGAGAGAGAGAGAGAGAGTATATATATATATATATATATATAGAGAGAGAGAGAGAGAGAGAGAGAGAGAGTATATATATATATATATATATTTATATGTACAGTATATACACTGGCAGCCAAAAGTTTGGAATAATGTACAGATTTTGTTCTTATGGATAGAAATTGGTACTTTTATTCACCAATTCACTATATATATATATATATATATATATATATATATATATATATATATATATATATATATATACACACACAATTATAATAATATTATATATGATTAACTGTCTTTATGTTTTCTTTACACCTATACATATGCATTGAATAAATCAGTTCAACAAATAAAAAAAATAACAGCAAATAATGATTGAGATACACGGATCATTATAGTATCCTACTTGATTTTAATTTTGGCTGAAGCATCATTTTTATCCTCACCTATGGTGTGATATGATTTGAGTCATTATTTGAAGACACAACCTAAGCTCTGGTGTGTGATCTTATCGTGTATTATGTCATACAAAAGGCTTTAGACTCATTGTGGGCATAAACTCCATTGATGACGATGACAACATCAAAATTCCTCATGATATGCTCATGAGTTATATTTAGGGAAGTATGACCTAAAGTTTTGTCTGACCACAGTTTTGTCCCAGTTTCAAGCAGTAGACAATGCGACTGTCTAGCTGGCACTTCTAAAAGCTTTTTTATGCCAGCAGGGATCTTTTGCCTATTCAGATCTTTATGCTAATGAGCAGATTATACCTCACTCTTGCCTGTGGCTTTGCCTGTTAAAACACTTGCCCGACTCAATGCTTCCAGTCAAATTCACCCACAAAAACCACTAAGAGAGATGTTCAGATTAGAAAAAAAAGAAGAAAAAATGATAATCATTAGATTATTTGTTCAATAGAAATGGTGCTTTATTGTTCTGGTCACTCCAAATACACATATATATAAAACAACACATTCCACTAATAATCATCAGCCATGATGCTTTTTTGGTCTAGTGTCTCAGTTCGCACCGAATATTATGTACAGATTAAAATACTTGAATTCTCTCTCAGTCACAAATAATGAATTATCACACCTGCATTTCTGAACTGTAAGGTAAAGGAGCCCCATTGAAAGCATCCCATTGCTGATGTGAATGGTCCACTTTGGTCTAAAAAAAGATTTGAGCCTAATAGTTGCTCCTTCCCATCATTACATCTCTTTCCTGACAGATCTGATAACTCACATCATTTTAAGTGCTTCGACAGACCTGTGAAAGGATATGAGCTCTGAAACGACTCTGAAAATGTCTTTGGCTGAACCCATTTACAGTATGTGAAACTCAGGACACACCACTTAAGACAACAACCGAGACTTAAACACTGGAATTTAACATTTTAGGAAAAACATTTAGAAAGGTAAATAAAGGGCTCATTCTGTATGACTTTACCAGAGATTACAGGAAGTGACCTAAGATCACCACATGTTTCTGTTTGATGTGCTGCCATATGGACTGAAGGTCTTAAAGGGGTCTAGTTGGCAACCCTAGATTGTACTTAAAAGTACATTAGGAATGATTAAATGGAACTACATCTAGTCTCCACAAAGTATTCCAGTATTTAATGGAAGGCTGTTCTTCTCCAAAGAATCACCAGGTGTGCTGATGTTTATCAAAGGATTTGTATTGTCTATATGGTCGGATTGCATTCTCAACATTAGCAAACCCCTCCAGAGTTTGTTTGAATTTTGTATTTTTGTGTGTGTGTGTGTGCGGATTCAGTTGCGATTGAAGTGTTCACATAAACAAACCAAATTCAGTGAGAAATCCCACCAGGTTCGCAAACAAATACCCCAAATGCGCTATGAAGCATGAGTTGTAAGGACTTTTCTTATGTCAAACAGTATGCCGTTGCTCAGCTGTTTCAAATTTCTTTTGGTTTCAAACTACTTTTGAAATGTTTACAAATATTTTCTTTAATGAATGAATTAACTAATTAATGAACGTTACATTTCTATAGCGATTTTCTGACACTACACACAAAGCACTTTATACGGTGAACAGGAGACTCTCCTCAACCACCACCAGTGTGCAGCATCCACCTGGATGATGCAACGGCAGCCGTAGTGTGCCGGTATGCTCACCACACACCAGCTATTGGTGGAGAGGAGAGAGTAGAGTGACAGAGCCAAGTTAGCTACTATTTGTTTGTGACGTGTAATTTTTCGAACTGCTTTTTTTTTAGCTTCACTGAATTTTAAAGGAATGTTCTGTGTTCAATACAAGTTGAGCTCAATTTACATAATTCAGATCAGAATCAGAATCAGCTTTATTGCCAAGGATGCTTACACATACAAGAAATTTGTCTTGGTGACAAAAGCTTCCAGTGCACAAACAATACAGCAACAAGACAGAGATGATAATAATAAAAAATAGAATAAATATAAATGTGATTTGAAAATATAAATATATATAGAAATACACAATAAGACAATATATATATATATATATATACACTACTGGTCAAAAGTTTTGAAACATTCATTCTTTATTTTTTTATTTATTTATTTATTTATTTATTTATGGTGGTGGTGGTGGCGTAGTGGCTAGAGTGCAGGGCTGATAATCAGAAGGTTGCTGGTTCAAATCCCACAACCACCAACATTGTGTCCTTGGGCAAGGCACTTAACTCCAGGTTGCCCCGGGGGGATTGTCCCTGTAATAAGTTCACTGTAAGTCGCTTTGGATAAAAGCATCTGCCAAATGTAAATGTATTCACATTTTAGAATAATAGTAAAGTCATCAAAACTATGGGATAACATAAATGGAACTATGGGAATTATGTTGTGACTAAACAAAATAGTTTTATATTTTAGCATCTTCAAATTAGTCGCCCTTTGCCTAGAATTTGCAGACATGTACTCTTGACATTTTCTCAACCAACTTCTTTGTTGAGCTTTCACCCTCTTTTTAAAGCAGATGCTTTTTAAACAGTATTGAAGGAGTTCCCATCTATGTTGGGCACTTATTGGCTTCTTTTCTTTATTTGGTCCAAGTCATCAATTTCAAAAACCTTTTTTTTTTAATACAGTTTTTGTTTTGTAATTAAATAAATTCATATGGTGGCACTATTATATTTTTGTCTTCAAAACAAATTTCAAACATTTAAGCACTCGCCTTCAGATCAAGAGATTTTTAAGATCATGAGAAACATTTCAGTGAAGTGTTTCAAAACTTTTGTGTGTATATACAGTATACAACAATCATCCATGCGATTATATAATCAGCCAATCATGTGGCAGCAGTGCAGTGGAGTCAGATACGGGTCAGGAGTTTCAGTTAATGTTCACATCAACCCACAGAATGGAGAAGAAATGTGATTTGTGATTTGGAGCGGGGCATGATTGTTATTACTAGATTATATTTCTGTAACTGCTGATCTCCTGGGATGTTCACTCACAACAGTCTATAGATTGTACTCAGAATGATGCGAAAAAACTAAAAACATCCAGTGAGTGGCAGTTCTGTGTATGGAAATGCCTTTTTGATGAGAGAGGTCAACCGAGAATGGCCAGACTGGTTTGAACTGACAAAGTCTACAGTAACTCAGATAACTGCTCTGTAAAACTGTGTGAGAAGAATAGCATCTGTTTTGGCACGAGGGGGACCTATACAATATTAGGCAGGTGGTTTTAATGTTGTGGCAGATCGGTGTGTGTAGTTATGGTATATTGGATAAATATAAATAGACTAAACTGTGTATTACACATGATTATTGCTCAATGGGGCAGTTTTAACTGTTCATGAGATGGATAGCCTGAGGAAAAATATTGTTCTTGTACCTGATGGTTCTGGTGCTCAGTGCTCTGTAGCGCTGTCCAGAAGGCAACAGTTTGGCAAAAGAAGGCAATAATTTGTAGCATAATGCTGATTAACACAAAATAAATTTTGACGTGCCCCTCCGTTTCTTTAAAAAAAAGCAAAAAAGTCATACCTGCCAACACTCCAGATCTGACCAGGTTTCTCACGTTTATTTCCACGCCATTTGTACAAAGGGGCCTCAGTTTGTTCCTGGGAGGCAGCAGATGCCCTAACCCCGCTCCTACACTAATCCTAACCAAATGAAGCCTGTAAGGCTGAGTACCCTCCAAGGAACAATCTGAGGCACTCGCTGTACTCCCGATTTACAATTTCTCCCGATAAACGTATGATTTTCCGCATCAACACTTTGCTCATACGGGATCATCCCGTATTTCAACCCGGTATCACGCCGAGGCGTGAAATAGACACGCCGGTCCACTCGCGGATGCGTGTCTATTTCACGCTTTGCCTCCTCCAGGCGTGTACATGACACGCGCGCGTCTACGTAGAATACCGGCAGGGGGCGATCGTTTCCTCGACGCCAACAACTGTCCGCGCACCAAAGAGGAAGCGATACATCGCGTTCTCCACTTCCGGGTTTATTTTTGTATATAAATACACTTTTTAAATAAATATATATATATATATATATATATATATATATATATATATATATTTATATATATATATTTATATATATATATTTATATATATATATATATTTATTTGTTTATTTACATCAGCACAAGATACTCGACAGCCCACACACACACACACACACACACACACACACGTATAACAACGTTAGGCTACAGCAACGTTAGGATTTCTTCATGAAAGCAGCACTATGTAATGAACCTTTATTTGTCACATATGGTCACAAGTGAAAGTAACCGGCGAAATTGGCCGGCATCCCGCCCGCACGAACGTGCAACGCGACGACAACGGTATCGCTTCCTCTCTGGTGCGCGGAGAGTTGTTGGCGTCGAGGAAACGATCGCCCCCTGACGGTATTCTACGTAGACGCGCGCGTGTCATGTACACGCCTGGAGGAGGCAAAGCGTGACACCGACACGCATCCGCGAGTGGACCGGCGTGTCTATTTCACGCCTCGGCGTGATATCGGGTTGCGTATTTAAATATAAATGATGTGTCCTGTATCGAATCAATACGTGATGTGATTTGTCCTATAAGCTTTTCAGGTGGCATCACAGCGAAATCTTTCAAGATCGTTAATTTGACATTGATATTAGTTAGAAATTTTACATAAGGGGTTAACAAATGTCAACAAATGTCTTTATTAAAATGATAAGCTTCACATTTCTTCCTTTAAACCCTCCAAAAACCCTCATTACTATAACATCCATTTTTGCTTTTTTATATAGGCTAAAGAAAAAGAGGGATGAGTCTGAATTATATTTTGTGGTAAACAACATTGTGCCACAAATGCTGTCGATTGAGCCTTGTATTGAACCCGGTATATTCCTTTAAGTACTTTAAATTATGAGTAGCTACTATCTGCTATTTTCAAAGTAGCTTCCCAGTCATAGACTTACAGAAGCTGTTAAATTCCACAGCAACTTGCGTTCTGAGGTTCACACAACATGGCATGCTGTGTACAATCACTCACACCATTAAAGCAGGTCTTGCACCATTAAAGCACTTCCTGTTCTAACTGTGTCTTATCTATCAAACCCTTTTATGTTGCTAGTAACAGAAAAGAAAAAATACTTATAATTATTGCAATTATTCACATGAATGCTGATGATTTTGACCCAACATTAGCCCATTCCTTTTAAAGTTACAGACTCAGACTGTAATCAAAAAGTAAAGACGACAGCTCTGAAGTTCTACCTTCAGGCTCAAGAAAGATCTAAGATAAGACGTGAACAGTCAGTTTTCTTCATTTTGCTCTCAGTGCAGCTTATCCAAAGACTTTATTGTTTTATGCACTTCAGTGGACACAGATAAACAATGTTCGGTTTCATGTTTAGCACAGTAGGAAATACTTTTTGTTTGATCTAAGAGAACAAATTCATGGCAATTAGAGAAGAACAAAGATCAGATGTGGTTGAAATATAAAGAAGAAGGAAAAACAGAGAATGAACTCATTGTTTATCCAAAAAAAGGGTAAACACTGTGACTCTGTGGCATTATAAATATTGATCTGAATTGAGACCAAAATATTGGTCTGCTTTCGTGTTTGGGGCGGGGCTATCTGTTTTTCGTACCAATGGAAGACAAAGGATGTGTTTGGGAAACCTTTTTGCAAACATGTTTTAAAGTATTAGTTTTTTCTGCAATTCCACATACTTGCAATTCACCTTTAACTTTTATAAGTTTTTAAACAAGTTAAAAATGCAATAGCATATTGGCTGTTTCGAGTTCATAAACAACATTTATCAAACATAAATGGGGTGTGCAAGATTTGGTCTTGGCAGGTTGGCAAGATCTTACTGGCATTTACTTGAACTCATAACAAAAGCAACATTATCGAGAGAAAGATATTTTGTTCAGTCTGAATCTGTGCCTTGTTATCAGTTTGTGAGAAACTGATATGCTTTGACTATAGATATTTAAGACCCAATTGACCTATGACTCAATAGATATGGGATTTCAATTTATATAAATAGTTGAATTCTCTTGGTTATTACAAATGGCAAATAGTTCCAAGGTGAAATGTCCAGTTTTTGGCGCTAAAAGCAAGTAAAATTATGATTATTATTTAATTTCTGAACGCACTGTATATTGTTATCAACCAAAACTTTTTCAATAATATCACTGCATGCATTTTTGTATGCATATATATGTATATGTATACACTGTAAAAACGATTACTGTAAAAAAACAGTAATCTACTGGCAGCTGTGTTGCCAGCATTATACGGTGTGTTACCGTTCTTGAAATTAACAGCAAGATACTGTTTTTGACAGCTACAGTATACAACTGTAATTTTGCAGCATATAGCTGTTAAATTACATACCATACTGTAAACAATTATCCTGTAAAAAAAACGGTAAAAATATGGTGTGTTACCTTTCTTGAAATTAACAGCTAAATAATGCATCAGTACACATCTGTAAGTTAGAAGCATATAGCTGTTAAATTACATACCAGTCACAACCCCATAATCACAATTTAAATGCATATTACACCCTGCACTTTCTATTTGCATTTGTGGATTACAAAAGATAAACAAAGCCAAGTTATATATATATATATATATATATTCAGGGTTGGGGAGTAACAGAATACATGTAACAGGATTACGTATTTAAAATACAAAATATGAGTAACTTTATTTCACTACAGTTACCATTTAAATAATTGGTATTTAGAATACAGTTACATTCTAAAAGTATTTTGATTACTGAAGAGATTACTTTGCATTTTATTGTCATTTGTTTAATTAAATTTTTAGTCCTTTCAGATGGAAAACATTTCTACATATAAATGATGCGATCCAAAGTGCATTTGAACAGCGGTGAAACACTTTCTTATGATGTGTTACATTCATACGAGCATGTTACCAGGCACGATCAATACATTTTTTCTGTTAAGACCTTTGATATTAGGGCAAAAATCATATTCTTGATAATAATTTTTGTATGGTTTTCCTGTAAAAATATCTAAAAATCCTTAAAACAAGATCAATTTGATTTATCTTGTTGTAGAAACAACACTGCATAAGATATTTAGGTTTTTCAGAGAATGTATTTTTAACATGTGTATTTTGTCTTACTGTACTGGCAGAGTTTTATATATTAGCAAGTTAAATGTTCTCCCTAACAGATGAGGTTTTAAGGTTAAATTAATAGTTTACCCAAAAAGGAAAATTCTCTCATCACTTATTCACACTTATGCCATCCCAGATGTGTGTGACTTTCTTTCATCTGCTGAACTTCAAGATTTTTTTAAGAACTTCTCAGCTCTTTTTGTCCATACAATGCAAGTGAAAGGGTGCAAAAAAAATGGGTACCACCCTCATTGTTGTTTTAGTGCATCAATCATGTAATTTCTGCGATTTGTACAACAACAAGCCACATAAAAATCAGTTTGCAAAATACTAAAAAAAAATCTAGTTTCATTTGATTCTTTCTTTTCAAGAGGTACAGACACATCTTTCCCACATTAGTTTCAAGCCTTTAGATTGTTGTTCTGCACTGCACTCTCTGTAAGTGGCACATCTGAAACAAACAGGCACCCCTTCATGATATTTTTATTGGACATACTGTGTCGCATGGAAAAAGAAACATCTGTACCGACCACAATCTTTTACATGTGGCTAGATCTTGAGATTTTATTTACACTACGGGGACTTTGTTTTATTTAAAGGGATAGTTCACCCTAAAATGAAAACATGATTTACTTACCTTTATGTTCTTCCAAACCTGTATTACTTTCTTTCTTCTGAGAAAAAATAAAGAATATATTTGTCAGAATGCTAGATGGGAAAAATGCAATTAAAATGATTAGTGACTGAGGCTAACTTTCTGACTAACATCTTCTTTTGCTCTCCACTTAAGAAAGAAAGGGTTTGGAACAACACGAGGGTGAGTTAATAATTGCTGAATTCTCATTTTTCAAAATAGCACTGGCCAAATTCCACAATACATCACAAAGCAAGGAACTAAAGTACAAAAACAAACATGATGAACATCTGCTCATGGAGTAGTTTGCAGAGCTGCTTCTTTTGGCTCAGCTTTCCTGGTACCTCCACCTCCTCTGTCATGTGACTAAACTTGAGCCAATAAGCTGCAAAATTCACTGTTGTTTGTTTACATATCTCATTTCCTTTCCTCATTAAACAGGCATCTTGGGGTGATGTTAAAATCCAGATTTCAGACCTTAGCCGACTCACTCTGGGACACCAGTTACAAAGAATGTTTTATAGAGAGAGAAAGAGAAAAGCCACACAGCTAAATGAACAGGTGTGAAGGCTATGGGTAATTAATAAGTTGTAGCTTATTATTCCCAGTGTATATTTAGTTTAAATGGTTAGTTCACCCAAAAATGAAAATTCTGTCATCATTTACACTTTTGTGTCGTTCCAAACCCATATAGCTTTCTTTGTTCCATATAACACAAAACAAGGTGTTCAAACTGTTATTTTTCATACACTTAAAGTGCATGCATTTATCAGGGACTGTCAAGCTCCAAAAATGACCCCACAAAAAAGCACCATAAAAGTAGTCCATATAACTTGTGCACTATATTCCATGTCTTCTGAAGGCATACAACAGCTCTCTTTGAGGAATAGAGTGAAATTTAAATGATAACACAATTCAGAAATCTCATTCACACTCACAAACATTAATTATTACAAATAACGTTGTATGTGTTGCACCAGGCTTGACATCAGTGATGAGACATGCAAACTAATGACGTTGTGGAGAAAAAAATGTAATATGGTGCACTTGTCATATGGACTACTTTTACATTTATAGTACTTTATTGTAATTTTTGGAGCTTGACAGCACCCTTTCAGCCAGGACATGCATCCTAACATTTCCATTTGAATTCCATGGAAGTAAGAAAGTCATACAGGTTTGGAACAACATGAGGGTGAGTAAATGATGACACAACTTACATTTGGGGGCAAACTATCGAATTAAATGATAATTCTATGTTCATTACAACTAAAGCACAATTGACAGAATTGCAAAATGTTGAATATCACAAAAAAATTATTTGGACTATTTTGACTTTTCATTACAAAAAGCTCAAATTTGGGTGACAGTGAGGCACTTACAATGGAAGTGAATGGGGCCAATCTGTAAACAATAAAATACTGTTTCAAAAGTTTAGTATGATTTTTTTGTGATGAAATTGCAAACAAATCTTTTTGCACTTTGATGCCACGACGTTGTAACGTCAAAGTAACATGAACAAATGAACAAGTTAGTCCATAATATTTGTGTAAGTCACAAGAATATTTACTGAGAAAACAAATTCACACCCTCATGAGAGCTGTCTTATTAGTTTAATGGGACCAGCAGATAACTATTGTACTGTATACTCCCAAGCAGCAAATACAAACGTGTTACATTAAATAACTAAAACAACAGCATGTGATCTCCAGTGCAAATAAAAGAACATTCTTTTATAATGACTCTACGTGATAAAGTGGATTATAGCAGGGCTAAAGTCACATTCTGTAAAGAACAAGTTGTAGCATGCTGGACATGGTTATCCAGGAATGTACAGTTCTTATTTGCATGTTGCAGACGTCAGAAAACATGCAGGTATGTCTGTGGCTGTGGAGGTGTTCAGTGGCTTAATCTGATTCAGATAGCACAGAAGCAGACAAGACTAAACGCAAACATGCACCCAATCTTAAATAACAGTAATATGGGCTTCCTGTGAACTTTTTCCTGGCTGGCAAGTCAAATGCATTACAGCTCACACAGCCATGGTGGATTCGTGCTTACAAATCTACTATGTATGAAATCATGTTTAAGTGTTTTGCTCAAAACTACAAAGTTAACTAACTAATATGGTTACCACCGCAGATCTATTGAGATTTAGTGATAATTCACAAAGTGAACAAGTCAGCCCATTGACTCATTGCAGCACTGGTTTTAAGAGTGTTCCCAGCTGTATCATCTTCTCAGTTTACAGATGAGTAAACACATAGTAACTGATGAATTCCCAGGTTTGCTAAATAAATTGAGAAACAAACCCATGGCTAAAGTGGCCCTAAGAGTCTCTTAATAAAAGTGGAGGCAGAATCCTTCCCACATGTGGCTTGTGTCACAACGCCTGAATGTTGTACAACTCTTGAGAAGAAGGTTTGAGTAGATCTCCTCCTGACAATTTCATTATAGCTGAGCTACCTTATCTGTCACACAGACATAAGTATAATGCACTACTAAATATGTGCTCCCTTAATTTCTCTTTTTGTCCTTAGATGTGCTTGTTATTTAGTGTGTTGGAACATTTATGAGAAAATGGAACTTGAAACCTTGCTATCTGGAAATGGGATGAATCCCATGAGATATTTTATGAACCGGATGAATATAAATGATAGAGAAAAAGAGTGATAGAGACAGTCATAGCTCTCCAAAAACAAGTGCTCTTTAAATAGTTGTGAACTGTGTTTCAACTTTCAGGGATTACTTGCATACTGTTCCCTCATTAAGTGTGTGGCTTCTTCTAAGTGTTAGTATGGAAATGACATTCACGGGTGTCTGATGCTAATATATCACGTTCCTTGGTTAAATAAGCATATGTATTTATATTTATAGGATTATGGAAAATTTAATTAGTATAGAAATGGAAAATGTGCACTTTAACTTGGACCATGGGTCTGGGAACCCTTGTGGGGTCCAAAGAAAATGTGAGAGAAAATGAAAATCTCTCACAAAATGTGCAACAGAAAAAAAATCTATAGAATCTAATATCATTTTGAAGTGTTCGTTTCTACTTCCTTGCAATGTATACATGAATAGATATGAGCATATACAGTACACACGCATTGTACATATTATATATCTTATCAGTAGCACTTTACAATAGGGTTAATTTTTTAACAATATTTAATGCATTCATTATCATGAATAAACAATGTACAATATATTTTTTTTGCCGGATTTAATAATCTAGTTAATGTTAGTTAATGAAAATAAAATTGTTCATTGTTAGTTCATGGTTGTTCATAGTGCATTAACTAATGTTAAAAAAATACATCTTTTAATTTTAAACTTGTGTTAGTATATGTTGAAATGAACATTAACTGAGATTAATAAATGCTGTAAAAGTAACTAATGTTAACAAATGGATCTTTATTGTAAAGGGTTACCACATTATCTTTCGAGGGATTTTTTTCCCACGTCACTGTTGGTAAAGCTGCTTTTATTTATTTATTTATTTATTTATTTATTTATTTATTCTAATATTGGGTAGAAAACAAACTAATGTAAGTACTTAATTTAAAGGGATAGTTCATCCCAAAATGAAAATTCTCTCATCATTTACACACGCTTGTTCCATTCCAGATGTGTATGACTTTCTTTCTTCTTAAATCTTAAAAGATTTTTAGAGGAATATTTCAGCTCTGTTGGTCCTCGCAATGCAAATGAATGGTGACCAAAATTTTGAAGCCACAAAATGCAAAGGCAGCATAAATGTAATCCATATGATTCCAGTGGTTAAATCCATATCTTCAGAAACGATATGATAGTGTGTAGATCAATATTTACATTTTTTTTTTCTATAACTCTCATTCCTGCCCAGTACGAGGTGATATTTACAAAGAATGCAAATGACCAAAAACAAGAAGAATGTGAAAGTGAAAGTGAAAGTGAAAGTGGAGATTGATAGTAGAAAAGGACTTAAATATTGATCTGTTTCTCGCCCACACTTGTAATATAGCTTCTGAAGACATGGATTTAACCACTGGCGTCTTATGGATTATTTTTAAACTGCCTTTGGGTGCTTTTGAGGCTTCAAAATTTAATGATGGCATGAGGGTGAGTAAATGATGAGATATTTTTCAGTTTCCTGTGGACAGAAAAATTCCTTTAACTGTTTTCCACATGATATTTAAATAGTTTGTTTTGGCGTCAATACAAAAAAAATAAATAAAATGATTTAATTTCAAGAGCAACATTTCCTTATTTTCATTAGTTTTCCTCAGAGAGTATAAATGGGTCGGTGTAAATATAAATGAATACTGTACTGTAACTGCCCTTATATTTTAGAAATGGGGCCCCTCACAAAGGAAACATCATATTTTAGGGTCCTTGGTATTAAAAACTTTGAAGATCACAGTTATGACTAATAAATCTGTGCTTAAATTAACTTATTACTTGTGTCGCTGTAACAGTTTTCACCAATTAGGAGACTTTAAGATATGTAAAATAAGGCATAAACGATTCAGAATAACTTGCTTTAAATATAATATATTATAATTTATATATATATATATATATATAGAGAGAGAGAGAGAGAGAGGATACATGCATATAAAAAGGAAAATGTTTTGGTCTGTCTGAGATTGCAATTAATGTCCAATTGTTTGTGAAACTGACAGAGGGATTGATTCTGTTATTAACCTCTTTTTATAGTCACCTTTGCCTAATAATTTCAGTCTGATCAGTTTACCACAACCATCTAATCATAATCAGCTCTTACATACAGTACATTATCTGTGTAGAAAGCCCCAATTGGTTTCTCAAAGAGTGTAGAATAACACATTGATGCATTTTCCTCATCTGGGAAAACAAAAAATGCTTGATGGTGATTCACTTCAGAAGTTCATTTCTGAACCTCTCCTGGGGTGTGTTATTCCATGGGTCACACAGCTGTGGTGGTCCTCCCCGCAAGCTGTTTAAAAATATCTCGCCCAATTTATTCAATCAAAAGGATATTGTACATTTTGATTCCTGAACATGAGTTGCGCTCAGATACAAAATACAAAGGAACCGTATAAAGAAAGCTGTCTTTATTTTCTTTATAAGCAAATACAAAACACATGAGTTTGAAATCATTAAACAGATGTTACAGAAATTTTAGACTCCTTTGTCATCATTGGAGTATGCAACTGGTTTGCTTATTAAATGTGGGATTAGAGGGAACTGTAGTGGGAAACCCCTCTGAGCCGGTGAGCTATGTTGGGGCACAGAGGGGTCTCAAAGCGGGCCAAATTCCCTCACTTCAGTTATAAATTAGTCATGCAACATGACAGAGTTGTCATGCCAGACAGTTTCATATTTCTGTCTGGACCTGATATTCTTAGACCAATAGTTTCAGACACAAATGAACACCTTGAAAAGTTGTATTGCTCAAAGTTTTCTCTTTGATAGACTTTTAACTTCTGTCTTCGTTTACTCACCCTCATGTTGTTCCAAACCAATATGAATTTCTTTCTAACATGGAACACAAAACGAGACGTTAGGCGGCATGTTAGTCTCATTCACTTATATCGCATCTTTTTACCATACAATGAGAGTGAAAGTGAAAAGTCAACATGATCACATGGGAGGTCCATGTGTTGTTTACGATACCTCTGGTACCCTAGTATCAGCCACATTATGCAGACTTACTGACTCGCGCCATCTCCTATCAGACATTTTTGTATCTGCTCCAGTGTGTTTACTGTCTCTTGTGGCGCAACCGGAAGCATGTTGCATCAGCATCATGAAAGACCTGGGTTTGCATACCACATTGAAGCCAACCCAGGAATTTTTTGCGTTTACATAATCTGTGATGAGAATTGCATTTTTCACCCTGAGATTACATTTATACTGCACTGATGGTTATAGGTTTAGGATTCAAGTTTGGGTTTGGGTTGGTGATACCTTTTAAAATATACATTCACTCTATTATCTTCAGCTTGTACAGCTAAAAATAACTTGCTTCACAACCTGCTTTTGGCGCCCCTCCGTGGACATTATATCCGGAAAATGAAGCTCACAGATGCCATACACTCAACAATACTTACTGCTTTGGCCACTAGGGGCAGTGTTTCAGATTTCAGTAAGCACAGACCGATTTTGGCTAAAGAAAAGTCAAACAACTGTTTGCAATTTCACTGTGAGATCAGTCTACTGAAGACAAATACGACAAAAGACAAAAATGACAGAATTATAATTTCCTGGTGAACTATTCCTTTAAATAAATTCAAAGTTATGTTACTTTGTTTTAAGTATTTCTCCTAAACTTCATGGGGAAAAACAGGCACAGAAAATTGAGGTAAATATTGTGATGAACCAGTCAGCCACAAGTCAGACTTTTACATAATTTCTGCTTTCTTTTTGTCTCAAGTGTTCATGCTTAAACAATCTCTGTCTAGCTTTGAGCTTTTTCTCACAGTATTTCAAATGCTAGTCTTCAAAATCACTCCAGACTGTTTCCTTTGAGGGAGTCTTTGAGTCCCACATTTTAGCCCTTTAGAAGACAAATTCTAGCTGAGGTCTCAAGGGAAATATCTGAGTAAATGAACTGGAATTTCGCAAAAAATTTTATAAGGACAAACCACTTAAAGGGGACATATTACGATATATTAGATAGATTCGTAGGCAATGGAGACAGCGAACAGTTGAGTGTTTTATTCTCTTGTCATCTTCTCACACAATTTCAAACATAAAGGAAAAATGGCTCTGGGTGGCCACCTCAAATAGCTTTGCTCTGTGGTCTGTTGCTCTAGCCACTCTCTCTCTCTCCTCTGCCACACTGTCGGCCTTATCAGGTCTCTCTCCACCATCACTATATGAGATACAGGTGTTAGAGTAATGACACCCCAGTTGTTGAGCCTTACCACTTTCCCTCTCCCGCAGACAGACACGTGACCACGCGTCCCCATGCCACACCATTTTTTCTATTTTTTAATTTTAATAAAACTCGCCAGGGTATTCATGGCACCAGCAGGATGGCACAGCCCACTTCCAGAAAGAGGTGTGGGGAGCAGCAGCTCCTTTGCATTTAAAGCTATAGACACTAATAATGCCCGTTTGGAACAGGGCTACAAAACAGGGGTATACCAATCTGATCTTGTGAACTCTTTACGAGTTGGTTATTCTGTATGGTCTCACATGATGCTGTTAACATAAACTCATACGACTTCATCACGTGCCAATTCCTAGATATCTAATGCAGAAATAAGCGCGAGTTCCGCACGCTAGGCTTTAAGGACATACTTATTAATATTATGCCCTTACCCAAACCCATATCTAAACCAATCAGTAGAGTGTGTAAACATGATAGGAAGCTGCTGTGTGTGACAGAAACAAGTAATTGTCACGTATTAGATGGAGTTGATGTCCAGCGATGTCATTGGCTGTATTGAAAGTCGTAGGAATTCGAATTCAAAATTTAGAAAAGTCTCACGGCTGTCACGATTCACTTTTGTCTGCCCTGTGTTCTCCCCTGGCATCTGTTCCCCATGGACTACACTTCCCATAATTCCCTGCCCTCATCACTGCCAGCTGTCTCCTATTGTTCTCACCTGTGTGTAATTGTCCTTGTGTATTTAAAGCCCTGTTTGTTTGATCACCGGTTGTCAGTTGTTAATGTATCTATTTAGACCACCTGTGTCCTGTTCCTGTTCCTGTTCCTGTTCCTGTTCCTGTTCCTGTTCCTGTTCCTGTTAAGATTAAGATTAAGATATACTTTATTGTCTCCGAAGGGAAATTTGTTTTGGACACTGTCCATTCCGTAGCTTTACAAAGACAACACAAAGACAGTTCACAACATTTCCTTAGCACATTCTCTCCCGAACGTTCTCTCATATACATTTAAATAGGGACGTATGTATAGTAGTAGACACATTGACGCCTTCTATTGGCACAAGGCCCATAAAATACGCAGTTGGCATACTGCACACTCTATAGTACCCATAAAATACGCAGTTGGCATACTGCACACTCTATAGTACCCATAAAATACGCAGTTGGCATACTGCACACTCTATAGTACCCATAAAATACGCAGTTGGCATACTGCACACTCTATAGTACCCATAAAATACACAACTGATATATTCCACATGGCCTATATGATACACAATTGTCATATTGCATACTATTAGCACCCCTAATATACACAACTTATGTGTTGCACACTCTATCTAACCTACAAAAATACACAATTGACATATTACTCACACTACATATTAGCGTTACTAAGCTTAATGGACATAGGTACGAATGAATTTTTATAACGGTTTAACCTACATTTAGGAACTCTAAATCTTCTGCCAGAGTGTAAAAGCTGAAATTCTAGATGGAGGATATGAGTCGACTCAGAAACTATTTTTTGTGCCTGTCTGATAACCGACTGCTCATAGATTTTCTGGGGGGGCAGATAGTTTTTGACCCCCATAATCTTCATAGCTGTCTTTACTTGACGAGCGATCTGTGATTTTGATTGTACTGTCAGGTTACCATACCAGCTTGTAATACCGTACTTTAAAATACTCTCTAATATTGCGTGATAGAACAACAACATACATTTTTGTTCTACTCCATACAATCTGAGTCTTCGTAAAAAATGCATCCTCTGCTGGAGTCTGTTCCTGTTCCTGTTCCTGTTCCTGTTCTCCCATCGTGGATGTTTTATTTGTTCCTGAGTTTTGTTTTTTCCATCAAAAGCTGCAATTAGATCCTCGTCTGCCTCGTTACAATGGCGAATCCTAAAGATTTCGTCATGAGACTGTGTTGCGTATACAGGCAGGAGTTGCCTAATTACAGACTACATGCTGTAAAATGTCATTTGTAACGTACTTCGTTACTCAAGGCCAGTAACATATTCTAAATACTTTTTTAGATGACTTCTTCAGCACTAACATGTGCATGTAAAATGGCTAGAAATAGCATTTTAGCTTAGCGTAAAGCTGACAATGTACACAAGGTTTATTTCTATTTCTTCTGCTCCAAATTTACTTCAAATGTACTTCTCTGTCTGCTCGTATGAATGTAACACATCATAAGAAAGTGTTTCACTGCTGTTCAAATGCACTTTGGATCACATCATTTATATGTATAAATGTTTTCCATCTGAAAGGACTAAATATTAAATGACAATAAAATGTAATCTCTGCTGTAATCAAAATACTTTTTGAATGTAACTAATGTATTCTAATTACCAGTGATTTAAATTGTAACTGTAGTGGAATAAAGTTACTTCTATTTTGTATTTTAAATATGTAATCCCATTACATGTATTCTGTTACTCCCCAAACCTGTATACAAGCATGTTAGAATAAACAAATCTGTGAGGTATTTTGAGCTGAAACTTGACAGACATATTCTGCAGACACCTGAGACTTATATTAGATTGTGTAAAAAGGGGCATAATATGTCCCCTTTAAATAACATCCTTATAACACAAAGTGCAGGTAAGCGCAGCCCCCGAGGAAAAATGTATTGCACCGATGTTGCAATCTGTTACATATCTGATGAGATATAATGGAGTTCTCAGTTCTGTCTCAGACCATTTTTGAATCAATTAGGAGAAATAAATGCAGGCACAAATAAGACAATTGTTGACATACAGTAAGAGCATTGAGCTATATAATTAGTGTGGATAGTATAGCTCTGATAATGTGGTCAAGGAAAATTTGATGAGAAATGTTTGAGCTCATATTGAAATATTAATGAGATTTCATTTGTGATTTTTCCTTCTTTTGGGTGAGCAGACATCATTAACTCTGAACAGATTTGGAAAGATTCAAGCAGGGAGATAGATGGAGGTTTGAAAGGTTCAACACATCCCAGAGGCTTCTTCATCATGTTTTTTTCAACCAAGCCTCCAATCATAGCTGCTGACAGGGCATGACGTCATCGTCCTGCTCACTGCAACATAACAATACTGAGAGACCGTGAGGAGTCACCCACTGCTAAGGGCAGTAGTGCATGTGGTGTTTGGTTGATGTGGGATGTGAATATGTAGGAGTGAGACAGAACTGTGAACAGAGGGTATTAAAGGACTATTAATAAAAGCATTACTCAGATTACTTCTCTTTGAACTGTATATACATGCTTTCTTTCTGGTTCTATTTTGTATTTGATTTCGTGTGTTGGATCTTAAAGAGTTGGAACACCCACAATTGAATCTTATTGTCATACGTGCTTGTTAAAGGAATATTCTGGATCCAATACAAGTTGAGCTCTATTGACAGCATTTGTGGCATAATATTGATTACCACAAAAATTATTTTGACTTGTCTCTCTTTAATAAAAATAAATAATCAGCAATAAATATAACAGTGAGGCACTTGGCAATGGAATTGAATGGGGCCAATTGTTGGAGGGTTTAAAGCCAGAAAAGTGAAGCTTTCGAATTTTTTAAGGCACTAACATTTATTATACTGTTAAAGCCTGTTTTATATTTGAGCTGTAAAGTTGTTTAAATCAAAATTTTAGGGTATACGCTGTTAGTCAAGGCAACAAATTTGTAAAATTGAATAGAACTTTCCACGGAAAAAGTTGTTAAGTGATTTTATTACACTCAAATCATGACATCATGCATATTATTTACATCTTGTGGCTATAATGTTGAAGCAGTGAGTATTTAACATTTACGGATTGGCCCCATTCACTTCTATTGTAACAGCAATAGAACAGAACTGAGAACTCCATTATATCTCATCAGATATGTAACAGATTGCAACATCGGTGCAACACATTTTTCCTCTCTCTCTCTCTCTCTGTGTGTGTGTGTGTGTGTGTGTGTGTGTGTGTGTGTGTGTGTGTTGCGATAACCAAATGTGATGTGTCGTTTGAATATCCAGAAACACAAAATATTTGGGGCAGGATTTTAAATATATTTCCTCACACAAAGCTATTACAGTACATGGCTTCAGAAGACTTTTATGCCAATTGTATGGTGTTTTTTTTATTCTTTCTTTCTTTTGAGAGCTTGACAGCCTCTTGTCACTCTATACTTTCATTGTTTGGTAAAGAGCAGCATGAACATTTTTCTAAATTTCTCCTTTTTGTGTTTTGCAGAAGGATATTGTCATATTGGAACAACATGATGGTATGTAAACTATTTGTTATTTTTTCCGTTTTATTTTTTGGGTGAAATATTCATTTTAAGCAATGGTTCACTGTATCAGTGAATCACTTAGCCATATACAGTGAATAGCTACCGAATTCCTTTGCAATAACAAAATAGGGGGACTAGACTGGGCATGAACATTATCTCTCCCTTATCGATGTGACGCACTATTCACCCCTCTCTCAGGTATCACTCTTAGGGCAAACATCCTGCTCACTTAGACAAAGCAAATATCACATGAACATAAGCAACAAAAGCCAGGAAATTGCAGAATTATATTCCAGATTATGACTAACTCATTAAATATCTAGCCACAGCAATAAAAACTTGCTTACACATGCAAAGTAAATTTCCAAGTTCGGTGTATTCATGTAATATATTGCACCTTGCTCTGGGAATTGGGTTAATAACAGCTTTAATGTTCTGAGCCCTGATTCCCACTTTTTTCTGCAGAAATGGATTGTTCTTTTGGAATGTCAATTCTCAGAATTGCTCCCTGAGGCTTGGATACACCTTGCAGAGCATTTACCAGAATCAGTTACAATAGGAGCTTTGTTTAGATCGAAATCAACCTGCTATGGAGCTCTTGGCGTGTGTTAATCCAGGGGAACTGGACTTGATGTGTTCGACTGTCTCTTGTGCCAGTTTGTCTCAAATGTGTCTCAGATTACAGCTGACAAAGTATCTCACAAACATGCACTGAGATTTGACTTCGCAACATATAAGTACAGGCAAAATTGAGAAATCAGATCCCAAACAATAACGTAAGGTTTGTAAATTAATCAAGGAAATACTTATTTTGTGTAAGGGAGACTGGGGATAATTGTCTCACTGTTTACTCCAATAAATCTTTATCAGAGTAGGATTATTTTTTAATATCTGAACATCTGAATGATCCATGTACATGTAAAATCAAGCAAAAGGCTTTAGTGATAGTAAGGGATGTGTCTCACCCTCTTCATGGTGAGTTTCACCTGTTGCCATCAAGGAGACGTTATAGTCAACCACGTGCAATGAAGAACGTTTATCAGTTATCTTTTGTGCCCAATGCTGTTAAAAATTTAAATGCAAGGGATTGATGACTTTTGTCTTGTCTTGTATGCCTTTTTAATGTATATTTATATATTGTATGTGATGTATTTTATGGTGAAGCCAGAGATAATTTTCCACAACATGGACAATAAAGTTACCAACCAACCAACCAACCAACCAAACAACCTACCAACCAACCAACCCACGAACCAACCAACCAACCAACCAACCAACCAACCTACCAACCAACCAACCCACGAACCAACCAACCAACCAACCAACCAACCAACCTACCAACCAACCAACCCACGAACCAACCAACCAACCAACCAACCAACCAACCTACCAACCAACCAACCCACGAACCAACCAACCAACCAACCAACCAACCAACCTACCAACCAACCAACCCACGAACCAACCAACCAACCAACCAACCAACCCACGAACCAACCAACCAACCAACCAACCCATGAACCAACCTACCAACCAACCAACCTACCAACCCATCAACCAACCAACCAACCAACCAACCAACCAACCTACCAACCAACCAACCAACCAACCAACCCACGAACCAACCAACCAACCAACCAACCAACCAACCAACCCACGAACCAACCAACCAACCAACCAACCAACCAACCAACCAACCCATGAACCAACCTACCAACCAACCAACCAACCAACCAACCAACCTACTTATTTAATGTCTTTGAAGCTAATTTTGAATGGTAAACAGTTAAGAAACACGAAATTCATGTAACAAACAGAAATGGTCATTCATGAAGAGTATGAAATTACCATATAGAGGCTAAAGCACATGTGATAAACCATGATATCAACATGAAAATACAAATTCAACTGTAAGCATTTATGGAGTAATGTTGATAACCACAAAAAAAATGATTTTATATTTTATATTTTTATATTTTAAGTATTTTGACTCATCCCTCCTTTTTTTAAAAAAAAAAAAAAAAAAAAGCAAAAATGGATGTTACAATGGCCCATTTCTGGAAGGTTTAAAGCCAGAAATGTGAAGCTTATAATTTTATAAATTACTTACATTAACTCTTCTGTGAAAACGTATTATTTACTTATTTATTTAAATTTTTTTAACTGTAAAGTTGTTTAAATGGATTTACTGTGGTTTTTAGGGTATACGGCATATGTTGTCATGGCAACGAAGTTGAACAATTTTACAATTAAAAACGTTACTAAGCAATTAAATCACTCTAAAATCATGTATACACAGACATTGTTGTGGCTATAAGTGTAGTTTCAAGCTAGGAATTATTGACAGAAACTGGGGAGGAATTGCATATGTGAAACCGTCAGCCTATACATCATGTTGTTCACATGTACTGTCATTTCAGAAGGAAGCTGTATTATGTCTACTGTTAGTCTGGAATCTGGTGCAAAGGTCAGAGTCACAAGCAGTCTTGAGAATGCTTGTAAAGTCTTGTGTTAATGTAGAGAGACATTTTGTTTTATGACAAACATTAAAGCATATGGACACTGAAAACTTCAAAGAAATACTCTCTGATAAGTGGAGGCGTTAGATATATGATCATGAACATCAAAGAAGTGCATATTTGGCCTGGGTAGCTCAGCGAGTATTGACGCTGACTACCACACCTGGTGTTGCAAGTTCCAATCCAGGGTGTGACTCCAGCCAGGTCTCCTAAACAACCAAATTGGCCCGGTTGCTAGGGAGGGTAGAGTCACATGGGGTAACCTCCTTGTGGTCGCTGTAATGTGTGGTTCTCGCACTCGATGGGGTGCGTGGTAAGTTGTGAGTGGATACCGCGGAAAATAGCGTGGGCCTCCATACGCACTATGTCTCCGCGATAATGCGCTCAACAAGCCACGTGATAAGATGTACGGATTGACGGTCTCAGATGCAGAGGCAGCTGAGATTTGTCCTCCGCCACCCGGATTGAGGCAAGCCACTAAGCCACCATGAGGACTTAGAGCGCATTGGGAATTCGGCATTCCAAATTGAGGAGAACAGGAGAGAAAAAGAAAAACAAAGATAAGAAAAAAGAAGTGCATATTCACACACATATCAGACTCAGTTTAGGTCCAAGGGGTTATGTTGTGGAATTTGAACATGTGAATGTGCAGTGTGTCCCCTTGTGATACATTTAAGAAATTGTTACAGTCAGTCTTGTCTCTCATGCCTTGTGAATGAAACACATCTTTTATTTTTTATTTAACAGTGAAACAGTGCTGCTGGGAATGTTGCTGTACTCTAATAAGAGCCCAAAAGCTGATGAAGTCCTATTACCAAAATAATGACTATTACACTTAGCGTGACTGATTAATAAAGCAGGCTGTAAAGGAGCCAATCCAAAGGCCTTACTTTTAAGACACCCGCTGGCCCAATCGATTGAAAGGAACCCAAGTGTCCTTTATTCAGGTAGAAATAGTTTGCTGAATCTAACACCGTGGCCATGACAATGTTCTCTTTCTGGAATCAGTCGCAGCTGCAGGTGGTCTGGGTGTGAGCTACGTGATGCAATGTCTCATTTGATTACATTAACAGAGCCCAAAAGAGCTATTACAATCCCATAAAATAGATTGATAATGACAAATAAATGTTTTTCCGTCAACAAATGTTTCAATCAGGGATGGCAGAAGTAGGTCACTGAATGCCTTGTTAAATCCCAGGATGGAAACAATCAGACAAACATTTCCAAAACTCTGATAATCACAGTGTTTAAATCACAGAATTATCACCATGAATATTACAATTCTGCCATTTCCCAAGATAATTCAGTGGTGATGCTGAGCATGTTTAACAAATTTAAGTAAAACTTAAAATATGTATTTTTTTGTTTTTGTTTTATTAATGGTTACTTGATTCAATTAGGTGGAATTGTTTTATATTGAAATGTGTAAATCTAAAAAGTGTGTGTGTGTGTTTGTGATGCCCGATGATTGAATAAATATTAACATAACATGAGCTGACATTGATAATTAACATTATAATTGATGTTTTAAACAATTAACAATATTAATGAATCATTATAATGCTATTATAATAGTCTCTCCTCATATTATATTTCAGTATATCACTGTCAGAAATTAACTTTTTTATTAATGGGCAATATTTGCCCCCTGATTTTGAATTTTCTGGGGCATTTTTATCTTTATGAGGATATATATATATATATATATATATATATATATATATATATATATATATATATATATATATATATATATATATACAGTATATATTTACATAAAAAAATATATATATATATTTACAGACTAATTAGTAGATTAAGTTTTTTCCTATAAAATTAAATAAAAATCAATGTATATTTTGTATGATCATATATTTTAGCCTAGAATAAAATGACACAAAGGTAAAACAATCAAAACAGAAATGTGGGGGTATTTTTGTCCATTTCGTTGAGATTGTTGACCAGAGCCCCCATTAGTTTCTGACCCTGCAGTATATTATATTAGATTAGTTAATATTAAGAGGGTAATAAAAGTAACTCCTTTAGTAAAGCTAAAAAGCAAGACACTTTATTACAAAGTAAACTTGAGCACAATTACACAAGTACAGCGCTGTTCATGCATGTCTTGTGGACGAAGTAAAATCCAGTTGAATGAATGAATTCTTTTTTTTTGCTACCAGTAGAGGGTGCTGTTTCAAAACGCCTGCTCAAGACTGTTGTATCACGTTTGTCCTCTTTGACTCTCCGTAGTGTCTGAACTGTTGTTAAATGTGATACGCTTGAAAGTCTTCTCTGTTTGCTCTCAAAACTTTCGATATTAGTTTACAAACACTTTTAAAATATTAATTTGCCTGTTGATATTTTTTAATATGATTATCTCCAATGTTTTAAGACTCAAACTTAAAGTTTTTGTGTTATTAATTCATTGATAGTAATTAATTTATTAACGCGACTGATGCATTATTATGTGGACCGGTGTGTTGTGTTATTCTCGCTGGTGTTAATATTAATATCAGTGTTTATTTTGCCGGGTTTTTTTTTAAATATTTATTTATTTATTTTTTATACCACGGCATGGATCTGAATACAATATTTTATACCTGGGCACGAGGGATCTGTGTCAGTTCAGGTAAGAGCCAAAACCAGACAGTATTGATATTTCAGCAGAATTATCATCAGCTGCACCCACAGATGAGTCTGGGTGTTTATTTTATTTATTTATTTTTATATGTATTATAATTAGATATTGATAATATATTTAAGATTTTTTTTCTTCATATTTATAAATTGTATAATAAATATAATTTATTATAACAAATCCCCTCTGATATTATAATACATAAAAACATAGTTATTATAGCATTAATCAGTACTATATTATTTTGATTTATGTACTTTTTAAACTTATTTCTTTGATTGAGCTGCATCTTGCTTTTTAAGGCTGTTTTTATATGACATTTATTGTTAATATATAATTTTTTATAGTTGTTATTATTATAATTATAGATGCAAAAATATTATTTTTAATCATATTTTTTTAACTTAACTTATTGTAGAGCTACTAGCTTAAAAATTGCCTTTTAAATTATATTTATTGTTATTTTATGTATTATCATTATTATGCCTTATTAATATTTCTTTGATTTCCCTTTTTATCCATTAGGATGACACACGGCAGAAATCATCTGTTTGATGGGGCATTTATCCCAGTCTTATAAACTTTGACAATAAGTGATCGCAAACATGGACAAAATGAGTGAAGAGAAGATCAGAGCATTTGAAGCAAAGAAAAGTGGTTCTGCATTGTTTGATGAAATACATTTGCAAAAGAAATAATTTGACTCAATTGCTTTTATTTTTTGCATCAGTGTGCAATGGCTTATTGTGACCATCAGATGGCAGAAGATCCTACTTAAAGACTCATGCCTACTCTAAACCTGCATCCTTACTTTAGCCTTAACCGCCAACCATGAGTCACTACCACTTTAACAGTTAATTAAATGTTAGTCGGTCAATCTTATTCCCTCATTCAGTTAGCTGCATAATGTTATGTTGCTTAAAGGGACTGTTCACCTTAAAATTGTAATTCTGTCATCATTTATTCACTGTCATGTTGTTCCAAACCCATGTGACTTTCTCTCTTCCACAGAATGCAAAATAAGATGTTATCCTCAGTTACCATGTCATGCAGGTGTGAAACCACATAAGGATGAGTAAATGAGACTAAATGTTTGTTTTTGGGTGAACTATCCCTTTAATATTCTCATCACAACTATACCGTTTGTCACATTCATTTTCTGTTCAAATGACAGTTCACGTTTCACTTGATTTTTGCAGTTTTGAGGTAAGTCAGTCCTGTGCTCTGATGTCCTCTGCCCCCCCCCCCCCCCCCCCCCCCCCCTATAAAGTCCTCATTAAGTATTAATTTCCTCTGTTCAGGATGTCTGTGCAATGCCCTCCAGGAAAAGAACATTCATAAAATATTTATGAAGGAAATCATGCCTTTGGGCAGCCCAGCTCTATTTTGAATCAAAAAGTGTACTTTTCTTGTAAATACTAATGTATTTTAAAGTTTTGAGTTTAAGTAGCTTAGAAAAGTCTTTCATGTAAAATAAGTACATTTATTTTAACCCATTTTTTGTTTGTTTTATTAATGTACCATATTGCTCATTAATCTTCAGTGCCGTTTCTAATCAACATTTCTCAAAATGTGCATGTGGTTTAATCCATGTATTCAGAAGTGATGTGATAGGTGTGCATGAGAATTTTCATTTTTGGGTGAACTATCCCTTAAATGCTGCAGTGTCTGTCATACAGCTAGTAACTTCGAGAATTCCAACATCCTGCCTACTGTTTTGTACAACATAGCTTTATGTAAATATCTCCACCCTCTTTTATTTACAATTCAGATAATATCATCTGTGAAATCTAGCCCAAAATGCACACCTTCAAAGACATTCTAAACACACGAAAGCCTGTTAAAACTGCCTTGAATTCCCAAAAACCTAGTTATTAACTCAGTTGTTTTGCACTCTGTCATTCCACACAGCAGCACCAGTGAATGTTTAAGTATGTGATTGAGGCCTTTTTTCCTTCAGCAGGTGATAAGACTATCACATTACTGCTGCAAGCTTATCTGCTGTATAAACAAACCCTAATCCTGCTGCTTGTCAGCTTTTCTTCAGCAAGAGAAAGACAGATAAAAACAGAGACTGAGAGAGAGAGAGGCATGGAAAACATTGAATTGGAGGGGGTTGAATTAGTAAAAGAGAGACGGACTGTGTTTAAGCCGTTTTTCGGGAATGCGGAGTAATCCAGGGCCCCTCTCTCCTCCTCCTGTGGTTGTGTAAATGAAGGGTTTTGTGAGGAGCCACGGAGGGGTCTTGTTCTCGGGATGTGGCGAGACCTTACTGGCTCCTCAGCCCAGCTGCTCACCTCCTCAAGGGGGCTGGACTAAGCAGCATCAAGTTTCTGTGTTGCCATGGTGACCAGCGGAGGGGAGGCAAAGCATGACTGAGAAGCCTGTGCTGCAGTACTCGAGCTGTGGGGGCTGTTACTGGCATCCACACTACTATTCTGATAACCTCTAAATAGCACCCTCTCTCACTATGACCTCATTTTCCACTTTTAACATCATGCTAGTTTTCTAGAAAGCAAAAGAACCATCTTATTAAGCCCAAAATTAGTTTCATGTTATAAGAGTGTAGTCAAACTTCCTGTGTTCATTCTTGAGATTTTACTTTCCATTAGTTTTGTAAATATCAAAAGTACTTAATTGGCTTACACTTGAAATTTTTCGACCATTATGTCTAGTATGTCTGACAATGTCCTAATGGTCAAAACGTTGCAAGTGCAAGCAAATAAATTATTTTTGGAGCAATAAATCGTGTGCGGACACTTACCAATTTTTTTCTTTGTTGATTGCATTGTGTCTTGCATCTCGGATTGGATGTGCATACCTTTTTTCTTGATTTTTCTTTAAAACATTACACTTCAACATTACATCATTTCACTTTGAAATTAATTAGAGATGATCACTAGAATGTCCTTAACAAGAATGTACCATTTTATTTTTTCTTTATTTTATTAAAATTATGACATTACATCATCTCTCACTTTCCCTAAAACCACATGTCCTCACATAACTTTATATGTTATGTATTATAATTAAATATTTGTATTATTATTATTATTAAACTTGAAATCACCAGATATGTATGAAAACATTTTTAAAATCTGTTAATATCTAAGTCAGCCGTCATCTTGAAGGTCCTCTTTCCATATATCACCTGCTTTGCATTAAACAAGGTCATTCTGACTCTGATCATTTTATATGTTTTTATTAAACTTAGTGTAGGTAATTGTGTCACAAACAAATAGTAAAGAACCTCATTATAAGTCAGTTCTATTAGTGGCTAGCAACACTAGAAAAACAAAATGGCTACTTCCAACATAGTCTCATGACGACTCGAAATAATTCATAAGATATGGCAAAATTGTGAGATATCGTACAACTTGGCTTGTGTAAAAAAAGCTAGGACTTTTATTCCATAGAGACCAACAAATCAACAAACGGAATTTCAAATCGGTCACATTTTAGCAAGCCTCCTATCTTAATCCAATCCTTAAATCCAATCATTTTTGCTCAATACATGAAATGCTAATGTTTTTTACATTTAGATGTTTATGACTTTGATTCACCATTGGACCGCAACAGCAGGATTTCCTTTTTAGTCCTGCAGACAATATGTAAGATCTTCTTTACAGGGGCCCGGCACCCCCATTGTGTCTGTGCCATGAGGGACCGTCCTCCAATGTGACTCAAATTTCAGCTGTTTTATTTTAACCAAACTTGAGCATTTCAGTGATGGATCTGGGCCCGCTTGTCCACATACCAGAGCGGAAATGTGGGGTCAAGTCTGGAAACCGGAATTGAAGAGGGGGAGTATTGAGTCCTGCTATAGCCATAAAAGGAAATAAGCACGTCATGAGCATGCACAGACTCCAGATGTGTCAGCACATGCCAGGAGTCTGATGGCGAGCATCATTTCAACCTACTTCTGCATGCTGTTAGGAGCACTTAATGAATACAACCTTTTATCATGTATGACCGGTGAAAATAGGTTTAGCAAGTCTGATAGTCTTGCTCCTGTGTAGCTTTAGTCTATGATAATTAAAGGTGAAGTCATTTTGTCGTTGTTAGAATATCTTGTATTTTCTATTTAGAAAAATATAATTTTTAGAATATAATATCTTATGTTCTTTTGTCCAAGCTTAAAATCCAGAGACAAGTAGGATGATTTCGTCAAATATTTTAAAAACTGTGGCTCTGTGGCGCTATCAAACATTGCGTTAGCTATGTCCCAAATGACGCACTATACACTTTGTGCTCACAATATAAACTATCCACTCAACCATGTTGTGTATGAATTTTAGGGGTGGAGTACTGTACCAACTGGAACACTTAATGGACTTCTACAACACCGAAGCACTCGCCGTTTAAAATCTGACAGAAGTGACGTTTCAAACTCAAGTTATTGCCACTAGCTTTAGTGCATTAGCCAACCTCAGTTCAACACTTGCATGTCAAACAATGTGCATACTCAAACAGGGTGGGGCGATGGGAAAGCTTTCAACTTAATTTTGAAAGGTGCTGTCTTCACCATATTTTGGCTAGAAGCTAATTTTCCATTGTTTACGATTGTTTCATCACGACCAGAAACGCAGCCAGGAAACTCGCCCCTTTCGCTACATACAGCAACGCTAGTGGCACAGAAATTACAGAATTGACCTTTAATAAATATTAGTTTCCATTGTTTTTTAACTAAAGAGAAGAATTCTGTTAACTTAAAAATTAGCTTGCAAAAAATAAACAGGTTTTTTATACATTTTGACATTTGATATGCTTTAGTGAGATTTTGCACATATAGATCTGCTTTTTGCAATCTATATGTCAGACAAATGGATTCCGTGTCGCAAGTGAGTTAAATTGTGATGCAAATCCAAAATAAAAAAAGTGAAAAACAATTTAAAGAAATCCCTCCATTCAACAGATCCAGCTTTTCTTTCTGTCGAAAAAATGGGGAGGAGTTTTTGTGGGGTTGGGGTCGTTTGTATGATTTACAAAAACAAATACATTGAACATTGTATGGTGGACATCCCCTCACATTCCAGAGCGACTCCTTACTGTTCCTCCGAGTTAACATTGGCTTTGTTTGACTGTGCACCCCAGCGCTTCAGCTCCATATGTTTCATTTTAGCCTTATTTGGAATTTGTTAGGGAGCACAATGGATGGAGCCACAGATATTGAATCTGTTTTTCTGCATGCTTTGAATGGAAGATAGTGATAGATTGATTGTGAAGCATACTGAGATATACATGTAGAGAAATGATGCTAATTTAGAGGCAATTTTCAGTTTAGTTATTCTGTAATCATAAATGGAAATATCCAATATCAAGCCCATGAAACAGAACAGGAATCATCATATGCACTGAAATAAATAAATATACATATATACCGTGCGTGTGTGTGAGTGTGTGTATATATATATAGAGAGAGAGAGAGAGAGAAAGAGAGATATACAGCATAGAGACATATAGATATGTTTTGTTTCATTTAAGTATCCATTTTAAATATTTTTATTACAAAAGGCTGTCTTTCTGTGTATTTTTGTCTGACATTAGTGTTAATACTGTTTAACCTCTTAAATATATATATATATATATATATATATATATATATATATATTTTTTTTTTTTTTTTTTTTTTTCCACTTTCTATGGTTTTCTCATATACTGTATATTTACACTGGCAGCCAAAAGTTTGTAATAATGTACAGATTTTGCTGTTTCGGAAGGAAATTGTTACTTTACCAAAGTGGCATTCAACTGATCACAAAGTATAGTCAGGACATCACTGATGTAAAAAACAGCTTTTGAAAAAAGTCATTTTTGATAAACTCTAGACACGCTCCATTTCCAGCAGCCATCACACCAACACCTTATCCTTGAGTAATCATGCCAAACTG
Source organism: Moxostoma hubbsi (assembly GCA_032164185.1). Taxonomy (NCBI): domain Eukaryota; kingdom Metazoa; phylum Chordata; class Actinopteri; order Cypriniformes; family Catostomidae; genus Moxostoma; species Moxostoma hubbsi. Next base: position 21,109,927 of record JAVLUX010000037.1, on the reverse strand, counting down.
CTAATTTGGCACTACAAAACCACTTGCCATTATATCAAACACATTTGAAAACTATTTGGTTTGTTAAATGAAGCTTAACATTGTCTTTGAGTTTGTTTTTGACTTGCCACAGTATGCAATAGACTGGCATGTCTAAAGGTCAATATTAGGTTAAAAATGGTAAAAAAAAAAAAAAGAAACTGCTTTCTCTAGAAACTTGTCAGTCAATCATTGTTTTGAGGAATGAAGGCAATACAATGCTTGAAAGTGCCAAAAACTGAAGTTTTTCATACAAAGGTGTACACAACAGTCTTCAAAGACAAAGGACAACTGGCTCTAACAAGTACAGAAAGAGATGTGGAAGACCAGATGTACAACTAAACAAGAGGATAAGTACATCAGAGTCTCTAGTTTGAGAAATAGATGCCTCACATGTCCTCCGCTGACAGCTTCATTGAATTCTACCCGCTCAACACCAGTTTCATGTACAACAGTATTTAGAAGACTCAGGGGTGCCTTATTGGAAGAATTGCAAAGAAAATGCCACTTTTGAAACAGAAAAACAAAAAGAAAAGGTTTGAGTGGGCAAAGAAACAGACATTGGAAAACAGATAACTGGAAAAGAGTGTTATGGATCTTAACCCCATTGAGCTTTTGTGGGATCAGCTAGACTGTAAGGTGCATGAGAAGCGCCCGACAAGACAGTCACATCTATGGCAAATGCTACAGGAAGTGTTAATAATGACACCTGAGTATCTGAACAAACTGACAGCTAGAATAACAAGGATCAGCAAAGCTGTCATTGCTGCACGAGGAAGGATTTTTTGATGAGAACTCTTTGAAGTAGTTTAAGTAATTTACTTTTTTTCCAAATTGTAATTGTAATTTTTCACGTTATTAATGTCCTGACTATACATTGTGAATAGTTGAATGCCACTTTGGTGAATAAAAGTACCAATTTCTTTTCATAAGAGCAACATTTTTACATTATTCCAAACATTTGGCCACCAGGGTATATACACTTTTGCATTTAACTAATTTTCAGTTTCTGTTTATGTTTGGGATGTTTTGCTGCTGATACTGGTCTGCTAACCTTCTACTCTGTTGCTGTTTAACTCAGAACATCTGTCATTCCAGCACCTGCTGTCTGGTCTGTGCTGACTCATCTCAGGTCCAAGAAAGGAAATAACAATAACTGTTAACAGTTTAATCTCCTGGAGCTGCTCTGTATGATGTGGTGTAATATATTTGCCACACCTTTGTGACCTCATAAATAATTACGCCTAAGCATCTGTGCGTGATGTTTCCCTCTGGCGTCCTCATCTCTCTGCAGCTGTGACACAAAGACGACTCACCGTAACAGGTATAATGACTGTTAACCCTTGATAAGACCTTTGAAATTAAAACATTAGTGTTTAATCCCCTCACTGGCTTAAAATTATTATAATTTGCTTATGTTGCCATTTAGCCCACTAGGTATTAGAACAAAATTTAAATTTTGTTCCAATGAATGTCAAGAAAATTTCATACAGATTTAATTTGAAATAAAGACGAGTTTAGAGGAACTGCTGCATTTAACTAAAGCTTTTTAGTTTTATATGTGTTCAGGATTGTTAACCTAAAGACTTTCTCTTTTCTGAAAATGCGGAAGATGCCAAAAAAGAGTCACCCATGTAATATCAGGCTTTCACTGTCAGGCTTCAACTTCTCCATCCCTTTTTACTCAAAGAGAGACTTGAGAAACAAGCTGTTTTCACTGATGCAGATTCACAGTATTACTACAGATCGCTCTACTGTTGTGACTGCCCAAAGATGAAGGTTTACTGACCCATGATTTATATTGTGTTGAAGGTTCACATAATGCCCATTTAAATTTGCACCATTCTGATGACAGATTTAAATAACGCTCTGACATCCTGGCCTGTGCCCATCGCAAAAACTCTCTAATCTCAGTAAACAATCCAACAGCCCTTCAGAGCTGAAGTCACCGTCTCTCTGTTGGGTGACAGTGATCTCATTCCCTGAAGGCAATTTGCAGGTGTGTGTAAAATGTAAACACGACCAAGACAGATCGCCCACCTGCCAGTCCTTCCCAGCCCTTCTTCATCACCCACTTCCTCATAAATAACTGTTGTAAGGCGTTTGGACTCCAATTTCTGGGTGAAATATCCACAGAGGATCACAAAAAATCGAGTTGTGAAGCGAGGTGTTTTCAGCTGTACAGGTTTTAATACAGTGAAGAGGAAAGCATGTTTTATAAACTACCCCCCAATCCTAACCCTAAACCTAGCAATCAGTGGAGTAAAAATGCTATCTTATGCAACCTCTGAATTCCTCTTGTCCCTGATTGTGTGAACACGTTTACTACCTGGTTTCAACACAGGATCCAAACCCTGGTTTTTCACGCTGCTGACACAACGGCGTCCACTTGCGACACATGTGAAATTAAACATACTGAAGCCGGTTATACACCAATCAGCAACAATATTAAAACCACCTGCCTAATATTGTATAGGTCCCCCTCGTGCCGCCAAAACAGTGCTAACCTGCATCTCAGAATAGCATTCTGGGATTATATTCTTCTCACCACAATTGTACAGTGTGGTTAACATGGTTACCGTAGACTTTGCCAGTTCAAACCAGTCTGGCCATTATCTGTTGACCTCTCTCAGCAACAAGGCATTTCCATCCACAGAACTGCCGCTCACTGAATGTTTTTTGTTTTTGGCACCATTCGGAGTACATTCTAGAGACTGATGTGTTTGAAAATCCCTGGAGATCAGCAGTTACAGAAATACTCAAACCAGCCCATCTGGCACCAACAATCATCCAGGTGTTAATGTTCACATCAACCATCAGAATGGGGAAAAAATTGGATCTCAGTGATTTGGACCGTTGCATGAGTGTTGGTACCAGGTGGGATGGTTTGAGAAATTCTGTAACTGCTGATCTCCTGGGATTTTCACATGCAGCAGTCTCTTTAACAGAATTTACTCAGAATGGTGCAATGTCCAAAGTCTACAGTAACTCAGATAACCACTCTGTACAATTGTGGTGAGAATAATAGAATGCAGGTTGGCGCTGTTTTGGCAGCATGATGGGGACCTACACAATATCAGGCAGGTGGTTTTAATGTTGTGGCTGATCGGTGTATATACATATAATATCTCTCAATCTGAATTAGAATATTATATATATATATATATATATATATATATATATATAATATTTTAATTCAGATTGAAAGTTATTGCATTATTGTTGTAGACAAGTAAAGTATTGATTTGACAAAAAAAAAAAAATTTGGCTTTAGAAGTCAAGATTTATTGTTAATTATATACCTATATCATAGAACAAGCCTACAGTTGACAGTAATCCATTTTTCAATGGAGTACGTCCATCTGTCTTGTTCTTACAGGATGTGTAAGAACAGTTGAAAGTACTTCAAAGTTTTACAAATCGTTTCTCGAGTTCCCTGCATTCTGTTGAGCTCCATCTAGCTGTCAAGCTCACATTCTGTTGCTGCGCTGCTTGTTAGGTTTTGTGAGGCGCTTTGACCGGCCTCTGCTGATGTGGCACGTGAAAACAGTTATGTGCTTCAAGCTTGTATTGCTCTGGTGGTTGGAAAATGCATACTTTTATTATGGAATTTATGTACAAGCCAGTGAATGCGATTAATTGTGCTCATTTTTTAACGCATAATATTTTCTATAATTAATCACACTTAATTAACATGTTAAATTGACAGCCCTGGTAAAAACTGAAACATACATGAGTTGAAACGGCCCTCACCTCTGTTGATGGTCTCACTTCAGTTGTCCACAGTTCTTGCCTCGTATCACTTTCAGCTTGGAGCAGACAGAGACTGGATTTTTCCAGTGTTAATGTGTCTGAGCAGTCGGTGTAAGATGATTTCTCCAGACCCCATGGCTCGTCTCCATCTTAGTCTAACCGCCTTCCTGTGCCGTGCTCTATGTCTCCAGAACTGAACCAGAATGCTTGGGTTTCTCCGACTCTGAAGACTAAGCACTTTAATAGGGCATATTTCTGCTGATGCATAGCCTATTTTAGACATAATTTTTTTTACAGACCTGTCTATTTGATCAAATATGTGATTGTGTGAATTTCAGGTGCTGTGTAATGGACCTGGTACGTGTGTCCCACTAAGTGCTGCTGGGTTGCTCCTGGGCATTCTGGGCCTTAAAAGGGTCCTTATCGTCTATGTGGAGAGCATCTGTTTTGTGGAAAGGCTTTCTCTATCTAGGAAGATCCTTTACTGACTACGTTTTTGTGTAGTGGGCACCACTGAAAGACAAATACCCAAAGTTTGTATACTTGGGGAGATTGGTGAACTTGTGCAAAAAAAATCAAGGATAATTATATCTAATAGGCCCCCTTCAGTCCGGTTCAGAGAGAGATGGCAGTATTTGTCACGGGCAATGCACTCGCGCGATCTCCACCGGGCAATTTTTGCCTGGCAATCTCCACCGGGCGATCTCCAGACGTCATAGAACTATCAGGGATGTCAATCTATCTCTCTTGGTCCCCCCCTCAGTGGCTGGGCCCCTGAAAGCTGTCCCCTTTCCCCTTATGGGCGGCCCTGTTCAGTTGTTAAGCTCTTGATGATTTGATATTGGAAAAGCAGCAGGTCGCAACAGAGCCATTGAGACAGCACTCCTATAAAATAAACCTATATATTGTAGGTAGAAGGTGTCTTTTCAGACAAGTCCATGCAGGTAACTTAGTCATTTCTTGCTCAGCATTAAGTCTGCCCTCACCTGCGACATTTTTTGACAGCTGTAAACAGATGATCCCATCAGACATGTCTGGTATGTAACATCATTTATTACATGGCTATAAACATTGAGAAACTTGTGATGGCAAAACACAATGTATTTGTACAGAGACAAAAGTTAGCAGCAGTAAATGTTTCTTATGAATGACTTCGCTGATTAAGTTTGTTGAAGAGGGAGGTAAAGACCTAATACCAATCATACAAGTGATTCGGTCTAAGAGAGATGATTCCAGATAGAAACTGGAATTGCATTTCTCCTCTCAGTTCATTAAAAACAGGACTTTTAATAGGTCCATGAAATGTTGAATTTTCTTTTGCAAGCATGCAAAAAATGTGCTTGTAGTTTAATTCTTAAGAGTTGCACTACAGTGGCAAAATTCCAAACAGGCAGCTATTTTGGTGTTCTGTTTAAGCTTAAATATGTAATTTATTAGAAAAATTCACTTCAATGCAACAACAAAGAGAAAAACATAGAGGAGCATGTCTTCACATCGTCGTTTCCTTGTTTACTGAGAAAAGGTTGAGTTATGGAGAAATGTTGATCTCCTCAGACAAACCACCATGATAATTTGCTGTCAGATGAAAATTATACTGTATATATATACACTGATGAGCCAAAACATTATGACCACATGCCTAATATGCTGTTGGTCCTTCGCGTGCTGCCAAAACAGCGCTGACTGGCCAACACATGGACTCCACAAGTCCCTGAAGGTGTACTGTGATATCTGGCATCAAGATATTTGCAGCAGATCCTTCAATTCCTCTAAGTTACGAGGTGGAGTCACAGTGGATTGGACTTGTTTGTCCAGCACATCCAACAGATGCTCAGTCGGATTAAGATCTGGGAAATTTGGAGGTCAGGGCAACACCTTGAACTCTTCATCAAGTTCCTCAAATCATTCGCGAACAAAGTGCAGTGTGGCAGGGCACAGCATCCTGCCGAAAGTGACCACTACCTTCAGGGAATACCATTGTCATGAAGGGGTGTACCTGGTCTTCAACTATGTTTAGGTGTGCACTGTGTGGCATGTGTCAAATTGATGTCCACATGAATGGCCAGACCCAGGGTTTCCAAGCAGAACGTTGCCCAGGCCATCACACTCCATTCACCGGCTTGATATCTTCCTACATTGCATCCTGGTTCCATCAGTTCCCCAGGTAAATGGCACACACATACACAGCTGTCCACGTGAAATAAAATAAAACAATTCATCGGACCAGACAACTTTCTTCCACTGCTCCAAGATCCAGTTTCGATGCTCACGTGCCCATTGAGGTGCTTTCGATGGTGGAAAGGGGTCTTCATTGGCACTCTGACAAGTCTGCTGCTACGTAGCCCCATAGCAGCAGAGTGCGATGCAGTGTGTGTTTTTGACACATCCTCCCATAACATCATTACTATTTTCTGTGACTTGTGCCACAGTAGACCCTCTGTCGGTTCGGACCACACGGGATAGCCTTCGTTGCCCTCGCGCATCGATTGGCCTTGGACCCCCAACACCCTGTCCCCGGTTTGTGGTTTGTCCTTCTCAGACCACTGTCGGTAGGTACTCATCACTGCTGACCAGGAGCCCCCCACAAGCCTTGTCGTTGCTCTGGCCATTACGTCTGGCCATAACAATTTGGCCTTTGTCAAAGTTGCTCAGGTCTGTACTCCTGCCCATTTCTCCTGCATTCAACATGTTGACAGCGAGAACTGATTGTTAGCTTACCATCTAATCTACCCAGACTCTTGAAATGTGGCCTTGTTAGGAGATGATCAGTGTTATTCGCTTCACCTGTGAGTGGTCATAATGTTTTGGCTCATCAATAGGCATTTATATATAATATATATTTATACAACAGTTAGTTCCGGTCCTCGAATCTGATTGGACCACCAGTCTGGCCATTCTCTGTTGACCTCTCTCATCAACAAGGCATTTCCGTCCACAGAAATACTGCTCATTCGATATTTTTTGTTTTTGGCACCATGGTGCTGGTTTGAGTATTTCTGTAACTGCTGATCTCCTGGGGTTTTCACACACAACAGTCTCTAGAGTTTACTCTGAATGGTGTTCTGGGAGCATGGTGGTTAAAACCGCTACTGCACATTTGTATGCACATCAGCTTCTGATCCGTTATTATGTACTCTTATTATTAAACACGCAAACGGCAGAAAAAAAGAAAACGATTTTCATACAAAACAGCGCTATAGATAATACACAACTCTCCAGTAAACTGAAAGTTGTTTAATATAGATGCCAGGTGATCCATTAGCGCGTGGCACCCAAACAATCGGTGACCTCGAAAGCCAAAGGAACAATGGTCTAGTTACTATGCAAACACGAGGCTTCTGATTGGCGCATGTCAATGACTTGCTCCGCCTCAAATCAGACGGCATCAGGCTCAATAGGAGCGAGAAGTTTTTCCTCGAGTCACTCTGTCTCCTGAACTCACTTTCAGCGCAAATCGGATTTTATTCATGCACGCGGAGAGTCGAATTATTTGCTCTGTGATTCTACTGCAGCTTTAGGACTTCCCTCGCGCATTCTTTTTTGGTCTGTATTTGACTTTAAGAGAAAACTCAAAAAGTGAATCATGACCCAGTTTAACAAGGGACCAGCCTACGGATTATCTGCAGAGGTTAAAAACAAGGTAAATCAAAAGTTGACAATTTGTTTGTTTTGATGTCTATGTGCAAATTCGTATATGCATGCAGTTATATTGGTATTTACATCATTGCACTAGTTATTTATATATAGGATAAGGCATTCAGGAATATAACTGTATTCTTTTTATTGTGGACTTAAAAAAAAAAGTAGTTTATCGTGTGTGGTACTTTTGATGTGGTATGTCTAAGTTAACATAACCTCTTAAAACAAGAGGATCCTATTTAAGACCTAAAAATAATCATTTTCTATGCTAGATTTTGTTTTCCCCATGCCATAAGGGGATGAACATAACAAAGGGGAGAATTTAGATTAGTTGTTAAGTGGAAAAAGTTAACATAAATATGTGGATAAACAAGTATCAGGGTCCAAACAGTCTCAAATCAGTCTGGATCCATTGAAACATGTTGTGCCATTGTCAGACAGATTAGACAGGATGTATTACACATATAAGACCAAGGAAGCAAAGTTAAAGATTGTCCACCATTCAGATTTCTCAATTATGACATCATCAGTGAGGAAGGATGACCTTTCTAGTTTATTCTTCTTTATATGCCTCTATCATGTAATTTAGGAGTATATTTGTTTCTCAGCTCAAAGGCAGCTAAATTATAGTGTAGTTGTATCCTGGTACAGACATCAGTGACTCACCTCTAAGGTAAAGAATGCTGATAGATTGTATTTTTTGGTCTTTCATTCAATCATCCATTGGAATTAAGGATTTCGTCTTGGAATTTGAAGAATTCCTAAAATGTGATGACGGTGCCGGAACAGCTGTGATGTGTATAATCCCATTTCACTTAAAAGTGCTCAACTACTGATTTGATCTGTCAGAGTGTGTTTCTCCCAATAATGCACTTAATGACTTAGTTCAACGAATGATTTCTAGCCAGAGCTTTTCTGTTATCTTGCTATAAAGCCAACATATTGATCCTGACTAGTCCTATTACACTGTTTCTTCTCTAAATCCATGCATTATTTTCCATTTAGCCAGCTGGACTTTTAAAAAGGTCTTAATTTTTTTTGTTCACTTTTTGGTGAACTTATTGGTTTTAAATGTATAGTTCAAAAAATGTTTTTAATTCTCTCATTTACTCACTCTCATGCCATCCCAGATGTGTATGACTTGCTTTCCTCTGCAGAATGCAAATTACGATTTTTAGAAGAATATCTCTGCTCTGTAGGCCTACATGATGCAAGTGAATGGTGGCCAGAACTTTGAAGCTCCAAAAAGCACATAAAGGCAGCATACAAGTAATCCATACAATTCCAATGGTTTAATCCATATCTTCTAAAGCGAGGTGAGGGAGATAAACAGATTAATATTTAAGTGCTTTTTTTTTTTTTTTTTTTACTATAAACCTCCACTTTTACAGCCACCCTATGCATGGTCACTAGAGGACCGAGTCTTCTTCCTCTGTTTTTTGGCGATGAATGACTGGGTAAGGAGGAGAAAAAAAAGGGAGGGCGAAAGGAAAGGAAAATAATAAATACATAATATCTGCACAACAGCCAAGTAGGTGGCGATATGCAAGAATAATGCAAATTGCCAAAAAAACAGAACGACTCGAGTGAACGTGCATAGGATGCCTGGTCAAAGTGGAGATTTATAGTAAAAAAGGACTTATTATATTGATCTGTTTCTCACCATGAAGATGGATTTAACCACTTGAATCAAATGAATTACTTTTATGCTGCCTTTATGTGATTTTTGGACCTTCTGTCCACCATTCACTTGCATTGTATGGACCTACAGAGCTAGTACTAGTTAGTATGTAATACAAGTAATATTTACTGTAGGGCTAACTTTTTAGGTGTATATCAGGGATTTTATTATTTTATTTTCAAAGACCTAATATTTGAACTGCAAATGTAAGGTATGTGTTTCACATGTTTTAAGCAAATATACATAAGGCTTATGTCTGGTGTTTGTCCTTTCGAAAACTATAGCAGCTGGGCCTTATCTTACTTGAAAAATGCAGGCAGGGTTTTTCTGCAGGGCTACACAGCATGCCTTTTGTTTTACATAAAAACGGAAAATGGCTTGTAACTGTTCAACAAAATATATTATGCATGACATGCATTGGTCTGAATTAGGTGTGTCAGAATATGTGTATGATTTACTGTATGTTATATAAAAATTGTTTTTAGACTGTTTCTTTCAGAAATGCTTATTGATCAGTATTGACTTGGAACTCACTAGAATGTCCTTTGCCTCGTTAGTTTCAAATCTTTTCTGGGTCATGAACATTTCGAGGACTTGTTTGTCTTGTTCCTTGAGTTTCATCAGCACTTTTGCATTACTAAAAGCAGAGAGTTGGCTTTGTTTTTCTCAAAGCTGATCTTGAGGGAAGTTTCAGTTTACCAGAAAAATGTTCTACCTTCTTAACCAACTTGGACTGTGTCACTGTAAATGTCAACATATTACACCACCTTTACAAATGACATAATAGGGAAGGATGTTTTCCCCATCAAATTCACGACCCCTCTCTGGTTGTGTAACTGCAGACACAAGGGGTTGTTCATTATGGAATTGTTGCCAAAACATCCTCTTTGTAGCACAGTGAAGATATTGTTCAGAATGGTTTATTTTTATACATGGAAGGGCTGTCAGTTAACTGCCTATTTTTGTCGTGACAATTTGTATTATTATATTATTCATGTCACTTGTTTTTGTCATGTTATATTTCCCAAACTACTTAGACAATAAGGGGTAAAAAAAAATCTTTAGCTCCGTTTTAGAAACATAATTTTAATTTTGGCAAACTTTTGAGTTTGGTAGCTTTGGAAACTTTCTGTATTATCCATAAAGATAGGACTGGTAGAGGGTAGGGCTAAGATATTAACCGATATAAACATTATATCAAAATGTTCTGCTTTCTGACTAATATATATATATATATACACATACATACATACATACATACACACACACACACACACACACACTCAGTGATCACTTTATTAGGTACACCTGTACACCTGCTTATTCATGCAAATCGTGTGGCAGATGTGCAATGCATTAAATCATGTATATAGGAGTCAGGGGCTTCAGTTAACATTCACATCAACCATCGGAATGGGGAAAAATGTGATCTCAGTGATTTCGACCATGGCATGATGTTTGGTGCCAGATGAGCTGTTTGAATATTTCTGTAACTTTTGATCTTCTGGGATTTTCACACACAACAGTCTCTAGAATGTACTCAGAATGGTGCCAAAAACAAAAAACATCCAGTGAGCAGAATAGCATACACACCATGTCAAACCTTGAGGCGAATGGCCTACAACAGTAGAAGACCACGTCTGATTCCACTTCTGTCAGCTAAGAACAGAAAGCCGAGTCTGCATTGGGAAGGGCAATACATCTATTTTATGTATTTTTTTCAAACAGAGGAACCTTTAATTTAACCAAACAGCCAGTTTTGCCAAGTAGATTCAAAATGTTTAATGCAAGAATAAAAATACAGTAAAATAATAATATATATATATTTTTTAAATAAAGGCATGTTTTTCACTCAAAATAACACTCACTCACCATAATAACAACAGAGAGTAATAAACAGTAATATTTCCTACATATAAAAACTCTATACTGATTCATTAAATCAGAGATGCTAATAAAACTTCTTTGTATTAACACTCTCATTCTCGCAAGTCACAATAGAAATAAGGATTGTAAAACTCAATGGCCAAATAAAAAGTTGCATTCAAATCGATGCGATATTCACAATGTTGCTTCCTTTTATATCAGCAGCAAAATCATAGCAAATACTGTATGTAGTGAATATTCAATATATCACCGAGCCCTAGAAACATATTTAGTATCTGTCTATAGGCTCAATACATTGTCTTGTACATTGTTTCAACAATTGCCCATTTTTAACACCGCTATTTGCTATTTGTGTTGAACATCCCCCAAGACACAGTTTACCTACACAGGAATTTCCCCTGAAATGTTTAGATGTGGTTCAACACTTGAGACACCTTGATTCTCTCATGCCTGGGAAACTGTATTTTCTCACTATAGTAAATTCATATTATGCTAAATTACACCCATGTCATACTGTATCTGAGCGTGCATGTCCATCTTGTGATTTTTGAGCATTGAGGTCTGGAAATACGCCAGTATGGGGCCAAACGGACTCACCATTCAAGTCCCAGTGTCCTGGGAGAGGCCAAGGGGAGCTGAAGACACAAGACCAGGGTCAGAACAACTGGATCAAGCCAGTTCTTGGGTAAACCAAGACCAGTTAAAAGTAATAATTCACCCCAAAATTTAATTTCTGTCATTATACTCTCAGCCCCTTCTGTGTGTGTGAGTAAATGATTACAGAAATTTCAATTTTGGGTGAACTATCCCTTTAACTTGATGGCTTTGGTTCAGTGCCCTCAAATGGCACATTCCACCTTGATCCTTAGTGTATAAAGTGTTTCACCACCATACTGTGACTACTGATGAGCAGTAGGCCCAGTGAGGGGCCATAACATTCCCCACAATGTGCTGATCAGCAATATTTTCCAGGATTGGTTAAGGCTCTGTGGAGTGTGGCTGCAGATGTTAACCCTGTGTTGCACTTTTGGGAAGTACAGGAAAGTGAGTTTTCCTGATGCTATTGTTTGGCTTCTATTGTCCTGTGGGATATTATAACAGTGTAAACATACACCAGACTTTTTTTAAAAGGTCTTTGTTAAAAGATTATCAAAGTTTATTTAAAGTTTTTGAAATTCCTTTAGCCAAAAGTTCTCTGAGAAGTCACTTCATATTCTCAGTCCCTCAACATGGTCATTTTTTGTATTTTTTTGTCACCGTTCTGTCAAGTGATTTTAATTTGCACAACGCTTTTCACAACAAATATAGTTTAAGAGCAGCTTTATAGAGAATCATGCTATATAGAAGCTGTAATGTCTGTAATGTTTTAAAGTCCTCAATGTGTGGTTTAATTTAATAAAGTTCTTGTAGATTACGCCTTAAATTATTAGTCTATACGCCCCCAGTGAGCAAGCCAAATGCGACTGTGGCAAGGAACCCGAAACTCCATATGATGTTAATTAATGGAGAAAAATAACCTTGGGGGAAACCAGGCTCACTGGAGGTGCCAGGTTCCTTCTGAATACAAATTTGGTTTAACAATTTGAGCAAACACCTAACTAAGTTTTATAATTTCCCACTTAACTCTTGCCACTGAATGATACCTCAAATCATGCGTCTTATTTTGCAGAGGTGTGCTATTACTTTTCCTAAGCGCTCTGACTTCCGAAGGAGCATTTCTAGGGACCAGAATATCATAGAGACTTGGGAGTGGGCTCTTTTGACTTGGACCAGTAAGCAACCACCCAGAACACCCTAGCAACCAACTAGCAATGCAGTAGCAGCAACCACCTATAACACCATAGCAACCACACAACAATGTCCTGGCAAATATGCATAACACCATAGTATCACGGTGTTGAGTTTTGTACGGCAAACACCACTTGAAAATCAAGTTAGCATAACTGTTTCTCAGGACGACTCTTGATCCATGTTGTTCCTGTTCAGATCTTTTGAAGAAAAAAATATCTAGCTGATTTCACATGTTTAGTAGAGCAAATCTCTCCTAATCTTTTTCTGATCCTCTGAGCATTTACACAGCACATGGCTAAATATTACCCAACACTGGCTCGACCAGTAACTCACAGCACAATCCTCAGTATTAATCTTAAAGAATGATAGTAGTAAATTCTTTAGTTCAGAAAGGTTTTTTGTGTAGGTTTTTTTTTTTGTAAAGTTATCCTTATGATAACACACTAACAAACATTTTGCAAAGAACCGTGTTACTATATGTCATTTTTTGCTAAATAATTTTTCCGTCACTCATTGTATGCATCGCGGCAGTTCCCTGGTGAAATAAACACCAGAGGTGCTACAACAACAATTAATTTAATTCACTTTTACACAAAATAAAAGAGCAGATATCAGTTCATAAATGCATACTATACACCCTGTTCCTCGCACAATGCCATCTTATGACTTCAAAACACTTTTACCATAGTGTACATATCCGTTGCATACATAACCAACTATTTTTACAAGCTTTTTCAAGTGCAATCAAATTGCGCAGTAGCTCATCTGCACCTGCGATGCAAAGGTGGTACGAGTCCAGAAGTGCGTGCAAGTCGACACGTGAGCTCAAAATTTATTATACTGCAACCTGATGTGGTTGCTTCACTAATTGCATTTTTCATCCTACATTTGCTGTTATAACATTGTTATAAGAGGTTTAAGGTAGGCAGGTCATTATTGTTGATTTAAAACTTGAGGATTAACCTTAAAAACCTCATCTGTTTGGAAGAACATTTAACTTTTAGCGCCACACAGTTTCACCACGACACTGCCGCAATACGTGTAAGGAACTACGTCGTGTCATTTTGCAAAAATGGTGCCACAGTCGCATAATTTTCATGAGATCAGGCTGTAATTTTAATAGAATGTGCTATGAAATTCATTTTGCAGTCAATCTATTTAACTTGTTCCAGCACTTTCTCTCATAGTGTTTCAACTCTATTTTCTTTTATCAGTAAATTCAAAGTGGTGAAAACTGGTTTGAACTGTTGCACCATTGAAAGTTTTCAAGTTTAATGGGTTGAAATAGTTTGCAGTGTAGACATGTAGATATCTCATATTGCAAACTGTTTTTTTGTGCATTTTGTGTATTATTTTTTTAAATAAACCAAAGGTGAAAAGGCCACCCCTCCACTTCTCAGTTCCACGGTAGTCGTCACTATTTTATTGATCTCTTAGGGACTGTTTGTCCAATTGATTATTTCGTCATGAGAGCCCTTTGGCTCAGTGACCTTTTTTTAGTTTAGGTGTTTGCTCCGTTTTTGTGCTGCCATCAATAAATATTCTGAATTATGAGTGGGGGAGGAGCGCTAAAGGTCAGGAAATGCCTCTTAACATATCCATCATAGGTCACTTTTCCACATTTCTTTTCATTTTTTTCTACCATTTGGCTGGTTTCCCAGTAGACTAGATGGACGGAGAAGACAGACGCGTGGTTCTGCAATCTTTCCGTATCACTCTGGTGTTCTTCTGTTCGTTGTTCATCTTTTTTTTCCGTTTTTATTCTCTGATTCATGTCTAATATAAGTCACCCCAGTCAGTGGCTCATTATATCAGAGAAATGGCATTCTTTGTCATCATTTGAAACCGTCTAGTGCTCTTTTGAACTAGTTTGGAACACAGCACAAGTTCTGCAGTTCTTTCTGTCTGTCATTATAGGAGAGACGTCCTCTCACATGACCTCAGATTGCGCAAGGGAACTGCCACAACATCCCATATGCCATATTTTCCTAGTGCTCTCACATTCTGACTGCTGGGCTTTAGTGTGGGTAGATGCCTGATTGATCTTTTTAGCTAGCTGAGAGCCCTTCTATGGAAGTCTATGGGCCCCAAGCAATATCTTGTTTCATCTAAGTATCAGCTTTGTCTCAGATGTTTCTCCTAAAATTCCTTTTAAGGAATATAAATACATAAATGGGACAATTGTTGACCTACAGTCAAGATATAATTTGGTCTTTGAAGAACTTTATGGGCAATGTTGAAATCTCAGACTTTAGATTGCAGACTGTAGGATCTTGGCAAATCTGCAAAACACAATTTGTACACATTGTTGAGATCTCTTCTGAAACTCTAGAGGAGACACATGAAATGTTGTTTTCAGGAGATAAAGCAGGCCGTCCCAGAGAAACAACAGATCTATTATAGCGATCTCATTAGTGTTTTTTTTTTTTTTTGTCTGTCGGTTCTTATTTGTCATAACTGTTTGAGAATAACAAGTATATCCCTTGATATTATTGATATATCATGGTACTGAACGAGTACCATATTCATGCACCTTGGTCTGGTCTTTACATTGTATTCCATTCGTTAACATTTGTTAATGCAGTAGGTATCATGAACTAACAATGAACAATATATAATATTTTACAGAATGTATTAATCTTAAAGTACAATTGTTCATTGTTAGCTCATGCTAGTTCATAGTGCATTAACTCATGTTAACAAATACACATTTTAATTAAAAACATGTATTGGTATAGGCCTATGTTTAAATTAACATTAATCAAGATTAATAAATGCTGCAAAAGCATTGCTCATTGTTAGTTCATGTTAACTGATGTTGTTAATTAATGTTAGGAAATGGAACCTTGTAAAGTCTTACCCAAATATCTACACATTAGGAGTACTATTAATAATTTAAATTTAATCTTTTTATTTCAGACATCAAACCTTAAAATTCAAATAGAAAACTCAATAGAGTAAATGAATAAAAATGTCAATAAAACAAACAGCAATAATAAACTGATATGAACCGCAATTAACAATAATTCAATTTGTGTACAATCAATGGGAAAGGTGCAATTTTTTGCAAACTTCAAAAATTCAAATCAGCGAAGTTAACAGCAATAATGTGGGGTCAGACTTTGATCTTTAATGTGTTTGTGCTGCATCATGGATGATTTGATTTTTATTTGACAAAAAAAAAGTGCTCTGCATTATAGTCTAACAAATGTGTGTGTGTGTGTGTGTGTGTGTGTGTGTGTGTGTATTTTTTGCATTGTGGATGTGCTAGATTCTCACCCCATAATTTCTGTGTGGGGTGAGTTCTGCATTGTGGCTGATTGATTAATTTTATTTGACAAATAAAAAAAAAAAATTCTGTGTTATAGTCTCACCCTTTCATTTCCAATGGTAAGTCAAATTTGACCCGTAACAGCACAAGTGTCACTTTTCTTTTTTTTGCAAACATTTAGACTCATCAAATCAAGTTCTGTTTTTGTGTGTGAGTTCAGATGGCAAACTGAGCAAAAGTCATCAAGCCTTGTGCAGCTCTAATTAAGAAAATTATTCATTTTATAAAGAAATGGCAAACAGGTCAAAAAAGACCCGAACTGTAACCGAGAGTTAAAACTATCTATATCAGGGGTTTTCAAATTTTTTGATGCCAAGGTTCCCCAAATATGACGACTGAGGGACCCTCTTTCTAAAATATAAAGGCAGTTACTGTATATATTGTCATGTATAAAGACTAATTTATGCTGTGTTTGAAAAATAGAGTGACATTATACAGACAACATGTTTGCAAAATTAAATAGTTGGATTTTATAATGTAATTGTACTAAAGCCAAATGAAAGGAATAAAATATTATCTAGAAAATGTTTATCATTATCAAACTTTTTTTTTTCTACCCGCTATTAGAGTAATGTTTGGTGTAAACTTGAAGAAAAATCGTATTGAATTTTTTTGATTCGATTAATTTTTTTCAATTTAGAAAGCAGAATGACATAACTATAATGTATAATTTTGGTAAACTTTAGTTTTCGGGGGGGATTTTTCTCTGAATTTCCACAGACCCCCTAGAACCCCATTGGGGTCCCCAGACCCTAGTTTGAACACCCTCTTCTAAATAATAACATATTAGTATCGGCACACTCATTTTGTATCTGTGCATACAGCATACCTTATTTCTACATGATCTAGCTATTAAAAATTACTTTTGTTGGTTTAACATAATATCGTCAGGTTGATTCCCTAATGTTAAATGATATTATAAGTGTCCATAAAGGCCATTTTTAGGTTGCATGGCAAAACATTCTTACATTTGTGAAGAAAAAAAATACAATTGAATGTTTTGTTACTTTTTTCATTAGTGTGTGTGCTAATAATTTTACTCTGATCTTCTGAGAAGGAATTATAAATAGACGCCAAAACAAAAGCCAAACACTTCGGAGAACTGTAAGGAAAAGAGCGTATCTGTGAAAAATGTGGTGTTAGAGCTGTGTTTGTATTGGAAAATAAAGTTTTAGATAGCAGACAGCTTGTTGAATGCCATGAAGAACATCGTGTTTCCGGAAAGGCTCCTGCTTATGTTTTGGCAGTGGAGAGGGACATCTCCAGGAGCCTCTGTCCAATGACTACCATGAGCATGTCTTCTCCAACCTCCACCGTTTCTCTATGTCTCTTTGTTTCTCTTACACTTGCTCTCAGATCTGTCTTGATAGCCACATTTAGGAGGACTTGACCCTGAAAGCTGTCCTTAAAATTGAACCTCTGTGATAGAAAGCTTTTTCCCGGAACTGATAGCCTATAAACACCTGCTTTAGAGGGCATTAAAGGTTAGTTCAGCCAGAAATTTTTAATTCTGTCGTAATTTACTCACCTTAATGTCTTTCCAAACCCAAATGACTTTCTGTCCTCTGTGGAACACAAAAGGAGAAATTTTGAATAATGTTCATGCTGCTCTTACCCATATAACGGAAGCTTACAGTGACCAAAAATGAAAAACTATAAAAAAAAAGCACCCTAAAAGTTCTTAAAGATTTTCAGTGAATAATGACTTAAATTTCGGTCTGTTCCTCATATTTATTCAACATATGGCTTCAGAAGACTTAGAATATAGTGCACAAGTCATAGAACCTACTTTTGTGGTTCTTTTTTGTCCTTTGAAGCATTAATTCTCATTTTTTGTTCCACGGCAGAATACTTTCATGCTGTGAGTCTCTGTGGGGATTTCATGCTCTGTTGTTGGCAGAATCGCTTGTTGACATTGCATCACACACTTTGAAGGCAAACGCTGCAACTCAAAAACAAAGTAGAAAGCCAAACAAAGGCAGAAAATAGTTTTATTATCCAATCTGATTAAATTAAGCCACATTTTATTAGGTTCCAGTGGCTCTTATGCAACTTTTAACTGGCAAAGAAATCATTTTCATGGTTCAGAAGTGTTGTTTTGCTCCTTTGTCATGTGAGTTAGGAGAGTTCACTTAAAAAAATAGAAATAAAAAAAGTCAGTTCTGTAATTTACTCACCCTCATTTTGTTATAAACTTGTATGGATTTCTTACATAGAACACAAAAGGAGATTTTATGCAGCATGTCATCTGAGTTTTAAACAACATGACTGAAATTATGACAGAATTTTCTGGTTTGGGTAAACTATCCTTTTAAGGAAGACTTTTTTTCTCGTATCAGGTGACAATCAGCCAAGCGTATTTGACGTTGCATTAGCTCAGATAGATTAGCACGTATGACGACACATAACTGTACAATTGCAGTCTTAAGCAAGATCATCCAACAAAACTGATCCTGAAGAGCCCGTATGACTCTTGATTGACATATATTTAAATGACTGACTCCCTGATTGCTCATTTCTTCTGTCATTCACAGATTGCACAGAAATATGACCTACAGAAGGAAGAAGAGCTTCGTTTCTGGATCGAAGATGTGACTGGCATGCCGATCGGAGACAACTTTCAGAAAGGGCTCAAGGATGGTGTCATACTGTGCGAGTGAGTCAGTGGATAAATGTTGGCAAACTTTGCCTGAATCCAATCTTGTAAGGAGACTTGGTAGCTCTGTTGTCTGCTCCAAAGGTGTAGTACTGTCGCCTTCTTCCCAGGTTTCGGCACCAGTGTAAAGGGAACAATAGCAAGGAGGAGGCGAACCGGCTTGACAATATAAATAATAGTTTTAATGATAAACTCAAACAAAAGACACAAACATAAACACACAACTGTCAGCTTCCCATAAATGATCTCTCTTTCCCTTGCACCACCCTCTGCAGTCGGCCTTTATCCCTCTCGGAGGCTTGATTAGCCTGAATAGGGACAGGGTGTGTAGAATCACCACCCGGCCCGCCCTCCGCCCTGTCACAATGGCGCTCTTGGCTTATCTTTGGTGGCCGCCTTGCAATCAGCGGCACAGTGGAGGGAAGCCCTTGTGCCTCCATTATTGTGACCGATTGAATGGGGTTTAACAATGTTTGCCTTATTATATTTGGGCATAATGATAGTAGTCCTGAATTGCGCTTACAGCAGGAATGCTTACAGAAAAAAAATATATATTTCCTGTTGTTTAAACCCTTAGCCATTGGGACAGAGGCCGAATGCAATCAGGCAGTTATAAAAGAGGTCACTTTGAATGTATTTACAGCAGAGGACGCCAGATAAACATTTTTCCTAGCATAGAATGGTGTAGAACTTGCAAACATAGAGAGAGATGAGAGCAAGCAGGTTTACCACAATGGCCCCAGCATTTATTATGGGGGGAGCAGCATGTAACATTTATGAGAGTGTGATTCGTAAACACTTGTGCTTATTATACATCGAATTCCATTATGCCTGTCCCGAGACCCTTGGCCATGGGGACAGAGGCTGAATTCTATCAGGCAAATATAAAGAATGGGTCACTCTGAATGTATTAACAGCAGAGAACGCCATAACCCATCTTCCCTAGCATTAGAACAGGGAAGGATGTGTGAACATGGTAAAGAAATTAACAGAGGCTGGATTCGTAATGAGAGGTTTCCTTTTTTTTTTACTCACTCCCCAGCATAAGTTGCAGGGGAAAACTGAGCCATAAACTGCCTTTAACCCTCTGGGGTCTGAGGGTGTTTTGGGCCCAGGAGAAGTTTTGACATGCCTTGACATTTGTGCTTTTTTCAGTTGCTTAAAAACACATTAATGGCTAAAGTCTGATAACACTGTATTCAACACAAACTGGGCTACAATAATATGTGAGCAACATGTGTATTTGTATTTTTGAGAAAATAACGTTTATGCGTGGTTTTTGAAAATAAATAAATAAATCAAGTTATTGAAATAAGGCCATATAACACATACTAAATATTTGTCCACAAGCCTTTTGAGAACTGGATCTTGTAGCCTAGAGTTTTTGCTACAAACTGATGTGAAAACCATCCTGATCACTCATTCAAACAAAACAATTTAGTAATTTAACTTTTGTAAGATACTTTGTGTTAGAAAGGTCATATGCGAGGAGGCATGAATGATCATGAATATTGATTGTAATTCACACCTGAGGAGACAAAATCAATGAGGAATGTGACAAAGAGAATGAATGCGAGGAGATTTAATGATCAAAATCAAGTTTTAAGTTAAAAGAAGTAATCTGACTATACATTTTCTTTACATAAAGACTTAATTTTAGACCTACACTACCATTTAAAAGAAGTCTCTTCTGCTCACCAAGGCTGCATTTATTTGATACAAAATACAGTAAAAACAGTGATATTTTGAACTATTTTTACAATTTAAAAGGGCTGTTTTCTATTTGAATATATTGTAAAATGCAATTTGTGATCAAAGTGAATTTTCAGCATCATTACTGCAGTCTTCAGTGTCACATGATCCTTCAGAAATCATTATAAGATGCTGATTTTCTAATATGGGCATAATTAAAGTGCATTTTACACATTTAACCTGAACACATATTTGCAAGCACAAGATTTGTTGATGATAATGAGGCAGCATAAACACTAGT
Source organism: Moxostoma hubbsi (assembly GCA_032164185.1). Classification (NCBI taxonomy): domain Eukaryota; kingdom Metazoa; phylum Chordata; class Actinopteri; order Cypriniformes; family Catostomidae; genus Moxostoma; species Moxostoma hubbsi. Next base: position 21,089,178 of record JAVLUX010000037.1, on the reverse strand, counting down.
TAAAATATAATCTAAACATTCATATTATTTTAATATCATATTACATATCATATTTATATTATACAGCATACAATTTAAATACCTGCTTTAGCTGAAACAGCATTTAAATGTAACTAAAACTTGCTTATTAGGACATATTTCAAATTTCAATACTCTGAATCCTGGCTGGCAAGTCCCACTAGTAAAATATGTACATGTTTATATAAAATGGCATGCCAACTAATGAAAACTAAATTACTTACTCGTCCGAAATTGTATCCTCGGCTGGATCAAGTCTCTCTTCAAAATACAAGTACAAGGAGTCCCGCTCTTCTTCTGAGGAAAAGGTTAATTCTTGTTAAAAATGTAAAAAAATCTGTCCCCAGAGAGTTAATAGGCAAAGTCTGATACCAATTGGGCTCCATAGGTGAATTTTGATACCAATTTGCCTCCATATACAAATTATGACCCAATGATTTCTTATAACCTAGTCGATCATCCATACATGCTAAATCTTGAGTGTCCGATGCATATCAAACGGCAGACTCGCACAAGGAGAAGCAAGAGCATGACCGACGGGAACTCAAAACACAACTCCTTAACAATGGAAAGACTGCAAAATCAGTGAGTTCAGAACTAACACATATTAAAAGGCGCGAATAGTGTGAAGTAGTGCCGCCACTGAACAGGGACTGAGAGCCATTGCATCTCATCTCCCGACAAAGTAAAGAGGGCTTAAGTCCCCGGGCCTAAGCACCAATCACACGGGAGCTCGCCCACCACCCAACAGTGCTCCAAAAACGTGCGAGAAAAAAGAGGCTCAATACGTTTCTGCGAACTGTCTAGAAATCTGTTTTTTTTTTTTTTAAACAAGCTCCTACCTTTTCCGCCATTCCCTTGATGAAACGCTTCCAAATCAGCGTTTCCTCATGGAAAATGGCCCATGTGACGCATAACAGCACCGAACTAGGCCTGTGCACCAGAAAAAGGATCATGTCTCGACGGTAAGAATGGTGCATCCATCCAGATTGAGAGAGACACACCAGGAAAAGTCTGGTGCCTGTTCTCAATCCTTCTTATGACAAGAGCCAGATCCTCAAGGCTCATATGCCTCCTTTCAGAGACGCATGGTTTGACAGAGCCTCGATAAAGCATCATCGGGCCTGTTTAACAATGCGGTTGATACCACACACAAACTGCTCATTTCCAACGACATCCTCACATGTTGTCAATTAAAAGGGAGAACATAGTCCTCGCTTTGCGTGAGTCGCTAGTAACCAACCACAGGCTTAGACAAATTCATGCACTGAATAAGAAAATCTGGCGAGATGGCACCAAGCGCTCGCCAATATAGAGCCTGTGACATGGCTCCCTATGGGCGTCGCTTGACCACCATCGTGATTGTATAAAGTTTCAGACCACGTGAGACCACTGATGTAGTCCCAAAAGCCAATGTTTCCTTGAAAGGGAACCTAGAAATATCAGGGATAGTGTTTTCCAAGTTTGGAAAATCACGGAAATCAATAAATAATATTAAAGGTTAAGAAAAAGTAATGGAAATTTCTATAGTGAATATACATTTTTTTCTACTTATTCTAAAAAAGGCTAGAAATGTCCAACTTATAAGCATATCATTCTTTAGAGATGTTCTAATCAATACAAATTTTTAAGCCAGTTCACAAATTGATTTGAATGATTATTAATGCATTGGTCTGGTTTTGAATATTTAATTGACTGGAAAAGTCATGGGGAGTCATGGAAATGAATTGGTCAGAAAATATGGAACCCTTTTCCTTAACCGTTCTGTTTTTATTCTTTTCAGATTGATAAACAAGCTTCAGCCTGGATCAATAAAGAAAATAAACCACTCGCAGTTAAACTGGCATAAGGTAAATATCTCACCAGCCCAAACAGCACTGTATTTATCCAAATAAGCCACTTTAAGAAAAACTTTGTTTGCACTTGACGCATGAAAATTTTTTGGTGTCTTACCAAAGCGACTTAAAGTATAATACAAATCATGTTACTGTCACATGCAACTAAGAATACATGAGCATTGCTAAGCAAGACCTTAATCACCAAGAAGAAGCTTTAAAAACTGAAGTATAGTATAAAACAGCTGAGTAGTGTCAATTCAGAATTCTCTTGCATGATTTAAGAATAAATGGGCCCATTCATGCTCTCTCAAACAGACTCATCCACCAACAACTAGCTCTTTTATCTGAATACAAAAAAATTAGGTAACCATTGAGGTTACTGAAAAACACCCTTACTGTTGTCGTTGTTTCTTCAGCTAGAGAACCTTGGGAATTTCATCAAAGCCATCCTAACCTACGGCTTGAAGCCCAACGACATCTTTGAAGCCAACGACCTCTTCGAAAATGGGAACATGACTCAAGTCCAGACCACACTTCTCGCTTTGGCCAGTATGGTACGTCTACCGTCCAGTGGGAATCCTTCCAGCACTGCTTACTTTAACCTTCCTCTTGGTCAATTTGTCACGGAAAGATTCTGATTTTGAATAATCTGTACAGATAGGGCCCATAGAGAGTAACGTTTCAGTGTGGTAAAATGAAGAAAACATCTTAAGGGGATGTTCACACCGAACACATTTTTGTGTTCATCTGCACTGTTTTTCATTTATTTTCCAATGTAAACTTGCACTACATGGACATCTTTGACCATTGCGCCGTGTCTTGCTGTTTATTAATGCCTCGTACAGGAGCGGCGCACTTTTTTTGATGCTGTGTCAAGTAAAAAAAAAACTAAAAACTGTTAAACTAGATTACACATCTTGTGTGTTCCATGAAGGAAAGAAAGTCATATAGGTTTGAAACCACACGAGGGTGAGTAAGTGATGACAGAATTTTCTGTACTGTCCCTTTAAGATGGGACTTTTCTGTAATACGACCATATTTCAACTAAAAACTGGAATTTAACGTAAATAATTGCTTATATTTCGGAACTATTAAATAATTGACTCTTTTTCCATAGGCAAAGACCAAAGGCATAGAAACAAATGTCGACATTGGAGTGAAATACGCAGACAAGCAGCAGAGGCATTTTGACGAGGAGAAGATGAAGGCTGGCCAGTGTGTCATTGGACTTCAGGTTAAAGACACTTTACTTGGAATATCCTTAAAGGGATAGTTCACCCAAAAATTGTGACATCATCATTCACATTATGTTGTTCCAAATTCATATGACTTTCTTCCGTGGACTGACAGCCTCAATCACCACTCACTTTCATTGATTGGAAAAAAGATGCATTGAAATTGAAAGGTGGCTGAGGCTATTATTCTGCCTAATGTTTCCTTTTCTTTTTTCAAAAGAAAGTCATATGGGTTTGGAACAACGTGAGGGTGAGTAAATGATGACATAATGTTCGTTTTTGTGTGTTTCTGCCTAGCATTGTTCTTAAAGCCTAATTTTTTTTGTGGTGGGGAACCAAGATCTTTAACCACAAACTTACAGCACTCAGATCAGTGCTTAGAATTTGAATTGTTCTGGTGCATGTTTTATGCAATGCAATTGCCTTTATTGTAGTATTTCTGAAGCGTTCAAGTTCATATCCTTTTAGATGGGAACCAACAAATGTGCAAGCCAAGCTGGTATGACCGCTTATGGGACCAGGAGACATCTTTATGACCCTAAGACACAGACAGAGAAACCCTACGACCAGACCACCATCAGCTTGCAAATGGGCACCAACAAAGGAGCCAGCCAGGTACAATCATCCACAATTGAATTGTATTTACAGGGATGTAAAAAATACTGATGCTTTGGTACAAAGTCTATACTAAAATTAAAAAAATGTAACTATCTGCTTTTCTACAGTATTCAGTACAGTAGCGACTCAGTTTAGTACATGCGCACTATCACATGTATTGGTTTGTGTATATAATAGACACTGATCATACATTTTTCTCCAGGCTGGTATGTCTGCACCAGGTACAAGGCGGGACATCTATGACCAGAAAGCAGCTCAGCAACCATTGGACAACTCTACCATCTCACTGCAAATGGGGACCAATAAGGTGGCATCTCAGAGGGGCATGAGCGTATACGGGCTGGGACGCCAGGTTTACGATCCCAAGTACTGCGCCACCCTAACGGAACCCATCATACATGCCAATGGCAGCCAGGGAACGGGCACAAACGGGTCAGAAATCAGCGACAGTGACTATCAGGCAGAATACCAGGATGAGGAGTACCAGGGCGGATACCATGATGAGTACAGAGGGCACTACGATGAGCAGGGCATCGACTACTAGAAAAAGCTGCTGCACTGTTAGTCAAAGCAGTATTAACATGATGTATATCAAAAGAGCAAGTCTTTTGCTATGCCTTTTGCTTCTCACAATTACCCCTCCCCTCACAGCACATCTGTTTTACTACCACCCAGGTAGTGCTTTAAACGATGAAGGGTAAATCATAGAATTGTGAGATATATATATATATATATATATATATATATATATATATATATTAGAATCTATTGTCTTAAAGGGATAGTTCACCTAAAAATTTAAATTCTGTCATTTACTCATCCTCATGTTGTTCCAAACCACTATGACATTCTTTCTGCCATAGAACGCAAAAGGAGATGTTGTTAGCCTCAGTCACCTTTTACTTTCATTGTAAGGAAAAAGATTCAATGGAAGTGAATGGTGACTGAGGCTATCATTCTGCCTGGCATCTCATTTTGTGTTGCATGGAAAAAGAGAGATATAAGGGTTTGGAACAACATGTACACAAGACTAAAATGTTAATTTTTGGGTCAACTGTCATTTTAACAATGGTGAAATAAATTGTAAGTGTTTTATGAAGTATGGAGAACAGTTAGCTAAGGGTTTACAGTTTTGCAGTAAGATCTTTTTGTTTTATACCTTATATCTTGTCTTTGACTTTTTTTGGCCTTGCATCTTGGAGGTGTTACTACTTTAAAAGCTCGAAATTCTGCTTTGCACCAATATTGGACAGACTAAAAGGATGACAAATGGACTAAAGTCTTCCGAAGACATTCCTAAGTCATTCCATCTTAAATGTCAATCCTTTTAGAATTCCATATCACTGGAAATGTTTTTAATTAGAACAAATGTTTGCATTTTTAAAGAAACTTTATCTGACTGGACGTCTAAAAACATTCCACTTTATTAGCTTCTTTTGTTTTTGTGCCATAATATCAGAAAATATAGATATATTTCCCACGGTATTTATTGCCCTGCTTGTCATTATAATCGATTCTTCTTTCATATGGTCCTTCTAGGAATAAATTCAATGTTATAAACAAAGTATTGTTTATATACCTTGGTCCTCCCAAGTATATCTATTTTTAGCCTTTTGAGATGTTTTAGATTAGCATTTTGACTTTTGCTTTAAGTAAGCTCTTTGTTGTCATTCAACAAGAATTATTATTATTATAGGGGGGGGGGGGGGGGGGGGGGGGGTGATTTCCATGATTTATATTAATAGAGAAGTATATAAAGTTGTACATTTAAAGAGATGTATACTATTTGTAAGAAATGTGCAAAAGTACAACAAATACTAAATAAACATTGGGCCATATTCTTGAAACCCAGGCAGAACATGAATCTGTTCTTACATAATTGTTACTACATAGAAATCAATGGGACAATTTATGTAATGATGGTTTTACTCCAATAAGTGAATAATTTTGTTATGCTCATCCACCATCCATAAGGCCCTTAGTGTGCATGGAATGAGATGACCAATGCATTGCAAGATATTAATATTATGCAAAATCCAAGTTTCTTTAAAGCATTGCTGTTTGATTATCATCTATATATTCAAATTTATTACTATAACTTTAAAACTTTTTTGGGGAGATGAAGGTGGTTTGCTCTTGCCCTGTAATATTGGGGTATGTTTTCAGCAATGACCCTGATTTCATTATCTGGCTCTGTTCTCTTGTGGGTGAATTGAAGTGGCACTGGCCTTAACACGTTCATTCATTCTGCCCAAATAGCACAGCACGGCCATAAATCTTGTGTTTTTGAGGCTACTCTCAGATGCATTTGGAAGCTGCTTCTTGTGCCGATTGCCCACACTTTCTGGAAACCGTTATATAACCGCATTAAGCGCTGAAATCCAGAATCTAAAGTAGAGCAACTCCGCGTTTAAGTAATTTGTGCAAGTAATGCATCTTGTGCTTTTGTGTACACGATCCCAGAGTCAGGAGCAGTTAGATCGATGCGCTTGAAATTATGCAATAATGTCTTGACAGATCTAAACCCATAAAAACAACCAAAAGAACTCTGAAAGGTCATTCGAATTGTATGAAGGGATTTGGAAAATGAAGATAACCATTGAAATTAGTTACAGTTCCCATGCCATTGTGTTCCGAAACACAGCTGAGTGGTAAAATGGTGTGAAGGGCACATGATGGAACATTCCAGAAGTGTTGGACCAGTTTGCCAGTCCATTGCACTGGGTTGAGGCTGAATTGAGGGCACTAGAGGATTTATATATGCAGCAAATACCATGTTAGAGTTGCATGTTACATTTTGGGTCATTCAAATACAGTATATACATAATATATGGCACATGCCATAATGCTATTTTGTTTTCAGAGTGATTTGGAGAAATTAAATGCCTCATAATACAGTGTTCCCCAAAAGTATTTAGACACAAAAGCCACACTTAATCCCAAGTACTTTGCATAAAATAACAAAATATCAAATCAAAAGGTATTTATTTCTAAGAAAAACAGCACAAAACACACTTTTCAAGCAAAAAAATGACCACTGTATGTTTTGTTTTAAAGTATCTATTCTCAAATAAGTTGTCATTGCCCCAGAAAAGCACTCCGGGTTGCACTTGTAAATATAGAACTGAGAGTCTACTAATTTGAGTACAGTGTTAGTGCTAAAAATGAAAACAGCACTTACGTCTGGGGGTTAACGAACTTGATTGAACTGTTATTGTTTGAGTACATATAAGAGGATTATCACATACTGTAAGAGTATATCCGTGTGTACAGGACAGTCTTGCAGCCAGGACAGTGACCGAACAACCAGTCATCTTAATGAGAAAGCAATGGCATTTACTCAAGTACTGCCCCCTCCACCCCTCCTAACTGTGGGAGACAATCAGTGCTTTGTGCAAGCTGTGGAATCCGGGACAAAAACGCAATACCCTTAAAGAGAAGGCCCGAAAAATACGGTTACCACAGCATCCACAAAAAGCATTTAAAGGGAGATAGAAACATAACTATTGCTTTTGTACAGCACGATGCAACTGTGGCACCATGGTTGCTCTCTGGAACCTGAGGCCTAAACCATGTGAAGTCCTCACTAGACCATGGCAACAACCAGTAGCAACACAATGGCAGTCATCCAAAACACTTTAGAAAGTGCATAGAAATGCACATAAAAACACTCAGAGCACCTAAGCAACCACACAGCAATGCCCTGGCAACCACCCACAACACCTTAAATGTCATGGCTGAGCTTTTTTGACCTGGTCTAATAAGCAATCGCAAAGCAACAAACTAAGACCACTCAAAACACCTTAGCAACTACTTCGAATGCTCTGGCAACCACAAACCTCTAGCAGTGTGGCAGGGCTCTTTTGACTTGGTCCAGTAGGCAATCACCTAGCAACACACCCAACAATGCTCTAGCAAGCTGCCAGAACACCCATATTTGTAGCTCTTGAACCTGCAGCAAATGGCAGCAATGGACAATTTGCAGCTACTAGCAAACACTTCTGTGGAAACTCGTATGGCAACAATGAAGAGTTTGCCACAGAGGTTTGCCAGAACAAAGAGTGTAACAGGAGCCATCTGGTACGTGATTGCTGTGCAGTGTGTGTGTAAACATCACTCCCCTAGCCTCAAGAGGCACACTAATGTCTGATACTAGAGGCTGTAGCCTTTAGCCTCCTTGTTAGTGTGTCCGGTTCCCATGCTGACGATGCCAGTCTAATCCTGCTCGGAATGATTCGAGCAGGACCGGTTACAGTGGTGCCGTGACCCGGATGGGAGTGAGGTTTAGGGGTGAGTGTAACAGGAGCCAGCTTGTATGTAATTGCTGCGCAGTGTGTATAAACCTCACTCCCCTGGCCTCAAGTGGCACACTAATGTCTGATGCTAGAGACCGTCACCATACCCTTTAGCCTCCTCATTAGCGCGCATGCCTCCCATGCCGGTGGCGCCAGCTTGAATCTTACTCGGAGCGGGTCATTGATCTAGTTTCTGATTACGCTTCCTCTAATGCAGAGCAGTGGTGTTGTGGTGGTCTAAAGCACATAGTGGTGGTGGTGTAGTGGTCTAAAGCACATAACTGGTAATCTGGTAATCAGAAGGTTGCTGGTTCGATCCCCACAGCCACCACCATTGTGTCCTTGGGCAAGACACTTAACTCCAGGTTGCTCCGGGGGGGATTGTCCCTGTAATAAGGGCTCTGTAAGTCGCTTTGGATAAAAGCGTCTGCCAAATGCATAAATGCAAGTGTAATGCTATGAGGCAAGATAGCGTTTTATCACTAAAACCAACTCATACTTTGCTAAATTCAGCCAAAGATTGTTTTGCTTCATATATCTATGAAAAACTGTGATTATAGATTCTACTGATCTTCACGTCCCATAAAAGAATTCTTCCACAAGAGAAATGTGATAAACGCGTGTAGAAGCATGTTACAGATACAAAAACAATAGAGAAAAGAACTAAGTTAGATTTATGGAAACAGCCTGGATTTCATTAGCCCAGCACCCCAGTTCCTCAGGCTGAGCCTAACTGCAACTGGGCCTGGGATACACATAGGGGGATGGATGGAGAACAAAGATATACCAGTCCTCAGACAAACATGCTTGGAGGAACTGGGAGGAGAAAGGGTTTCTTGACTGCTGGTCACCATGGGATTCGTCCACTTTTCTTGTCTTGATGAGAGATCAGTGAGAATATGTGGCCGATGGTTGGTTTGTTGGTTGGATTTTTCCAAGAATGGCACAACTAACCAAAACAAATCTCAAAATATAGCTGCCTGTTGTTTTCTTGTTTAGTTAATTTTGTCTTAATCTGCAAGCATTATTGGGGAGACCAGTATCGACTTTTACTCAAGTCAATATTTCTCGAGGTATAGTGTTATTTTATAGAGATGGTTCACCCAAAAATGAAAATTCTTTCATAATTTACTCACCCTCATGTCATTCCAAACTTGTATGACTTTTGTGTTGCTTAGTCACCATTCACTTTCATTGCATTTTTTACCAAAAATTAAATTGAATTGCGACTTGAGTCTAACATTCTCCCGTTATGGTCTGTATTACTTGTACTGCACTGAACCGTGCTCTACTGGAAATGTCACTGGAACTGTTACTCACCATGCTCAGAACCATTCGGCCAGATGGTGGAAAAGTGTGTAATGATCGATTAGTTTTGTTTAAACCAAAACCCTTTCATAAATGCAAATGTTTTACATCATTATTTTAGGTGAAAGAGTAGAAGGGTTTAATGAGAACCGCAGATGGTTGAAAGAAGCTCTCCCAGTTGAAATTTCCCGGAATACAAGCTGAAACCATGTGTCCGTGATATCTGAAACTTCCTCACATACCTGTGGAATTTTTTATTTTTTTTTAATTTGGCGGAATGCTCACATTCGCTGGTCGCTATATCAGAACATACTAAGATGAAATCTCTTCAGTAATCAAAATACTTTTTGAATGTAACTGTATTCTAATTACCAATGATTTAAATTGTAATTGTAGTGGAATACAGTTACTTATATTTTGTATTATACACAATCCCGTTACATATTCTGTTACTCCCCAACGCTGAATGTAAGTCACATTTCTGCAGCATGATGTGGAGTCTCTCACATTTAGTAAGCTAATAAAAGAAGAGGTAAGACTTCCTCTGTTTTACAACCAATTAGTCAACTAGCTTGTTTACAGATGGAAAACAGGAACAGGCCTGAATCATTTCAGAGGTCACAAAGTGAAACCATGCATGAGAAATATTTAATAGGATTTGGAAAAAAAAAGACTCAAGAATATAAAGTTGCTTAAAAGGAACATTCTGGGTTAAATACGAGCTAAAAACTGTGGAAATTATTTAGAAATTAAAAAACATACAGAGATGCACTTATAATGTAAGTCCATGAGCCAACCAGTAAGTCCAGTGGCAAGTGGGAGAGAGGATTGACATTTCTATAGTTTCTTACACGAGTGAACTGTCCAATGTCATTTATGTCATTTTTTTTTTTAACTCGACTGGCAAATGGAAAAAGAAAAGAATTTGGCACAAAGAAAAATACAAGAATTTGGCACAAGGATGAATAAAAGCAATTGGAAATTAAAAATGCAATAAAATGATTTATTAATGTATTATTTTGTTATATTTAATTATATTTTACATGAATTAACACATAATTAAATGCATTCAATTAAATAAAAAAATTAAATAAACAAATTTAAATATATTTATTTATTTGTAAATGTAAAAATTTTTATCAATTTATTTTTTTATTGTCATATTTAACTACATTTTAAAATGTTAATTAAACCAGCAGTTAGTAAATATGTCAATACATTTGTCCAATTATATATTATAAAATGTTTATTTATTGACATTTTATTGTTTGAATTAATAAATTAATTGATCTAGTTTTTAAAAATCACTCCTGGTTCTCCATTCCATTGTAAGTGCATAACTAGAGTCAATGCATCTCAAATTTAGATTTACGACAACACAGGCATTTATGGCCCTAAATTTTTTATTACATTACGTGCTATGAATTTCCATTAAAGTACTCCAAGATAAATCAAGATAAGTCCAGAATGAAGAGTAGCACACTTGTGAACAAAATGTGAAATGAGTCAGAGCAGTAGAAAGGAAAGAGCCTCTCACTTTGCCAACAAATCCTCTACAGAAAACCGGACCGTTCTACTGTATGATGTTTGTCCTTTGTTGGCACTTTGCCATAGAGTGCAGTCTGTTGCATGTGAGCCATTTTTAATGCCCTTTGTTAAAGAGGAAATCAAAGTGCCCAGACTTTGCTGGTCTAACATAAACATTCTATAACCCAAGTCAATGGATAAACCACTGCTCCTGACTTTCTCTCTCTCTCTCTCTCTCTCTCTCTCTCTCTCTCTCTCTCTGGGGTGTTCTGCTGTGGAAATAAGAAAATACCTATAAACTTTTTCGTCATTACTTTCGTTAACGAGATTAACACAGATTGATTCCAGCGATATCTTAGCGCTCATAAATGTCTGCAAGCAGTAAGTGTTTAAGATATATATTTCACCTTGTACATTGGCAGACAATAGAGACTCTTAATAAAATTAAAGCTCAGAGCAAGTTTTACATAATCACATTCTCTAGTACGTCCTGTCCTGTTTCATTTTATTCTGTATGTGTTTGCTCAGTTAGGTCAGTCTCTGTTTCCTCAGGAAGAGGCTTAGAGGATGGAATACTTTTCCTCACAGGGCCCGGGGAATAGGACAAAACCCTAAATGCAATAGATCTATACTCTTACTGTATGTCAACAAATGTCTAATTTGTATTTTTATTTCTCCTAAGGACTTTTAGAAGAAACAAACACAACTGAGAACTCTCTTGAGCTCTGAAAAAGCAACTTCTGATCAATAAACTTTTCCTTTGGGTGGTTCTCAACTGGTTTTGCTTCAGGACAGAGATTTTACTTTAAACATCAAATGGTGACTTATACTGTACCAAAATTGTTTACAGTATAGTAGTAAACAGAAATATACTTCATATACATTTTCAAAGTATTTCAACTTATTAAAAGTACCATATATGCAGAAACTTTTTAATTATTAACATAGTGAAAATTGTGCTTCTAGAAACTAAAGGTTCACAAAACGCGTCTATCTTGTCTGTCTTGAAAACAAAATGGATCTGAAACCTCAGATTGTGATGGAGGATTTCCAAAGGGCTAAAAAAAACAGTATTACATGTAAGCAACTTATGTCTTAGTGAGATACTGGCATTCTGCATATGCCTTCAATAACACATTTCTTGGTGATACCTGAAATAGACAGTACTGACGTCTCCACTCTCCTTTGCACAAGAAAGTGCTACAGAATGAATGTCACTGGACATGCTGTGAATCACGGTCAACAGGACAACATTTTTAGAACTAATTAAATAATCAAATGTTGAAAGCATCCAAGGGCTCTGTGGGGCCTGTTCGTTTAATTTACACTATTTTAATCTCATTTGTGTCTATGGTGGCTGAGCAACAAAACAAAGGTCTGTATTGGGTGATCTAGTCTCAGTTTTTGCTGTCAGGTATGTAAACATGAGAAAAGAATTATCAAATCTGTATATTCTGGTAAGTAAAGCTAAAGCTAGCATCAGTTTTACTCCTGCTCATTTCGGGATTTGGAGGTCATAACCCCAATATGTATTAAATTCCAGTTCTGTTGTGTGTGTGTGTGTGTGTGTGTGTGTGTGTGTGTGTGTGTGTGTGTGCGCGTGCGTGCACGCTACAGAAACAAATGCCACCTCAAATCATAATTTTAATGGTGCTGTAAGTGATTTTAACGGTTCTAGAACTTCACGTGGCAAAAAGCATAAGTAAAAAAAATAGCGTCAAACTGACCGCATCCCGGGGCCTTTTTTCCCCACTCACTTTTTAGAGATGGAGTCATTCTTATGTTCCCAGGGACCTATGTTCCCCAGATTTATATGCCACATAATGAATGCATGACAAAGGGTCCTATTTTCCCCAGTTCCTATGGTCCTAAATTCCCCAGCTCTATGTCCTATGTTCCCCAGCTCTATATAGCACATAATGGGAACCTGAAAATCATGTTCCCCAGCTCTGTATTCGCTTGATATGACATGGGCTATTGTGGGAACTTGTCAAAGGGGGTTTGTGTTCCCCAGCACTGCCGTATGGCTCTCAATATAATAGGCCTACACTTGAGGAAGTAATCAAATGGTTGGAGTCATGGAATCACCAAAGGTCATAGCTTAATGCTTCCTTAGGTGAAAACTAGCCTAGTATACATGTTGTTGAATCTTACTCTCACGCTTTACATCTGTCCTCTAACTGAGATCATTGGTTTTTAATAGTATGGCAGACTCTTTTATGTTCTCTTCCGGGTCAGATTTGACCTGGAACACCACAGATGTAACCATTTTTTAGAGACCTTCAAAATAAAATAAAATAAATGATAATCATTGGGTTTGTTGTGTTTATATAGCTGTTTTGAAGCCTTGTTCCAATAAAAAAAATATATATATATATTTTTGAAATATTTTAACTTAAAACAGGTCGAATTTGCTCTATTGAACACAATAGGAGTTCTGTTAACAGAATATTGAACTGGGGAACATAGGACCCTTGGAACATAGATACGCCCCCTTTCGAGATTGTAGCGCTGTCCTATAGACAAGTCTAATAATTTAGTGCACCTTTTTCATTTATATTTTTTTTCAAAGCGTATGGACATTTTCTGCTTATTATTAAAAAAATGGCTTAAATCACCTTTCATTTGTTGTGAGACTAAAAAAAATCTAATTACATTAAGGGAGATTAACAAACCATTGCTGGCGATATAGAGACTCACGCTGAGCTCTCTTTTACTTAGGCCATCAAACAAGCCCTTAACTGCCCACAACATCGAGCAACTGCTTGAAAAATTACTAAAACATACTGAACACCTTAACAACCACACAGCAACGACCTGGCAACCACCTACGACCTGGCAACCACCTACACTATCATCATGATGGCGAGTTTTGTGCAAGCAAGCACCCCTTTAATTTTGTTAAAAAATGTGAAAATCTAGAAAACAGTACGAAATCAAACCATCAGGGGAAAATATGAAAACTGTCTGCTCTCTGGTGGTGAATGGAAGAAATTGCATTTCTATCATCTGTGAACATCTGCAACAGCAGTTGTGGTGTCATTGTGGTAATTTACTGTGCAAAGTGTTGTGGTTTATCCACTGCCTTTATTGGCACGTCTATATGTGTTGAATCATACTATGTCCTGCCACCACACTGCCAACAAGATTTGGCAATGGCCTTTAGTCCATACCAAGGTGGAACATATGTGATGCAATTTGGCTCTTGTCTGAGAAAAAAACTAAAATCCTGCCAAATGACCAGTGTGCTGGTCTACTGCCCCAGTGAAACAACTACAGAATTTAAAGGGACAGTAAACCAAAAATGAAATTGTCATAATTTGCTCACCCTCATGTCTCAAGATTTGTTTGACTTTTTTTTCTAAAACAAAATAGATTTACTTGACAAGCAAAATTGCATAAGATATTTTCAAAAGAGTTCACATGTTCATGTAATCCTTAAATGGAATAAAAATAAAAAACAAAGTCCAAGAAATCCAAGCAGAGGGTCAAAACAAAGTAGCAAACTACTATGGCAAGCAAATTTAGCTTTTAATGCATCCAGTGTTACTTGTAATAGTGTGTGTACTATTAATATTTCAATTAGAGAGCTCTACAATATATTTCTACTAATAAGAATTGAAAGACATTGTTACTAGTAAGAATGCAATAACAGAGCTCTATAATTGAATTACAAAGCTCCGCAACTGCCTTTTTACTGGTAACAACTAAAACAATTGCACACCGAAAACTGAATGAGAAATGAGAATTTATGGTAAAAATGTTGGCACCTATTCACTTGCGTTGTGAGGACCTAGGGCTGAAATATATTACTAAAAATCTTATTTTGTGTTCCTCCGAAGAAAGAAAGTCATACACATCTGTGGTGTCCTTTTAACTATCCCTTTAACTTTAAAAACATGTCTGTTACATTTGTTTTGCTGTGTCTTGCATTATTTTTTAGCGTCTGTCTGAACGGCACCTTAGGCTACAAAACACTCAATAGAAATGTACAGATTTTTGCCTTAAATAAAAAATAATACAACTAAATAAATAGTAAATAAAACTGTAGAGAGAAAGAGAGAGAGAGAGATTTTTTAATAAAAAAAAACATTTTTATTATTTAACATTATCCTTTTGTACCATATTTGTCAAGTATACATTGCATATTTAGTCTTTTTTCTTATAATATGTACATTGTATAATATGTACCACTAAGAGGGGAAAAGCAACCAAATCTCGAGAATAAGGAACTGCATTCAAACTTCATTGGAATAATGAGAAGAATTAATATATTTGGAAAATGATTTAACTAATAGGACAATTAAACAAATAACAACTGAGAAAAAATAACAGTGGAAGCCCAGAAGGACTGAAGAAATCTAAAGCAAACCAACAGATGATTTTAACTTGCTCTTTGATAGAGTTAAGCAATCCACACAAAAATATCTTAATTTTAAAACAAGTTGGAAGAGTGAATTAAATTAAAAGGAACTTTTAAAAACTTTACAAACAAATAAAGTTTGGTCAAAAACTACAGGCTACACACTAATTCAAAATAACAATAGCAGTTGGCATTCACACCTTCTGACTGGCTGGTTGAGCTATTGCTCTGAATATCAAAGATTGTGAACTGTAGCACTATGGCAACAGCAGTAGTGGGGGCTGGTGCTCACACCTTTGCCTATACCACAAACATCCAGTCTGAGAAGAGCAGACAATAACACAAACTTAACATCCAGATAGAAAACTCTGAGGCCCTGTTTATAGACACAGCAAGGGTAAAATCATCGCCACCAACTTTCTTTTCTACACAGAATGCCCAACTGTCTGGCTCACAGCATTCTGCACACTTTTTGAACATGTTACAAAACATGGAAGAAAAAGGCAGACTGTGCATATATAAGGATTCAGAAAACGACCCAAAGAGCAGGCACCTGACAGTTAATTTGTTATTAAAATGGGACTGTAGTGGTGCAGGGAAATTGTGCTATACCCTCACAAAATTTGAACACTCATAGAAATGGTGGAAATGGAGGGAGCAAACCTCCATTTCTGAGACATCAAAACACAAACAAACTGACTCCTCCCCTTATGCCAGTGCAGAGGAAAGTATTACACCAGAAGAAACTGACACATCATCCTTCCCCAGAGCAGGTGAGGAACATCAAAAGACCTAAGCAGCCACATCTCATACCGCAGCAGGGAGACCAGAGCCACAAAACACAGAGGCTGAAATTGCCACCCTCATGGACTCCAATGGCAAGTTTCAGTGTGGAGAAAGACTATTTCTCGGCCATAAAACACTCAAAACTCTGGTGCCTAAAAGCAGGTGACACCCTCAGAGTGCTCTCTTACCCCAGCTTTGGCACACCCTCACACATCATCACACACACAGCCACCAACGACATGAGAACTGAGCAGAAGATTGTTGGGCGGCTGGTCTGCAGAGTAGAAGAAAAGGCTACAGAGATCTGCCCCAGTGCAAAGATCATCATCTCCTACCCCGCAGAGACTTTCACCCAGATACCATCCAAAGAGTCAACACTGATTTCTCCAGAGGATGTGCTCTCCTGCCCAATGTGCACCTGGCTCATCACCCCACCATCACAAACAGAGACCTCTATGACCATTTACACATAAAAAATGACAAAAGTAAACAAGTTTTCAAAAACACTGAAACACAGCATGGGGCAGAGAGACCACCTCAACACCCCTCAAAATGAGACACCTTCCATGGCTCGCCCCTCAAACCTCTCATGGCTCTGCCTTCCATGGCTCTGTCCTCTAAGTCTCCACCTCCAGTGACCAAATCACCTCCCAGGTCTCCTGATCCTGTCCTGCCCTGTGGCCACCCCCCCAGGCCCCCTGACCCAGTCACCTGCCCTGTGGTCACCTCCCTGGCCTTCTGATCATCTGCAGACTCCTCCCTTGCCACCCGATAGTCCACCTATTCCTCCTTGGCCTCGAGATAGACCTGTGGACCCTTCCTTTTCATCTGCCTCACCCTGCCCTCTTTGGGCTCTAGGAGTCGCCCTTTGGGTGGGGGGGGGGGACTTCCCCAGGACTGCTACCTACCAGTCTTAAATAGGCTGCTTGACTCCTGGTCCATCGTCGACGTCCAGTGGGGCTGCAGCACTTAGACTTCTGTTGCCCATCTTGGCCTACTGGAGTTTTACTGTTTGCACTCGCCAGTTTCAGCGAAGAGCTCCCTGTTTGTTTGCAAGTCCATGCAATCTTTCTTCTTTCTTAATGGTTTTATTCTACTCATCTCTGGATTTATGGGATTTGAATTCCTTGGACCGCCTGTCAGATGGAGTATATAGTTATTGCACTGTTCTTGGAATTGCGTGTCGCCCTCGGTATGTCCATCGAGGGTCAAGCCGACATCCCTGCAGATTACCCACTGATTCCCCTGACAACCACCACATACCGGCCATCTGGTCTTCATGCCGTTGCCCTCTGACTGGTGAAAGTGATTTGAAGTGGGGTGTCAATTTTGATAATCTCAGTTATCTTAAACACACATCTTTTATTTCACCACAAAACGCAGATTTCACCACTACTAAGATGGCCCTCATTAATGTACGTTCATATATATTCTGAATGACCTTTTATATCACGATCATTGGACTTTTTTAATCACCGAGTCTTGGCTGAATTCTGGCGAACAAATGGCCCTGGGGGATCTAACACCGCCAGGCTGTGACTTTTTAAATTCAACATGGACTTCTGGACGAGGAGGTTGCATTGACTGTTTTTAAAAACTCTTTTAAATGGATTTATCTCCCTCACTGAGTCATTAAATGTTGTATGACATGTCACTGGTCCTACTCTCAATATGGGTCATACATTAGATCTGGTGTTATCATATGGTCTTTCTGTGTCCAACATAGAGGTCTTAGGTATTGGCATTTCTGACCATTATTCAATAATGTTTGAGTCTGTATCTACTTGTCCTCTCCCAACTTTATCTCAGCTCTTACCAAGTCCACTCACTCATCTACTGCAATCCTTTTTTCAGAATTGTATCTAACGCATTTAACAGATGATGTCTTAGCTGGACTCGACACTGAATCAATGGTTGAAGCTTTTGATGAATCTTGTAATTTTGCACTCTTAACATCGCTCTGCTCAAGCCAAGGAGAATTAAGGGTGTTTCACAGCCTTGGCTATTTGACGTTACCAGCGCTCTCAGATAAGATGCAGAAAAGCTGAGCACAAATGGCAAAGTAAAAAGCTTCAGGTCTCTTATGATATTTTAAAGGAGTGTTTAACAAACTATCAGAGAGCTGTATAGGAAAGCTAAGTTTTTCCTCTACATTAATCTCTGATAACGCAAATCGACCAAAAGTTTTGTTCAAAACAATTGATTCTGTTTTGAACCCAACTAAAAAGGCTTTTCTGGATGCCAAACAAGAGAACTGTGAAACATTTTTACAATTCTTTACTCACAAAATTGAGCAGATTAAAGGTATGATTTTACCTTCACAATTTGATCAAACCACTAATACCTTCCCCGTCCAGCTCCCTAACTCACTTTCAAACAGTTACATCAGAACAGTTAGCAGATGTAGTCTCCAAAATTAAGTGTTCCAGTTACAAGCTGGATATTCTTTCTCTACGCCTTCTTAAAGAATTTTTCATGACTATTAGTTCCAGTGTGACCGCTATATTTAACAGCTCATTAGCAAGTGGAGTTGTTCCAAGTAGTTTTAAACATGTAATTCTACATCCTTTGTTAAAAAAACTTTTTTTGGATCTGGCAATACACAGCGATTGCAGACCAATCTCCAAGCTGCCTTTCATTTCCAAGATTTTGTAGAGAGTTGTTTATTCACAGCTCTACTCCTATCTAAATACATTTAACATTTTAGATACATTTCAGTCTGGTTTCAGACACTTGCACAGCACCGAATCTGCATTGTTGAAGGCCACTAATGATATTTTACTATCGTCTTAGTTTTATTAGATCTCAGTGCCGTGTTTGACACAATCAATCATAATATTCTACTCAATCATCTAGAATGTATGGTTGGTATCCAGGGGATGACCCTCCAGTGGTTTTCCTCCTATTTAAAAGAAAGGACGTTCTCTATGAATTTAGGTAATTTTTCTTCTACTTCAGCTCAATTACATTGTGGTGTCCCTCAAGGGTCAATCTTAGGACCCTTTTATTTTCGCTGTATATGCTTCCTCTGAGCTCTATTTTTAATAAGTACAGCATATCTTATCACTGTTATACTGATTATTCCCAAAGCTTCAAAGATATGGCATTGGCTTGCAAACAATTTCTTACAATTAAATAAAAGCAAAACCAAAACCAAAAACCTCCATGTCCTCCTTACTTGGCCTGGTTGCCCAGTTATGTCCTCTGTCTTGAATGTACAAGATCATGTGAGGAGTCTTGGAGTGATTTTAGACTCATCATTACTTTTCAATAAGCAGAACAGTTGCATTCTGCAGTGCTGTTGTCAAGGGTAGCTTTTTCCACCTTAGATCTATCGCTAAAATAAAAAAATTTCTTTCACATAAAGACTAGGAAATTGCAATCCACTCACTAATTTCATCAATGTTAGACTATTGCAACTCGTACATTGGTCTGCCCCAAACAGCATGATCAGCTTCAGCTTGTTCAAAACGCAGCAGCTAGTCTTTTAACAGGGTCAAGAAAGAGGGATCACATTTCCCCGGTTTTAGCATCTCTACACTTGCTTCCAGTGAAATTCAGGGTTGAAATTTTTGTCTACGAGGCACTATCTGGTCTTGCGTCCAAATATGTCAGTGTACTTCTACACCCCTACTCCCCCACCGGAGCACTCAGGTCTTTTGATCAACTTCTATTGAAGGTTCCTCGTTGTCGCTATAGATCTAAGGGTGACCGTGCCTTTTCTGTGATAGGTCCTAATCTCTGGAACAGTCTCCATTTCCATGTGAGGTCAGCTTCATCACTAGCCATTTTTAAATCTTCTTTAAAAATAAATTTTTATGATGTGGCTGTTGAATAGATCATTGAATAGGTTGAAGTGGATTAATACATGATGCTGTAATTAAAAGTTTTTTTATTTTATTTTATTACGTTTTATATTTAACTTTAAATCAGTCTGTTTTTATATATTTTGTTTGTTTGTTTGATCTGCAAAGCACTTTGGGTCAACTTCTGTTGTTTTTAAATGTGCTCTATAAATAAAGGTTGACTTGACTTGTCTAGCTTGTTTTCTAGTATCTTCCTGTGTTTGTAGTTGATTTGTTATTTGGTTGGTTCTTTGCATTTCTCCTCATTGATTTGTATCTCATTAAAAGCCTATGTATAAATCCATCGTCTCCCGTCTCTGCTACAAACCATGTCAGAGGGAACTAAAAACTAAATTAAAACTGTAAAGCAACTGGACATGATGGGATATTGAATGAAATGCTCAAATATACCAGCACTAAATTCCAATCAGCCATTCTAAAAATATTCATTGTGATTCTGATTGTAGGTTACTTCCCTGAGATCTGGAATCAAGGACGCGTAACACCCATCTTTATAAATGGAGATACATTTTACCCAAATAATTACAGAGGCAACTGTGTGAGTAGCAACCTGGGAAAAATGTTTTGTAGTATCATTAATTTGAGACTTTTGGACTTCAAAACAAACAATGTCTTGAGCAGAAGAATAAAAATTGGATTTTTACCAAATCACCATACATCTGACCATATTTACACATTACAAACCTTAACTTACATTTTTTTGCATGCTTTATTGACTTTAAAAAAGCATTTGATTTAATCTGGCACAATGGATTTTACTTATTGAAAGTGGCATAGGAGGTAAATCATATAACCTCATTAAATCAATGTATACTGAAAGCAAATGTGGTGTCAAAATTATCACAAAAAGAACAAGATTACTTTCCCAGAAGTGTGGCGTAAAACAGGGTTGCTGTTTAAGCCCAACATTGTTTAACATTAACATAAACAAACTAGCAACAAGACTGGAGTGATCTAAAGCCCCTGGTCTCACTCTACATAACTCTACATCAAATGCCGGCTGTACGCAGATGACTTGGTTCTGTTGTCTCCCACAGTGTCTACTGAAGAACTTGGACCTGCTAGAGCAATAGTTCTCTACCTTTCTTTGATGATCGCCCCCCTACTTTATTCCCTTAACTCTGAAGTGGATGAACTGAGAGATAAAGATTGCAGGGCTTTCTGTGCCATAAAAAGACAATGTCCAATAGAGATACCTATTAGAATTTGCTTAAAAATGTTAGAATCAGTGCCTGAGCCGATTGCCCTGTATGGCAGTGAGGTGTGGGGTCCACTGACAAATCCAAATCAAGAATTCACCAAATGGGAAAAACATCCAATTGAGACCATACATGCAGAATTCATTAAAAATATTCTACAAGTACACCGGCACATAACAAATAATGCATGCAGGGCAGAATTAGGCAAATTTCCACTAATTATAAAACCACAAAAACGGGCAATCAATTTCTGGAAATATTTAAACTCACTGACCCCCACTCAAACCATTATAAAGCCCTGCAATACCAAGAGTTGAGCAAAGAAATCAATCCCCTCTCTCAGCTGGTCCGGAGCTTTAGTCCTGATGCTTCACCGACATCTGCTAACCCTCATCACACTGGAGACCTGGACCAGAACAACACTGCTATCACAGCACAAATAAAACATAATTATAACACATATTGGAAAACTCACAACAACAGAGTAAAATGCAATGCTATCTGGCCCTAAAAAGAGAATACACCATGGTACACCATCTGTTCACAGTAACAGATAAAAACTGAGAGCCACCTTGACAAGGTACAGACTCAGTGGACACATCCTCACTATAGAAAAAGGCGGACACGGGAAAACATGGCTGCCACAGAATGAAAGGTTGTGCCCACACTGTGGTCAAAACAAAATCGAGACAGACCTGCGTTTTCTAATAGAATGCACATACTGTCGTGACCATCGTGAGACCGTATCCGTACTGATGATGTGTTGTTGCAATTCAGGTTCAGATATTTGGTGCATGTGCTTGGCTGAGGAGCCGCTAGTGTGATGCTACCATCTGTGGGATTATGATTGAGTGCCTCTAATGGGGCTTTTCCAATGCACGGTAAAACTCGACTCAACTCGACTCTGCTCGCTTATTTGGGGTTTTCCGCTGTTGATAGTACCTGGTACCTGATACTTTTTTTAGTACCACCTCAGTTGAGGTTCAAAGCGAGCCGAGCCGATACTAAATGTGACGTCAAAATCCTGCAGATCACTGATTGATCAGGGAGAATCGTCACTACCAGCGTCACTGGATTTCCAACATGCGACATCAACCCGCTAGTTTTAAAGTTTTAGTTTTAGTTTTAGACAGCGATAGCAGTATCATTTGTTCACGCGACTTTCAAATTGGTTAATAAATGTGGTTAATAAATGAGGTGCAGACGGTCCACTCATTAGCGATGAGCAAAACGAAAAAGTCTCTCAGGAAGTGTCTCAGCTGTTGGCCGCACACGGCTACCACCGGTCCTACCAGCAGTGTAGGGAAAAGTAGATGGTATGTTTGTTATGTTAACTCTATACTCTGCTTGAAAGCTTCACTTTATTTAGTTGACCAGCTACTGGAAGCTTGCTTCTAAAACAACCCGGCCAATTTAACTGTTACACTTGTGTAAAATCACCATGCAACAACTGCTTTATGCAGCACAATGAGCTAGTAGCTAACAGCTAGCGGTTGTGATATTGATATGGTCAGTTTGTGTCTTGTTTAAGATGATGTCACGGCAGCAGAGGCGGCGCAACTATGACGATCATCCTATAACCCCACCCACGTTGAGATGGCACTAAACTGCAATGGAAATGCAAGCTCAGAAAAGTAAACGAAGTGGAGTTGAGGCGAGGCGAACCGTAATGTGCAGTGGAAAAGTGCTATAAGTCAGAATCCCCCTTAAAAATAACGATACCGCAGCGCCACGGGACTCGGCCCGCAAGGGCCCGGCGAGGAGAGCTGCTTGAGACAGGGCGCGGCCAGATGAGTGCCGCCCCACTCCCATAATGCACCGTATGTTTGAGGAGAACCTGGTGCTAAATGACTCATTGATGATGTGGGAAATGTTTTATCACAAAATTAATCATTCACAGCACATTTGACCGTTTAACAAACAATAAAAACTGCCCTCCTTATTAGGCTGAAACTGAAAACTGTATGTTAGAGAGAGAGAGTTTGTGTGTGTGTGTGTGTGTGCGTGCGTGCGTGCGTGCGCGCGCGCCCGTGTGTGTGTGTGTGTGTGTGTGTGTCTTTAAGAACTAAATTGGAACCTCATACAGCCATCATTCAGCGATACACGTCAGTTTCACATCAACCTACTTGTCAGCATGTTCTCATCGACGCGGGTTTATTAAACCACAACACGATCCAGCTCGCTATTAATTGCGTTATTATAAAGACCATATGTTTATGTGATTGATATGAAAGCATGCATTTTATATCGCTTTGGAGGAGGATGGAAAATCATAAATGTTGTTGATTGACGAAAACACACGGATATTTACCGGCCGACGTTTTCAGAGACCATGTAAAACTAACCAACAGACACCATTGATGATTGAAAAGAGGTAAGATTATGGGTTAGTGAATGATTTTTCCATTGCATGTCATGTAGCAATAATTTAATGCATAAACGCTTTGCGCTTAGCCAGAATTGCGGTGTGATCTGGCCTAAAGCACGAAACGTTAATCACTGTCGACCAATGCAATTTATTTAGAGAGCTAAGGGATTTATGCACGTATTTATGTTATCACATTGTCATACTTGCATTGCAATCCTCGATGTATGTTTTGCACGCGCGTGCATCTTCATACAATCCACATCTAGCTTAAGCTTTAACATGTACATGCGCCTGTGTTACACAAGCAATGCGGTTCAATGCAGCACATTAGACCTGCTAGATATTGACAAATGAAGGCAAGGAAATATGTCGTTTAAACATGCAAATATGCTACTAAATCTCGCGTGTTGAGTCTGAACTGAAGCAGCGCGTGAATGTGTTCCGGTTGCATTGTAAAAGCATGTTTCAGGTTTGCGACTGGAAAACCATTAACTTTCTCTTTATTTAATGAAAGCGTGAAAGATGGTACACGTTTTCTATTTGTATTCGATTGTTTAATCAAACTGGCCTGACCTGAATGCGGACACCTTCTTTCTCGTGTGGTCTTTCAACCTGCTCTTTTTTTATACGAATTTAGTTTCACTTTTGAGAGATCTAAAATGTGCGTGTTCCAGTTGTGGGTTTCTGTAATTTACTGTAATTTAAGTTTATCATTTGTGTTCAGACTTATTAACTTGTGTACTCTTTGTATTCACTGACAAAAAGTAAAACAATGTACCATGTTATTACCATGGTTGATTGGATATGAACAATGTGATTACCTTGGTATTCTTTGAAGTACCTTGGAGTACTATGTTAATATGATAAATGAATATTGTAATCATTCACTACCTTGGTGTTTCTATCTGAGACCAAAGTACTTTTTTAAGAGTCCCTGTCTGGTGAATTATTGGTTTCCACGGTTATGGAAAATCTGGTGAAATCAGTGAATTTTAAAATGGTGATTTCCAGTCTTTGAAAAGTCACGTATTAATAATCATAAAAAGTTATGGAAAAGTAATGTAAATGTAGTGAATATGTATTTTTCCAGTTATGCTTTAATTATTGTACTTTTTTTGAGTGCAATCTTATTCAAAATAAATTTTCCCTTTAAAAAATTATATTATAAAAATCACACACACACACACACACATATATATATATATATATATATATATATATATATATATATATATAAAAAATACTGTACAAAAGTTTTAGGCACTTATGAAAAATGTTGCATAGACATGGATGTCTTAAAAAATAATGCCATAAATAGTTTTCATTTATCAGTTAACTTCATACAAAGTCCAGTAAACATAAAAAAGGTAAATCAATATTTGGTGTGACCACCATTGCTTTCAAAACTAGGGATTCACCGATACCACCTTTTCTCTTCCGATATCGTAAATCTCAGTATCCGCAAATCCCGATCCGATACCACTGTTGTTTTTATGCATAGTCAGTTTAGAATATTTGTACATTATTGTGTGGAACTAATTGGGTGTGCTCTTTGATATGTAAAGAAACACAAACCTGTAACTACACATTATTTCAATATAAATGTATAGCTTATTAAGAGAAATGGTATTGTTAACTAGTCTACTGGATAATGTAGCAGCAAATTAACAGTAATTCCAGTATAATTCATCAGTTGAAAATACGTTTTTGTTTTTTGCAAATTTTTTTCAACTTATATCTGGACTTTAAAGGATTCAGACCTCTTTTTTGTTCAATTTAGTTCAGCTCACTTTGCATTCACACAGTTTTCTTTTGGAACCCATTCAACATAAATATTATTATAATTTGTAAACGAATGATAATGTTAATAATATATTATTAATAGTAATATATCTCAATTGTGCACCTTTAGCTTTTAAACCCTCAAACTTTTATTTTGACATTCTGAACTCTCCAGGAAGTCCTGTAAGTGTGTCTGTTTGTAGGCAAGTTCACTGTAGTTTAATTCACTTTTTTATTAAAATTCTGGTAAAAAAAAAAAAAGCACCTCTAGTGCTATTCTAAATGCATATAAGTGAACCGAACTATTGAGCATCTACTGTACATCTGAGATGTTGTTCGTGAGTAGTGCTCAAATATAGTGCACAGCGTGAAGGCTAAAAATAGCTGCGAGTGTGTGTGTGTGTGTGTGTGTGTGTAAACAGAGCAGCACCATTCAATAACGTGCTGGAGCTGCGCGTGCACTTATTAAACACATACTTTTGTCATTCACAGAGCTATCGCAGGTCTTCAAATAGCTTAGAATGAAATGCATGAGTCATATGAACTACTTTAATTGTGTATTAATGGTTCTTTTATGTAATTTTTTGAGCTTGACAGTAACAAACATGACTAACACACAGTATCGGATCGGGCTCGTTGGACCGACACCCGATCCGTCTAAAAGCTTCAATATCCAGTAATTCAGGTATCGAATCGGTACATCCCTATTCAAAACAGCACCAGTTCTTCTAGGTACACCTGGACACAGTTTTTCTTGGTTGTCAGCTGATAGGATGCTCCACGATTCTTGGAGAATTTGCCACAGTTCTTCTTTCCATTTAGGCTCTCTCAATTGCTTCTATCTCCTTGTAATCACAGACTGACTCAATATTCAGTGGGGGGATCTGTGGAGGCCATGACATCTGTTGCAGGACTCCCTGTTCTTCTATTCTAATCTTTTCTATTTGCAAAAGTATTGTTTGGGAGTCTAACATTTATATTTCCTACTGACACACTAAAGCTGAAGATATAAATAACCATCTTAAGACACTTTTGTGAAAATTCTTATGTGCATAAGATTTTTGCTCACTACTGTGTGTGTGTGTGTATGTGTATATATATATATATATATATATATATATATATATATATATATATTTATTTATTTATTTGTATACTACCTTTCATACATCGAGTGCTGCTCAGACTGCTTTACATATCAGAAATTTAAAATGATAGACAGTTACTGCATTAATGTAAATAAAATGCTAAATGCTGCTTCACCTAATTTTTTACAGTTACATAGCCATATTTCAGAAGGTCAGCATTTGAAGACAGCATACCCATACAATATTATGCGTATACTATTGTTCTGTCACGCCAATTCCTCACGAGGTTAATGAAGCATCCATCCTACTGCTCTTTGAGCCTTGTTGTGTTCATTGAAAGCAAAGTTTTCATTCATTAAGTTGCTCATCGACTCTTAAGATGTTAGGCAGTTAATCAAATCACTAATGCTTGTTAGAAATGCAGGTTTGTCAATCATTAGGCCTATCACCCACACAACAAACTTGAAAACCAGGGCCAGGTAAAACAAACTTTATTCAGCCCAATCTGACATTTCCGTCACTGATAGTTTTCATAGTTGGTTTGCTGTTTCTGGAACTGCGTATTCAAGAAATGTGGTTGTAAAAATGTAGACACAAATGCACACACAGCATATGTTTGGTCTGTAAGAAGAACTTATGTTCCTGTTTGTTATATGTCACAGCTGTGGCCATATGTTGTTACGTGACCTCGTTGGAGGTCTGCTTTTCTTAACCAGCATGAGAACCCCCCCATGCTCTGAATGGGTGCAGGATGCATGTATGCTACCTATTGGTACTTAAAGAACATCTATATTTAGTGATGCCATGTTTTTTTTTACTATGATCACCCCATGAGGAGATGTACTGATGTCACGGTCTGTTAGTTTAGCGAACACTGTTTGACTATGTTCTGAAGTGTAGCCAGCTGTGTAGAAAGTCAAACTTGTTTGCTTCAATTGATTATAATGTGTTATGGTGTCCCTGAAGACCCCATGAAATCAAAACCTGAATTTAGTTTCTTTTAGTCCTAGCCTACAAGCTTTGATGCCACCAAAAAAAAAATACATTCAAATGAAATGTTTGCAGATATACACATTTCAAACTTACAGTCTTCCTCTACTGGGAAAACAACCCAAAGTAATGATGTCTCATCTTGCACTCATGGGCGTATGCAAATGTTTGTCCAATCAAATGCTCTTCTCGTCCCAATACCATGGCTTTTAATTACGGCTTTGATGTAAAGTAAAGTTTATTGCATGCCCAGATCACAGACCAAAATTGGGTGCTTCTGAATTAATTGGGGGTTCTCTAGTTAAATTGAAGATGCAATTATGCACTAAAATATTAACTTAGGGTGCTGTAACGTCCAAGCACCCCAGTAGAACCAGGCCTGGATTATTGGCTTTTAAAAATGAGAACTTTGGTATGTCCCACTCCAACTTTCTGTTTCAATAAGAACTGTGTAAGCACAGAAAGACCTTTAAGGTTATTGGAATATCCTTATTTGGAGAGATGGGATTGGAGAGCATTTGTTGTTGTAGCATTAAACAGCATGTCAAGGCAGGGGCCAAACACGAGTGACTTACTTCCAGTGTGGAAAGACACACGTGATGGCAGTATATGGACATGCAGTATATGGAACTCGCTGTCTGTTAATGTATACCTCCTTTGTAAGGCAGATCAAGGCCAGTGCAGTGAGTTGAGAGGGTATGGAGATCTACTAGTGCGGCAGATTGCTTGTCGTTGGAGGGCTGAGGGTTGTTGCATTAGAGATGCTGCATAAAGTATCTATGAGCCTACATGCTGCAGATGTTAGTTTAAACGGCATAATCTTTCATTGTGATCTTTTTACTATTTAAAACTCACTCATTAGGATGGGTTGTCATTGCTCATAGGCTTGTAGACTAGGGCTGCATGATATAGAAGAAAAATGCCATAAGTTCTTGGATAATGCAATATTCGATATGCAATACAATATTCCTATGATGATGTCATCCGAGTGCACCGAACATCGTAACCCTTACCGCCCAAATATCTTTGAACATCCGAACATCTTTCCCAGTGATCACAAGAATACATGTCTTTTGTTCCAAATTGCATTTAGACTGTGTATTATGTATCCAGTTTTACAATTAGTTATGTAGCAGATATTAAAATATCTATATTTCATATATATTTTTTTTTTATAAATATTATAATTTAAATATTTGTATTTTGTTTAAAAAGCATATGAATATAAAGTTAATTTCACCATATTATGGGATATCCTAAAATAGTATGTGTTGTGAAATATTTAATGTTTACACTGTATTTATTTCATAATTAGTTCATTCAACGTGGGTCTTTTATTTTGAAAATTGTCATTCGCGTTGGTTTAATGTTCCTGTTCTTAGTCGATGCTACGGCTGCACTGAGAGGAATGATTTCACGGGATAATCCATTCATTAAAACCCATCCAAAGAGGTCATTAACAAGTCAAGTTTGAGCTTCAAGCTGGCATTTGGTCTCATCATTTATCTGCACAAATGTTGTTTTGATACTCTTTAATGCTGTGTGTGATAGATTGAAATTCAAACGGAGCAGGGCACAGTGCTCGCTCTCTCTCTTAAGGCACAAAAAAGAAACATGAATCAACTTATTGACTTGCCCTCCTTTTCTTTTTAAAACAAAAAACAAAAATCGAGGTTACAATGAGGCACTTGCACTGGAAGTGAATTTTTAATGGTCATTGTAGGTTTTACTGTAGTACGTCATCATGGCGACATTGTTGTAAAATTTGTGTAATAACTTTACACAAAATGGCTCACTAACCTTTACTATCACAATAAAATCACGTTAGCATGCATTCTGTTTATGGCTTTTGAAACGTTGCGTATTTTAAAGTTTTCGGATTGGCCACATTCAATTCCATTGCAAGTGCCTTGCTGT
This sequence comes from Moxostoma hubbsi, assembly GCA_032164185.1. Lineage (NCBI taxonomy): Eukaryota > Metazoa > Chordata > Actinopteri > Cypriniformes > Catostomidae > Moxostoma > Moxostoma hubbsi. Next base: position 21,059,980 of record JAVLUX010000037.1, on the reverse strand, counting down.
TACCCAGATGTTTGTTCTTCTTTTTTTTAAAGAAGAGTAAATCGTTTTGTTGTTGTTGTGGCAATCTTCATTACGCCACAAATGCTGCAGATTCAGCTTAACCCGGAATATTCCTTTAAATGCCTCTTATTGGCCACTGCATTTAGGAGAGTTAGTTACAAAGCTCAACTTCTGCAATAAAAACAAAGCAAAACCATCAAAATGTTATGTTTTTATCAACACCTTTTATGGTTATTTAATAGAGGCAGCCATAATCATCATCTTGATGGCCTGAAGGCTGTAAATTAAACTAGACTTTTGGAGACAAACTAGCATATAGATGACCTCAAAGCTAACAACATGCACTAATAGCCACAAAACTCCAATTTTGATTTCATGGGGTCTTTAACAACTGGTCAAATCTGTGACCTTTTGTGTTTTCTATATTATTGGTGCAAAGGGGCATGTAGTCTTTTGTAAACTGATAGCCTCAGTTAAAAAGAAAACTCGCATTTTCCATTAGCTATTATGGGCCAACGGTCACAAAAAAGTAGATCAGTGGGTAATGCTATCAGTAGAGAGCATGCAGATGCCCCATGGAAAATGAGGGGAGGGAGGGGAGGGGCTTATTCTCAGATGTATTTTGAATTAGACATAGGAAATCAAAAACGGATTCTAACATAATAACGGACCGGACTCAAACTTGAGATTTCCACATGAGAACAACGATTGATTTGTCATGCCCTAACTGCACTTGTTAAGGTGTTTTGTGGGGTCTTTAAGTGCAGATATGGCCTAGCCTCAGATTTAGCCCAGTTGAGCATGAGAACATTTCCCTAATGGCATGTTCTGTAATGGACAAATATAGAGCAGGAAGTAAGAACAACTAACAGGAAGTTAGAAAAAATGAGGTGTGCTTAAAAGCTGGATTCAGAATAGCAGGAACAAGATTTACGTTTAATTCTGTCTTAAATCTGTGGCTACTCATCTTCCGTTTTGTCTTAGTGGGAATGTGCCAATATTTTGGCCACAGTTTTATCTTTATGGATTATTGCTTTCTAACTTTGTGGTCTAAAAGGGACAGATTTCATTATCTGGTACGGAATGAGGCAGACATCAAGGAGAATTGTTTAAACTATTAACCTTTCGGTCTCAGACTTGACATTTCACTTTCAGAACATCGTTGAAATTTAGATACAAGATCAATCTTATGTGGTCATACAGAACCACCATAACAGATTATATTTTTTATGACTTATGGAAACAAAACCCCACCGTTGACTTCCAATGAATGGCAAATTATGTTATAATAAGCAACATGTTTTGTAACAGGGCTATGTAACTTGTATCAGATTTTAGATAACAAGCTCTTGCATCATGCCTCCCAGCATTAATGTCAGTTAGGCATTTGAAAGATGTTGGGGGCTCATGGTCTTATGTTGTGTCACGTATTCCTGCGCAAAACCTGGGCACAAATGTTTTCATGCATTAATCGTGATTCATCAGTAAGTTTGCTTATTTCCAAATTTACAGTAAAATTTAGAACCAACTCAAATCACATGTAAGGAATAAAAGTACATTTACAACTGTAAAAAAAGGTGTGGAAAGCCCTTATATGGAGAGGATTTGGGCGTGTATTATGCTAATTACTAACTGAGGGCAAACACCCCCTCATTAAGTCAACATTTGAACAAGAGAACGTGTGTGTGTATATATATATATATATATATATATATATATATATATATATATATATATATATATATATTATCTCTAAAAAAATGTTTTATTAAATTGTGGTCCATTTTTCATTGTGACATTTTTATTAATTTAAGTCCATTTTATTCCCATTCAAATGGCATGTATCAGTGAACAAAAACAACAATATGGTTGATAGTATGATAATGTGCAAATTGAAATAAATAAACAAGAATTGTCAAACTGTAATAGACCAAACTTTAAAAATGTTCAAATATTTAGAAAAAAAATTATAAACCTTTTATTGATTTAATCAAGTATCAAATATATAAAAGATAAATAAAACATGTAATTATCGTCTTTTTTGTGTCGTCTTTATTAGCTAATGAAAATTAGATAAAAAAAAAATCATTAAATATTGTTAAACATTTTCATAAGTAATATCATTGACTATATTAACACTTGGGTACACAAACCAAATTTTGCACGACCTTTTCTGCGCATGTAAGTATGAAGACTTGTATGCAATAAATGAATGAATCCCAGAGTATTTCTATTCCCACAGCCAAAATTCTATTTTATGAGGCAGAGATAGATAAAGTACGTGGGTATTACAACACCACATTTGTTTTTACCCGATAACATTGAGTAATAATAGAGGGCTGGTCTGTTAAACATTTACTTTGCTTTTCAACTGTAAGTAGTCATTTTCCATTGGGTAATGTTCACTGTTTGATCTCAATGGCACATTGATGTTCATGGCCTCATGTGAAGCACCCTCACCCATCTGTTGTGGTGTTTGTCTTGCAGTGGGGTCAGGTGGCCATGGACCCCTTCAGCCAGCTGATCCTGCTCATCTCTGTGGTGAGTTTCTGTACGTTCCAGTGGCTCTTTCACAGCGTCAGCCCCTGGGCGTCGTCCAGAATCAGCCCTGGCTTCCTCAAACTCGCCCACAAACAGAAGATCGAGTGGAACTCAAGGTACACAAATGCGTGGTCTATTTCTGACACTGTTAGTTCAATCGAAATGGATAATTCTGTCATCATGTACTCACCCTCATATTATTCTTAACCCATATGACTGTCTGTCTTCTGTGTAACACAAAAGGAGGCGTAGAGATCGTCATTTGTGGTTCCACAGAAGAAAAAAACGTAATATGGGTTTGGAATAACATGAGGGTGACTAATTAATGACGAACGGGCCTAATTGAGGTCTAAAGCTTTTCATAAAAGTGATCTTAGCCAGGAAAAACCTGTAATGACAATGGTTGTGTCATAAGAAAAAGCATGTTTAATAGCTGTTCAGTTTTATAGCCTTCATGCCTTATGTGTTTTTGTTCTACAAGACAAAAATGGCATTGAAACATGGTCTCATCTTTCACACAGTGCTCTGTGCAATTACAATTATAAATCATTGTAACAGATCATAATTCATGGGCAAGGAAGAGGCGAGAAACCGGCTTAACATATAAACTTAAAGGTTTAATGGAGAACTCAAAAGACAAACACATGAAATAACGGACGTGCGTAATTGAGCTCTCTCTCTCGATCGCCGTCTGCGAGTGGCCTTTATCCCTCTTGACGGTGTAATTAGCCTAATACGGGACCGGGCGTGTGTAATCACGCGCCGGTCCCGCCCTTCACCGTGCCACATTCCTCCCCCGTTCTTTCAGGCTGGGGACCCCCGGCCTGACGTACATCCCCTGGGGGGGGGCGCCTCCCGCGCGGTCTGCCGGCAGGTCATCCCCATCAACCTGGACGAGGGAGGGGGCAAGGGGAGGGAAACAAAAAACCAACAATTAAAAATGGGGGGGGAGGGTTCCTGCACTGGGCAGTACCTCCCCTCCCACAAACACCATAATTTAAAAAAGAGGGAGGGAAACAACAATTAAAAATAGGGGGGGGGGGGGGGGGGTTCCTGCACTGGGCGGCACCTCCCCTCCCACGAACACCAAAATTTAAAAAAGAGGGAGGGAAACAACAATTAAAAATAGGGGGGGGGGTTCCTGCACTGGGCGGCACCTCCCCTCCCACGAACACCAAAATTTAAAAAAAAGAGGGAAAAGGCCAACGCGGAGCGGTAGCGAGAGAGGAGAGAGAGATTAAAGGAAAAAAAAAAAAAAAACTTACTCGCCGGTTCTCTGATACGCCGTAGCTCGTTCCTCAGCCACTTCTCCACCATCTACAGGACGACAGCCGCGCCTCTCCGGGCAGATCGGAGGCAGTCCTCAGCCCCTGGCGGACGGAACGCCCCGCCGCGTTCCCGGGGTGTCGAAGGGGCCTCCCCCCGCCCCTGGCAGCGGTTCTCCCGCTCCAGGCGGTCGGCGGCGAGCCCCTCCCCGCACGCAGTCGGCAGTCTCCAACCCCGCCGCGTTCCAGCGGCTAGTAGGGGACTCCCCCGCCCCTGGCAGCGGCCCTAACCGCTCCAGGCGGTCGGCCAGGAGCCCCTCCTCCCCTCGCGGTCGGCGGCCGTTCCTCCGCGTCCAGGTGGCTGGGCTCCTCCGTCCCCCGGCAGATGGCCGCGGCTGCTCCACTGAGAAGTGGCGAGAACTCCGCTACGGCGTATCCCTCTTCCTTCCCGGGCCTTCGGCACCAATGTAACACAGATCAAATTCATGGGCAAGGAAGAGGCGAGAAACCGGCTTAACATATACACTTAAAGGTTTAATGGAGAAATCAAAAGACAAACATATGAAATAACGGACGTCCGTAATTGAGCTCTCTCTCTCGATCGCCGTCTGCGAGTGGCCTTTATCCCTCTTGACGGCTTAATTAGCTTAATTAGTAATCACGCGCCGGTCCCGCCCTCCACCGTGCCACAATCATGTCAAACTGTAATAACCATTTCAAACAGTCATAATGTTGAATACAGTCTGTTGTATAGCAGTGGCGCCGCTTGTGCTCATGCCATCCCAGATGTGTCTGACTTACTTTCTTCTGCTGAACACAAAGAGTTTTAGAGGAATATTTCAGCTCTGTAGGTCCATACAGCGCAAGTGGATCTTGGCCAAAATTGTGAATCTCAAAAAGCACATAAAGACATCATATAAGTAATCCATAGGATTCCAGTGGTTGAATCCATGTGTTCAGAAGCGATATGATAGGTGTGGGTGAGAAAAAGATCAATATTTAAGTCCTTTTTTTACTATAAATTCTTGGAGATTTATAGTAAAAATTGACTCTCTCCATTTCTCTCCCACACCTATCATATTGCTTCTGAAGACATGGACTTAACCACTGAAGTTGTATAGAGTACTTTTACGCTGCCCTCTATGTGCTTTTTTTCTAAAAAAACATATTTGTTTTCTGCAGAAGAAAGTCTGAACGTCCCACATCTGGGATGGCATGAGGGCGCGTGTAAATGTTTAATAGAATTTTTTTATTTTTGGGTGAACTGTTCCTTTTAAATTTCAGGGGTGAGTAGGCAGTGTATTGCAAAATACCCAGATTACACTGTGGAGAGCAGGTTGTAGGCTGTCAATCAAAATCACACATCTGTTTATGCCGGAAACTCCAGGGAATTCATGCAGAATGAATTGCACCCGTTTATAGTGTGGTTTTATTTGTATGCACCAATTCCAGTTCACTAAACGAATTATGCAAATTAGGTAATAGCACAATGCGCCCAAAATAATAGTGCTGACTCAATTTGTACAGAGTAATTCCCAATACTGCAACTGTTTAATGAGTTCATACCTCAGAAAAAAGTGAGAGAGTATAAGAGGATAAGCTAGCTGGGATAGTACACTCCTTTTTAGGGGGCTGCCAAGAGAACAGGCAACTGAAGATCTTTAGATCTGAAGATGTGGTGCCCACAGCGCTAGGTTGATTGACAGCAGTCAATTGCTCTGTTTCGATTGTTTCAACTTGACATTATTCTATGGTTGAAACAAAGTATAAACTTAAAGCAGTGTGTAATGGAGGGAGTCTTTTGCTCTCTGCAGGACCGTGTCCACCCTCCACGCTCTGCTGGTCGGCCTTTTCTGCCTCTACATCTTGTTCTTCGATGAGGCTGTCAATCAAGACCCTGTATGGTGAGCTGCCCCGTCAAGTCATTTTTATTTGTGTAGCACCTCTCACAACACATCTTTTCAGAGCAGATTTACAGGAAATCATGCATTTTTAAAAAATTAAACCGTAATATCTGTAAAGTCTTATTATTATAGTGTTGTTTGCTTACATATGATTGTAAATTGTGTATAAAAATTTAATAATTGTATTTAGAACCCCTGTGAGCAAGCTGAAGGCGACTGTGGCTAGGAATACAAAACTCCATAAGATGTTGTTTAATGGAGAAAAATAACCTTGGGAGAAACCAGGCTCACTGTGGGGGCCAGTTCCCCTCTGGCGAAACAACGTGAATATAATGGCAATAATAGTTATTTGTGTGCAGTGCAAGTCATGGTTTAAAATTTGTAAATTAAGTAAGAGTTAATGTCCAGAGTTAAAAAAATTTTTTTTAAAAAAATAATATTTTGAAATTATTCACATAGATGCATTGTGCTTTGTTAGTTGGCTGATGAAGGCTTTTGTTGGCAATTCAATTATAGTCTATGTATTTTCCATCACACTGGGAAAGCACTGCTATATACACACAAACAAGATGCTTTCATTCATTCTGTTCCACAGCATTCCCACAATCATGAAAAATCTGGAAATATTCAGAATTTTGGAAAAAGTTATGGAAATAACAATAGCATAGACAAAATTAACATTCTGTCATCATTCATTCACTCTCATGTTGTTCCATATTTGCATGACTTTCATGTCAAATGGAGATGTTAGGTAGAATGTTAGCCTCAGTCACGATTCACTTTCATTGCATCTTTTTTTCCATTTAATGTAAGTGAATGGTGACTGACATTCTGCCTATTAATTTCTACTTTTGTGTCATATGAATTTGGAGCTTGAGTAAATAATGTCAGAAAATGTATATTTTTGGGTGAACTTTCCCTTTAATATCTTAGAAGTTAAAAGTTAATTTAATGTATATAATAAATATGGATTTTCCGCTCCAAAATATGTTATATGCTAGATATCGCTCTTGTGAAAATTAAAACTTGCTTTCAAGCCATGATGATGTCTGGTTTGTGAGCAATTTATTATTATTATTATTTTTTTTATTTCAATTAAGCAGCCTGAATGATTCATTTGTGATCCGGTCTGAATAAAAAAAAAAATTAAAAAAAAAATCCTTAATTAGTAATCACATGTGACTTCATGGATGTGAATTGGTCAAACAGGACTCTGCTTCAAACATGATCTTTAACTCAGTGCCTTCTCTCCATCTTTACCCCAACAGGGGAGATCCTACTCTGGTGAAGATAAATGTGAGCATTACGACAGGCTACCTCATATCCGGTGAGCGCTTCCAGCAGCTGTGTGGTTCCCCTGATTTCACTCCTGAGGGTCTTCTGATAGATGCAACATTTTTAATTGGTTGTGTCATTTGTGCACCACCAAATAGTCTCTCTGTGGCTGTTTTAACTTTGTTTCTTATGGTAGTGTAAAGCTTTGGGTAAATGTGAATGCTATCATGTGTGTCTAGAACGATAAAGTAGTTAATATTTCACCTAAAAAGTCGTCATGGTTTTCCACACCCGGATGACCATACTTCATCTGTGGAACACAAAAGGAATTATCTAGTTTTAGATAATTAGGGCTGTCAAGTGACATTTTTAATCAAATTAATTACATAATGTGCCTATTAATTAATCTAATTATTTGCAATTAATCACATATCAGTATTTAGTGAGAAAGGCCCCGGATATATTTAATTCAGTATAACTATTTAACTAATTATACATATAATAAATGCTAAAATCCTAATAATTTTAACTACTTCAAATAAATGTATTGTGGCAGCAGATAAGTAAAGCATTTAGAGAATACAAAAAAAAAAAAAAATATATATATATATATATATATTTTTATTTTTTTTTATTTCACTTGAACAGTATTATTAAAATATTTAATTATTTAAACATAAAAATAATTATATAAGTGGCCTATAATTGGCCTAATTCCATTATTTTAATGTTGGTCTTTGTGCGCTGTGTGTTTAGGACATGGTGTCATGTAAAATGTAGTTTGAAATTTTGAAAAACGCCACTCGAGATCCATGAATTCTGTTGTGCTCCGTTCAGCTGTCTTTGAATGCAAGAATGCATCATCTCTGGAATACTGTGATGCCTGTTGCTCTCCTTGGTTTGACGAGGCATGTTGCGTGTACAGCTGAAGTGCTGACTGCCCCCTACTGCCACATCTTCTTAAAAAGACAGATCATAATGCAACACATTTGAATGTTTGGAAATAAACGGAACATGGAATACAATTTGAGAACCTTTACAGGATAAGCCTAAAAATATGTTTTAGCTTAAAACAAGGTTAAAACAGCCAGTTTTGGTAGTGACTGGATAAATGCCACTGGAGCGCTACATTTACTTATGAGATTGCATAGGTCGAGGGTATTGAACAAATGTTTGGATGATCATTTGATTGTTAGTAGACATTTGAAATGGAACCTTTTCGCACATCTGGGTTTGGATCACGGAAGTAAACTATAGTGGGGAAAACTTCTATAGCGGTAAATGGGAGACCACAGAACACATTATTTTTGCATTCCATTTTGCTCCAACAGCAAAATAACAAAAATACTGTTACATTACCATGACTTTCCAAAACAGTCAGAAGAGAAAGATGTCAAATGTACCATCGTAGTGTTTTCAATTAAATATAAAAATGTAGCTACATTTATGTTACTAAATAAAGTGGAAATGCATCATCACATTCTGTGAAAAGAGTCCATTGACTGAATCAGATTTCTTGTCGCAAATTGTTAACTCATTTTCCCTTTTTTTCCCTGTCTGTTTTTCAGATCTGCTGCTTATATTTTACTATTGGAGAGCAATAGGAGACAAGTTTTTTGTAGTCCACCACCTGGCAGCATTGTATGCTTACTACTATGTACTGGTGAGTTCCCTGTTGTCCCATAACAGAACATGCAGGCAAGATGGGAAAGAGACAACCAAGAGTAAACAGCGGTGGTGCTCAGGTGTGCAATTGGTGCTCTGACAGTTCTGTTCCCCTCACTAACACCCTGTGAGATCTGACATAACTATAAACCACATACTATGGAGGAGGATGAACAGAATTCAGTTAGTTGTCTCATATGTCCAAGTTGGCACAGTTGCAGGCCAGTGTACATGAATGTTTGCATGAGTGGTAGTCATCAGGGCTAAACTATATTGATGGCCAAGGGTCATTGTGCGAGAGTTTAGGGCCAGTTGATGAAACCGTATTCATTGACATAGTAACATGCTTTTATGCCATGCAAATATTTGGATTTCTATGATGTATTAAACATCATTGTTGGGAATTCTGCTGATTTAAACTTTTCACCAAAGTAACACTATCTAGCTGGCTAAAATAGATAAGGGTTTGCCGAAATTGTGAGAATGGCATCAGGAAGAATGGGTTGAAAATGAGTCATATTTTGCATTGTATGCTGTAAATTTTCCAGCAAAGCTATTTTTATTTTTATTTTTTGTACAAGAATCATAATTAACCACTTGGCTACACCAAAATCAGGCCACTGCTGTTCACTCTTGGTTCAGTTGAACCTTTACCTTCTAGGTCACCAGGTTCTTTAGCTGACTATGGCTATGATGATGATGGTATTTTTTGCATGGAATGCTCATTGATGGTTATGCAGTAGTCCATTCTCTCCTCTCTACTCTCCCTCTGACACACTTACCCCTTCAGCGACTGTATGATCAGTTCTGGCTGCTTCTGGCCCATCTGAACAGAATGTGTGCATGAATTGATGCTCGCTGTTCTTATGGCGCTGGTGGAGGACTTCCTGTGTGCATGCTCTGATACCATCCCCTGCTTGTCTTAAAGGGATAGTTCAACCAAAAATGAAAATTCTTTCATCATTATCTCAGCCTCGCATCATTCTAAACCTCTATATCTTTCTTTATTCCATGGAACATAAAAGTGAATATTTGGAAGAATGTACTGGTTGATCTTTTCTATGCAATTACAGTGAATGGGGACTGAGGTTTCCCACAACAAAAAAGGACGCAAACACTCCATAAAAGTAGTCCATACAACTGTCCATAGCACTTTCCAAGTCTTCTGAAGCCATATGATAGCTGTGTTTGAGAAATCAGACCAGTGAGTCAAAGATCTGACTTAAAACAATGGTTAATTTACAAATCTCTACTCTCAAAAGTGCCAAGGAGAGCAAGGAAGAATGTTAAGATTTCCAGTGAATGACAGTGCGTGCACATTCCAAGTAGCAGACTGAAATTTAAGTTGTTATTCACTGAAAATTTCTCCAATAAATCAGTAAATCCTGTTCGTGAAACTGGTCTGATTCATTCACAAATTGAACTGATTCATTTCCAGGTAAAGGAATATTTCACCAAAAAATTTAAATTCTCTCATAATTTTCTCACCCTCATGTCATCCCAGACGTGTATGACTTTTTTTCTCTTGCAGAACACAACCAAAGATTCTTAGAAGAATATCTCAACTCTGTAGGTCTTCACAATGCAAGTGAATGGTGACCAAAAACTTTGAAGCTTCAAAAAGCACATAAAGGCACTTATAAGTAATCCATACAACTCCAGTGGTTTAATTAACGTCTTCTGAAGCAATCTAATCTATTTTGGATGAGAACAGACCAAAATATTACTCCTTTTTCACTAAAAATCTAAAGTTTTGGTAGACATTTGCTCGCATTGTACGGACCTACAGAGCTGAGATATTCTTCTTAAAATCTTCGTTTGTGTTCTGCAAAGGAAAGAAAGTCATACACATCTGGGATGGCATGGGAGAGAGTAAATGATGAGAGAATTGTAATATTTTTGCTGAACTATTCCTTTAACAGATCATTAGAGGTGAAGATAACCAGTGAATAATGAGAAATTTCAGTCTGTTCGTCACACAAAGCTATCATAGAGCTTCAGAATACATGGAATATAGAGTATAAGTTGTATAAAACTATTTTGCGATAGGTTATTATACTTTTATGGTACTTTTGCATCATTTTGCATGTTCTCATTCAGTACATGGAAATCAATCAGTAATTTTGTGTTCCACAGAAGAAAGTAATATGGGTTTTGAATAACACGAGGGTGAGTAAATGATGGCAGACTTTCCATTTTTGTTTGAACCATCCCTTTAAACTCTCACTCTCTCTCCATCATCTCTCTTATTATTCCTAACAACCACATCTCAACTGCAGGATGAGCAACTGCGAGAAACCGCATGTTTGTTGAGCTGTTTCGAGATCTGTTGAGGGTTCCAGTGAGTCCTTGATTCACACTCACGTCATGGGAAGGTTTTCTGATTACTCACCATTCCGATTGGCACAGAACAAGCATTTTACAGTTAGCTCAGTGAAAGACCACATAAATCTAAATTACAGCTGACTCTAGCATTGATCTGGTATGCGGAACAGGTTGCACTGTTCCTCAACTAAATGATAAACAACTACTCATAGGCCTTATGCTCTATTTTACAAAAAAATTAGCAAAGAAATCATAGTTATGGAGAAATAACTTCTTAGACATGGGTCATTTTATGAGCGGGTGCCTTTTCAATTTTTAAAAGGTGATTTGTATAGTACATTTCTGTAAGATTTTAGACTTTCTATCAGATAAAGAATGTCTTAATATTAATAAATTGCATTGTGCCATCCCAAGTTAAATGAATGGATGTGTCTATGACTTAGAAAATGTAACAGGGTGGACAGTAACATGACTGACAGTTATACAGTTAGATATTAATAGCCTTGTAATCAAGGTCAGGGCACTACAAAGTGCACATCAGAAAGGGAATTTAATCTTGTTCTACAAATATCTCATTTTCAAGAATCAGTTATCTACTGCATATAATCATGGCAGCAGTAATTTAGTTGGGGGGTATCTAGACGGTAACCCTAATTCTGCCCTAATTCGTAATTCTTTGATAAAGAAACTGTCGATTGGTTGTTGAAGGCAACCGTTGTGTAGAATGACCCATATTATTATTTTAGTAGGAGTCATTTTACTTAGAAAATGAAAGAAATCATTTATCTACAAATCAGGATCACAGAAAAACGGCTGTTACCTACAAATGCATTTGGGGCAGCGTCTGATGATGTTAGTGACTGTATTGTTGCTTTCCCTTCAAATAACTTGGACTGAATGAATGCAACTTGAGAATCGCTTGGAAACTGAACGTGCATATTGTTGTCAAAATGTAGACCATACTGTCACTGGTCACTTTAATGACTGCCTAGGTATACATGGAAATTCTCCAAATGATCCTTATTGCATTTTATTATTAGATTTAATTTAACATCGATATGGAAGTCTCTGTTGGGTCCACTAAATACTTAAGTCTGTCGATTTTGAAGAGTCATAAGTGTCATTCGTTGTTATTGTTTCCTGTGTTATTTTTGAAATGATGTTAGTGTCAAAACTAGAGCTGGCAATCAGTTTAATATACAATAAAAACGCAGATGTGTATGTTGCATTGCGCTGCGCTGTTTTCTTTTTTAGTGTTTCATACCATTAGCGCAGTGTTTTTTATATGCTGTGTCGTTAGAATCTTGAAAAACATGTCATGAAACTGTCACGTGCGGTTTCATTCTGATACGCTTGTAAAATAGTTTTCTACGGAATATATGTACTGGTCAGGCGGCATGATTGTGCTATTTTTTTTAATTTTTTTTTTATGGTCTTTAATTTTTACGGACATTACTTTTTTGTACACTACAACTTGCACAAATTTACCATGTTACATTTACAACCCTAGATAAAACAAATTAGTACGCAGATAATTTATTACAGTGACTTTTTATTATTATTATTATTATTGGGTACTTCCAAGACTAATTAAGACTTGTCATTTGTAAAATTTAGAAGTGCAATAAACCCCCACCAATTATTTTTATTATTATATTTTTTTTAAATTGTGCTTCATTTTTAAAACAAAGCATTTTATCAGTTTTAGCGCTGGCAAATTAGCTGTTAGAGGCTGAATTTTTGTATTCTTCTTAATTGATAAAAAACGAATTAACTTGTCAGTGTCGTGCGATTTGTTCTTCATAGTGCATGTCAAACGAGTCTTAAATGTTGGTGTTGCTGCTTTTGTGTCATTCGTTCCTTTTTGCATTTTATCTGCACCTTTTTTCCAAGAATCTGTCTGTCAGTCTGTCTCTGTCCCCACCTAACATGACTTCTTGAATAACACAGTCTCACGTCCTTTGACTAGCAAAACACTTCATGCAAAAACTACCAGTGTAAACGTTAGGCTAGTCGGGTTTAGAGATGAGGGCCAGACTTGGCTGATCTAGATGGACTTTCTCCCGTCTTGTCTGCTGTCCTGCTGTTATGGAACTCTGAGCAGTTACTGAAGCCCAGTTACAGTATGGACTTACCAGTACCTAGGGGTACCAGCATGCATCTGCTTGCCAACCTGATTTTTCCTTTTTCTTTTATGGTATTAAATGGAGTAAGTATGCTAATATGTGTTTTTAATTGCAGCCCCTAAAGGTAAGTGTGTCATTGAAATGCAAGTATTTGATGAGGAATTAAAGGTCACTGTGCAAAAAGTCATTTTTAAACTGTATTTTTGTCTTGTTTTCCCATAAAAATATCGAAACATCCTTAAAACAAGATTAATTTACTTAAAGCAAAATTGCGTATGATAATTAGACTTGCTTTGAGAGAATTTATCTTGTATTAAGTATTTTCGTACCCCAATTAATTCAATGTCTTTAGTATGCAATTCTGCTCCTTTGGGCAATTTATCTTGTTTTAATGATGTTTAGATATTTTTTAATGGGAAACGAGACAAAAATACTCATTAAGAAAGTGATTATTGTAGTGTAAATTTTATTTAATGGAGGCGAGGTCAACCCATTGCTGCTCTACATAGTTGGGGCTGGGTATTAATTCAGATTTCCTGATTCAAATCAATTTAGATTTACAAGCTTTCAATTTCCATTTCAGTTAAAATGTCCATTTTGTTTACCTACGAAAGAAAATTTCTCTCAGATAATGTTGTTAATTATACAGGGCAGCTTCTAACTAGGCACATTACGAGAATATCCATTAGTTGTTCATTATATATTTAAAAAGCTACAAATCCATGTCTTCAATCAATAAATATGATGTCTTGAAATTGCATATATACAGTTGAAATACATTTATTTCAATATGTTCTGGTTATGTGAATTAAAACTAATCAACTAAAACCTCAGCAAACAGTCAAAGTAAGTTTTTAATACACATTTGATTGATTTTGAGAACAAAGAGTTCAGTTTACCCAAATTTAAAAATAAAAAATAACTAATTCTAAAACTGTCATGTCAAAAATATTCAACCCCCAAAGTCAATCATTTGTGGAGCATCCTTTACCCTTAATAAAGTCAAATAAATGTTCCAGGTAAGTGTTTTCAGGCTTTGGACACCTCTCTATTGGAATATTTACACATTTCTCATGAGCAAACGCTTCCAGCTCGTTGACATTCTTGAACTAGATTTTGGACAACTTGGATGTTTCCTTGGTGTTGTTGTCTTGGTGGAAATTCCAGTGATCACGAGCTTCAGTTTAGACTCTGAAGGCATCACATTTTTGCTAAAATGGCCTGATGCCTGAAAGAATCCATGGTGTCAGTCACATTGTCAGGATAGCCATATCTTGAAGCCTCAAAACACCCCCATAACAGGACTGACCCACCTCCATGCTTGACTGTGGGGGTGTTGTTGTTCTTGTCATCAACTTTCTTACTGCTGACCCGTGGGTCTAAAACTCATTTTCAGATGGTGCAGAAGTGTGCGATTTGGGATGCACCTATAGACATCCTTGTCAAGAAATAAATGTATCCTAACATGTAAATGTCATTGAGTTTACATAATAACCACTGCATTATCACTTTAAAAGGCCAAACATAGTAGTGAGGCTTATTACTTGATGTTAAAATAAATGCACTATTAATTGATCAAAATGTTCAATAATGTGTAACAACTCTACTTCAGAAGTTTAAAAAACCCGTAGTACAAGTGCTGTTTTTGTTTTGTTCTTTTTAAGTGACAGAGTGTAATACCATAACTCATTCCCAAGCAATTACTCTGGGCACCTGACAGCTGGAGATATTGCAACTATTAGGATGGGAATGATTCATGACCGCAGATTCCTGAAGTAGTGCTTTTCTATAACTTTTGTCTGTGTCATTGTCTGTTTGTTCTTCACCTTGTTGTTACAGGGTCAAGGAATGTTGCCTTATTTTGCTAACTTCCGTCTGCTTGCAGAGTTTTCCACGCCGTGTGTGAACCAGCGGTAGGTATTTTGCTGATTGTGTTGAAATATTTCTTAAAGGCAAATCTTGTGGTTTTGCACCTGCACGCTATTTCAAAGAAAGATGTTGTGTTATGAATCTGTCATCAAACTGCAATAACTATCTCTTCCTGATAAACTCTTTTCTGTTGAAGTAACCAAAGCATCACGGATGGGGAAAAATAATATTAACCAATAATATCATAACCTTCCACTGCTACATTGTGTCCTAACCAGGAACTACTTTCCTACAGCAATTCATTTGACTGTCCACACTTAAAATGAAAATACTGTGTTAAATCACAGCCACTCAGAACATATCTTATGTTTAATGTGCAAATTTGAGAAATGGGGTTTTATATTGATTTACTTCTCGTTTTCTGTTGTTTAATATTTATAACCTGCCACATTTTTCGTAATCCAATTTAATGTCGATGGATAAAATAAAGTCTCACTCTACATTATTTCCAACTGAATATTCTTTCTCTCTAATAAATTGAATTACAGGTGTTAAATTGGTTGCAAATGTCTTGTTGTCTTAGAGGAATATTCCGGGTTCAATACAAGTTAAGCTCAATCGACAGCATTTGTGGCATAATGTTGATTACCACAAAAAACTATTTCAACTCGTCCCTCTTTTTCTTTAAAGAAGTAACAATCAAGGTTACAGTGAGGCACTTTCAATGGAATTGAATGGCCAATTTTGGAGGGTTTAAAAGCAGAAATGTGAAGCTTATAATTTTATAAAATGACTTTAATTCTTCTGTTAAATCTTCTGTATTTTTTGAGCTGTAAATTGTTTAAATTGCTCTCTTTGTGGTTGTTTTAGGGTTTTTTTTTCAATGTTGTCATGGCAATGAAGTTATAGCCAGTTTTACAACTTAACACAGAAAAGGTTATTAAGCGATTTTATCACACTAAAATTGTGTTAACACATGTAGAGGTTATGTCTTGTGGCTAAACAGTGAGTATTTTAACGTTTACGGATTGGTCCCGTTCAGTTACCATTGTAAGTGTAAAGCAAAGGAGGGATGAGTCAAAGTTTATTTTTGTGGTAATCAACATTATGCCACCAATGCTATCGATTGAGTTGAAATTGTATTGAACCCGGAATATTCCTTTAAATAAAAAATAAACAAACCATAATGAATTATGTGAAGGTTGATTAGTTTACTTTGTCATTTTTCACACCTTTTTTTCCAGCTGGTTCTTTGAAGTATTAGGTTACCCCAAATCCTCCAAACCCAACATGGCTAATGGGGTTCTGATGGCGGCTGTGTTTTTTCTGGTGCGGATCGCTGTCATGCCGGTGTACTATAGCCGGATGATCTCCGTGTATGGCACTGAGGCCTTCTACAAGGTCTCCTTCGGCGGCCGCAGTGCTTGGATCTTTTCCAGCATCTGCTTGGACATCATGAACATCATGTGGATGCATAAGATCGCTCGCGGCTGCTATAAAGTCCTGCAGTCCAACCGAAAGTCCAAATTTGAGAGCCAAGAGAACGGAAAAATGGATTGAGCGAATGGACGGTGTTTGGGGACTTGTTGTCGGTTTTCAAGGGCAGATATCCAAGTTAGTGGACAAATGGGACACTGCAATATAATAGTGACCAGTACAGAGAAGACAAACTGCCCCAGAGCAATATTTTCAGTCTGTGGCCAGTTCTTCCAACGGAGAAGACTTAAAACCAGACTGGCCTCCCACAAAACTGTACATTGCAGGTGCAAATAATGCACTATTCAAGACCACCGGCTGAAGCACCTGAACTGTATTTTAACCTTGTTTGTTTTTTGCCTTAATTCTGATCCCCGGTGGCCGTTTTTTTTTTTTTTTTTTAAACTGTGGGCAGGTAAACCATGTTATTTATTCACCAAAGTCCATTCAGTCGCTCTGAATCACTGTATTGTGCAAAGGGGCCAAGAGGTCAGCAAATCACCTGATGTTCTTGCTTTTATGTTTGCTTTGAAGATTCATCCAAACTGCACTCTGTTAAAAATCAGAGATCACAGGGTTTGTTGGAAAAAGACCCTCCATATGGACAAACAAGCCTACTCGAGACCTTGATTTATTTGTGAATCTCTTGGATAATCACACATTTCTAGTGATGTATTGAATGTTTTATCCTGAGATAATGATTGACTTACGGGTCTGAAACCATTCTCTCTGCATTCACATTAATACAGAACTAGTTCTGTTTTTAAGAGTAATAAGTTTACACACCCGCCAGATTCAAATGTGTGTTAAATGGCTAAATGCTTTCCCATCGATTTGATTTATGTGAGTCAGCAATCTGAAACCTTTCTCACTTCAGTCACATCCAATTCAGAACTGGCTTTGTTTTTGAATGAAATTGGTTCACACTCACACTAGATTCCACTCTAATTGCAATCTGTTCCCATGAAACAGAATTTACACTGTTCACACTGTACAGTTAACTGCATGTGGCAATGTTGTTATTGGAATGTTTGCATTGTACATGGAAATTTTATTGGACATAATATAATTGTTTTAAATACGTTTATGTACAGTGCATCCAATCAATACCGAAACTAATGGTTATGTTTTGTAAAAAGGGATTTAAAAGGAATTCAAATAGAGCTTGTGAATGTTCGACCACTTATGGGGGTTTGGGGTTCCCTTTGGGGTTTCGGTGTCTAATAGTTTTCCTGCATCAAACATAATTTATTGAACCAGTTTTACACTGGGAGAGCATGGAAATGTTTGTACTACATATTTATTATTTTGTAATGGAAAAATCTAAAAGTTGTCAATGTATCCGAGTAGATATACAGCATAGGAGAGAATTCACATTACAGAAATAGTTTTACAAATGCATTTTGAAATTGTCACTATGTATTTAGTGTAGAATATTCATACTGTACACACGTGCATTCAGTGGTGACAGATATGAGCACATGTTTTATTAAATTAAATATTAAAATGTATGAAACGGTTGAGATAACAGAATGCTTTGCGTCGTTCTGATGCGAAGAGGTTCTGTTTTTTTTTAATGAACAAAGTACTTGAATTTTGATCTACGTTATTCAGAGAGAATCCTTGTTATGATTTTAGCCTTTGCATTCAATCACTTAAAATGCCTTTTGTTTGTTTTTTAATAAACATCTTTAATTTACTTGTTTTAGTGTCGTTTTAACACATGGTTCATTGTATATTCATGTAAAGGGTATAAACTCACTTTGTTTTTTTTGTTCTCAATGTTACTACCAAAGTTCAGAAGATTGACTGTTTAAACTGTGTTTTTTTTAATCTTAAATATTAAACTAAATAGTGACACACCAACACAAAGCAGGTGTGTATATTATTTTAAAATGCAAACTACTGATGGGCCTACAAACATGCATTATAGCTCTAATTGTGTATAATGTATCAAGTACATCAAAGCCGCTTGCAGGTTATTACCACAGCACAGATGGATTTAATGGTTTTTATCAAAGAGTATAAATTTGGCCAAGCCACACATTTTCTATATAACAATATTGAATTGTTTATTTTAAACGAATCCTTTCTTTAAAAAGCTAAACTTCCAGTGTTCGTGTATCTGGCTTGATAGAAGATATAGATTTTACACCTTTAATATATGAATGTAAAACAATCTCTTAAAAGTGTGGACACAGCAAATACATTTGAGTCAAAACTTAATATTTGACATAGGGAATGTAGAAAGAGACTTTCATGACTGTTTGCTTTTTGTTACTGACACGTTCCATGTTCTGATTTCATGTCACAGGAAATTTTTCCCATGTCAAGGTTTACATATTTTACCAAGGTGGCCACAATGATTGTGTTCCCACAAACTGAAGGAAAGTGCATATACCTGAGGAATGACCGTACTGTTTATATTTTAACATTTATTCTTTCACGTGTCTTAATTTTTCACTTACATTGTCATTTGTCTCAATAAAGCAATATGTTCAACTTGATCCATGGGCACTTTGTGTTTGCTTCTTTTCAGGTGAAGTCTTTGTCAGAGTTTATGCTATTGCCAATATGCATCTCTGATGTAAATTTATTTCATGGAAACTGCATTACAATTGCTTTTGTGCACTAAAAATGACCAGACCTCAGAACTTTAGCATGTTACCATAAAATAGAACAGGATCTTTCATATGTTTTGCTAAAGCCTACCGGCCAACGTGATTTTGCGCTGTTCTGAACACTTTTGAAAACATTTTTGGTATATTATTTATATCTTTGGGCCATCTATTAAGTCATTCTTGATAGAGCCTGCATTAGAAATAAGCATCAAAATCTAAACATGTTTTATGTTAAAGTAATATTCTGGTTTCAATACGAGTTAAACTCAAACAACTGCATTTTAGCCATACTATTGATTACCAAAAAAATATATTTTGTCTTGCCCCTCCTTTTCTTTAAAAAAAAAAAAGAGCAATAACCTGTGTTACAGTAAGTTACTTACTATGGAAGTGAATGAGGGCCCATTTTTGAATGTTAAAATACACACTTTTTCAAAGGTATAGCCACAAGACAAACCAAATGCATGTAAACATGATTTAAGTGTGATAAAATCATGTAACGTTTATGTATAAAGTTATCCACAATATTCTCAGCGAGTCCACTATTTTGGAAAGTTGGCGGAATTTCCGGTTGGCTAGCAGAAGTTCGATTGGTTGGTGTTTTATGTATAGCCCGTCACTGCTTGCTTGTGTGTCACGCGGTTCGATTCTTGCTTTTTAGATGTTGTAAGATGTCTTATAAATTTCCAGGACCATGTGTGCAGTTAATGGTTATCCTAATAATCATGCAAAACTAAAGTTTTGTCTAAAATAGCAACGTTATGATCAGAAACCACTCGCAAAGCCCTCCTGCCCCAGATGCTGCTTCTTCTATCGGCTGCCTACTGAAGAATTGACTTAGGAACATCTGTTTGAAAAAGCTTTGGAATAATTTCTTTGTGTGCTCTTTTCACTTTATTGGCAAGAAGCCAACCGCAGGGATTAGTTATATTATCCATCGTTATGGTCTGGCTACAATAGACGTCCAGAAACGCAATGAATTACATATAAACAATGGCATTATTGTATTAACAGATGTGTACATGTGCTGAAAGTTCATTAGATATATTGAGAGTTTGTTCATTTCTATTCAGCATATTTTTTTGTGAATGCTTCACGTGTTTTGAAATGGCAATATTACTGAGTATTTAAAGGAACTGTGTGTGATGTTTTCAACTGTTTTCATGCTGTGATGCTAAATGGACAGGTGAAGATCATAATTATTAGATGAGACATGTACAGTAGTGAGATGTTTTATCACATTTGAAATGAACTCTATTCAGATTTCGCTGTACCCTGCATTTTTCCTGCTTGCGATTCCCTTTCTTTTGAGTGTCTTTGCAGAATGTCTTCCCTTAAGTTACCTAATTGTGGTCCTGGAGGAACGTTGTCTCATTTCACTGTGTACTGTACTAACTGTATATGGTTGAATGGCAATAAAAACCACTTGACTTGACTTAAGGTGAAAAAGTGATTTGGAAAACAGTTTGGACATGAATTCAGTATCAATTAAATGTATTTGTATAGCTAGTGCTTTTAATAATACATACTGTTTTATAGTTGCTTAATGGAGAACATTGAACTTTTGTGTAAAATGTTTATAGTGTATGTCAAAATAAATGTTTTTTGTATTGCATGTTTTATTTTTGAATGGTACAGTTTATTGTGTGGCTGCTAATACATCATTATTTCCTGCGAACCTAAGAACAATACATTCAATCTATCAACAGGATCAGTTGTTCAGTCAACACTAAAACATTTCATGTAGGTTATAAGATTTAGATATGGATATTATGTAAATTATTAAAACTACACACTCATCTCCCACAAAATAACTTTATTTTATCCAAAGAACAGCAGCATGACAGTCTCATCGCCTGAGTCCTGTAATACATGAGCATCCTGCTGTCTAGACCCCCACACCCCTTATGCAGTAAGTACAGAATCCCAGTACAACAAACTCTTCAGGTTTTGACTAGACTCAATATATGCTTTAAAATAACCATGATTATTTACATTTATGCATTTGGCAGACGCTTTTATCCAAAGCGACTTACAGAGCCCTTATTACAGGGACAATCCCCCCAGAGCAACCTGGAGTTAAGTGCCTTGCTCAAGGACACAATGGTGGTGGCCGTGGGGTTCGAATCAGTGACCTTCTGATTAGCAGCCCTGTGCTGTAGCCACTACGCCACCACCACCTCTTTGTTTGTTTTGATTACAGCTGTGAAGGCGCTAATAAGCTACATAGCTTCTCAGGTTCTTTCATCGATGGATAAAGACTCAACAAAATAACTAAAATGCTTCTATTTGTAAATTTTTATTTGTAATTTTGTAAAAGCACTTGCATTGATTCTTCTATTAAAATGTGTTTTATTGGAACTGTAAAGTTGTTTAAATCGTCGTTTTTGAAGCAGACAACTGTTCTAGGTGGATGAACTTAATTGTAACCGACTTTATGTCATCATGGAAACAAAGCTGTAGTTAGACAAAACTTTACATATAAAAGGTTAGTAAGCGATTTTATAACATTTACATTTTAAATCGTGCAATCATGCATACTGTTTATGTCTTGTGGCTATACTTTTGAAACAGTGAGTATTTTAATGTCATATAGGATTGGGCCCCATGAGCGATTTCTACATATTGCTGCCACCTTAAGCATATCACTGTGTTGTGGGCCGTTCTGCATAATGCAGCAGCCCATTTCAACTTATCAAGGCCCATTCGGCCCCGTTTCGCAGCCGGCTCACTGGGAAAAGTCACAGTTCTCCCGATGGCCAGTCCGCCCCTTCCTGAAGCTGCGAGTGACACAGCATCATCCCCATCGTCAGAGCCGCCAAATGTAATGAGGCCGTGCACACGAATAGAGGGGCTGGAGCTCATAACAAATATTGCACGGATGTTAGATCGGAAGTTCACGAGATCCTCCTCTAATTCTTCCAGCTCAACCTCACTGCCCTGCCGTGCCTCATCATGTCATGTGGTACCTCGGGACTTAACAAAGAAGACGCAGGTGGGAGGGCACAAGAGACTGGATTTTCCCTCAGAACGAGGTCGATCCTAGAGTGCTGCATCCGGAGATTCATGCCCTCGCTGTGAGGGCAGTCTGTCTCCAACTGTTTAAATAGCCTTTAAATAAATTTTGGGCAAATGAGGACATAAATTAGGTTACGCTACTCTATGTCCGCCAATAGAATAATCATTAAACGCAAAAATTACCAACTGGTTAGTTTCCAACAATAAGCTATTGCTTATTATGATCGGCCCAAAAGTGCGTCGGCCCACCGGGAAAATGCCCGGTATGCCAGATTACCAGTCCATCCCTGGTCATAATGTAATCAGTTTGGTCATTGGTCAATTAGAAAGTTTGGTCATCAAATTATGGTAGAGTTAGTAATGGCCAAGCAATTTGGCTATCTGGGATATGTATGTATTTATGTGTGTGTGTGTGTGTGTGTGTGTGTGTGTGTGTGAGAGAGAGAGAGAGAGAGAGAGAGAGAGAGAGAGAGAGAAAATAATGCACTTGCTTCATTCCTAAGAATAGGATTCCTTTTCACAATGCATTGTCTCAAAGCAGCTTTACAGAAAATTATGATGTCACAATTGGAGCTTTAATTTAAAAAAAAAGTATTAAAGTCATCTTTATGCTGTTCGGATGAATTGTGTCTTTTAATAGATTCTTAATTTTAAGGAAAAATGTGCTTGTCTTTAGACCCCAAAAACACTACATATATTTTTTAAAATGCCTATGGAAAAAATATCTCGTGCTTTTATGTGGGTGCTCAGTCATTACCGTGGATGATCATGCCGGGATGTTGCCGTGGTTCACTCATTCAACCCTCTTGAGTTTAGATGATAAAAATGTCCCGCCAGGACTTAATTTACGAGTAAATTAGCTGGCAAAGCAGTCCTATGGGTTGTTAATAAAGGAGCCACAGCTGCAGGAGTACACTTTTATATAACTTTAATAATGTTACACATAAATTGAAGCATACGAAGTTAAATGAAGGTATGAACACATACGTGTTTCTACGTGTCTACGATCGCACATCATTTAACTAACATAAATTAGGATTTAAGATCATTTATAATATTAAAGGTATTTTATTCTACAATGTACTTTTACCATTTTTAAAGCATGTGCAATTTTAAAGCAATTTAAAGCAAGTTTAGCCTCTTCTAGGTAAATAAATCAGATTCAGCTGATTTTAGGCCTAAATGTAATAATGCTTATTTTTTAATATACCTTTTTGCTTTGGCATTCATGAAGATTTTTGAAAGATTGTGTCATTTATATTAAGATCCATTCGGTTTTGATATTTCTCTTTAGTTCTTGAAATTACATTTATTCACTTTTTATTAGTTTGCAGTTATGTATTTTGTATATATATATATATATATATATATATACTGACAAGTTTATAATTTTTTATCTTATGATATTATACCATTTATGATTTACAAGTCACCAGTTTACCTCCATTTAAATACTTATAATGTAGTACCTTTGAGTGTCCAGAAGATGGTGTCAATTTGTAGATTAATACTGAAACAGACCTAACCTTGAAAAGTGAGCCTTTGTTGGTGAAACAAGATATTTCCATTTACATCTTTTTTTGTGTAATCCCATCATATTAATCCAGATTGTTCTGCACCAGGTGACATTTCAGCAAATAAATGTTAAGGCAGTGGTTTTACCCCTTCTGCTCTAGTGTACTAAGGGGCCGCTGTGTCTTGTGTGCTCTTGTCTTGATATGAATGTTGCCTATGTGCTTACAAAAAAAATACAGCCTATTGCAACAGTACTTAGGAGAAGAAATTAGATAGTAAGCGATTTCGGGTTCAGGCTTAAAATCTGACAGTATTGTTCGGGTAGGGTATTACAGTAGGCCTACATAACTTCTTAAAGGGGACCTATTATGCAAAATTAACTTTTACATGGTGTTTGTACATAAATATAAGTCAGCAGAGTGTACACAACCACCCTAAAATGTTAAAAGCCCCACTCCTCTTTCTTATATTTCTATTATTCAAAACAGAGTGTCAAAATGAACGGTTTTCATTTCTGCTATAAAGTGACATCATGTTAGAGCAGGCCTCGCCCACAACTGGTGACGGACTCCGCCCTATTATCATAGATCCTCCCCTGAGTGATCTACACACATTTCCGCCATTTCTTTCCATGCTGGAGCAGATACAGTGAGAAGAATAATGCCTTAGCTTCGTAAGTGTCATAAGTGTTCTGTTGTTGGCTGTAAAAGTGAACATAAGAGTCTTCATGTACTCCCATCATCAGAGTCACTAAAGACACAGTGGCTAAGTTTTGTTTTTGAAGGAAATGTGTCCTAAAGCATACAAAAATGTGTGTATATTTGTGCAAATCATTTTACACCGGACCGCTTGTAATCGAGTGTCAATATAAAGCAGGATTTAAAAAAAATTGGATTCTCAATCATCGATCAGGACCAACTGTTCATGTTCCAGCTTTATATCCTGAAGATGTAAGTATCGCACTTTATATTATGCGAATGTTTGCAAATCGCCTTTCCGAATGTGCTTGATAGCTGATTCCATGGCTAATGCCGCTAAAGTTACCATTGGCTCTAATTGTATTCAGAGACCAGAGCTATGTCAGGCAGGCAGCAGCAACTCATTTGCATTTAAAGAGACACACACGAAATCAGCATGTTTTTGATTCCACCCAAAAAGAGGCATTTACAACATGGTATAATAAATGATAATAAATGGTATAATTAAATGATCCGTGGGGTATTTTGAGCTGAAACCTCACAGACACATTCTGGGGACACCTGAGACTTACATTACATCTTGTAAAAGGGGCATAATAGGTCTCCTTTAAGGAATACTTAAGTAGTATCTAAGGCTTTGTTAGACTATTTAAAAGCAACAGATCTGATTAATAGCACTTATTTATTTATTTCCCCTCAATCTTTAGTACTTATATTTTCCTTAAACATCACTGATCCACATCTCAGGGAACCAAGGCTACATGTGTAACCTTAGACGTTACCAAGCAACACTTGCATAATCTAATCAATATTTATGAGCTACGCCATCGCCCCGCCTCTACTCGCTTGGCGTGCTGGGTAACCGGAAGCAGCGTCGCACGTTGACATTGTGCGGCGTCCGACACTGAGATCAGAGATAGAAAGAGAGGTGAGTTAAAATCTGTTATGTCTGTTAAACCTTCTGTCGGATATATTAAGCTGTTTTAATGTTTCTGCTTACGGTATAATGAAGGTGTTTAAATGGAATATGTAGTGTTTTATTCAAGGACATTGATAATTTCCGCGTAACCTGCTAACTGCCTATCATGACTGTTGTGTAAATGCATGGATGATGTTACACAAGTCTTTTGTATCTCTCAAGTATCAGTTTTGTTAAATGCCTGAGACTTATATATATATATATATATATATATATATATATATATATATATATATATAATCGAGTTGTGTGTTCCTTGCCACGGTCGAATTCGGCTTTTAAATAAAATTATTATTTACATTTAAACACAATTTACAATCATATTTTAATCAAACTACACAATTATGACTTTATAAATATTACAGTTTAATTTTCTGTTAAAGCATGATATTCTGTAAAGCTGCTTATATATTTAAAAATTATTATATTTGTTTGTTGAAAGATGTACTATCAATTAAAATATTGTTGGGGTGTTTTCAATGGTAATGTTAGTTTTGCAAAGAAATTCATACATAAGCACAATTTCAAACATCTATAAAGCTAATTTTAACCATTTAAGCATAGCCTTAATGGTTTTTAAAGTCATGAAAAGATAAATTCTATCAAGTGTGTCCAAGTTTGTGTGGGATAGTGTACATTTTCTTGGACATAACACTAATAGTGTAACTGATAACACTCAATCAAACTCTCTGGGTGCTCTTGATCTTCATGTCAGTGTGCTTGCTTGTTTTCTTCAGAGGATTATGGGA
The DNA here is from genome assembly GCA_032164185.1 of Moxostoma hubbsi. Taxonomy (NCBI): domain Eukaryota; kingdom Metazoa; phylum Chordata; class Actinopteri; order Cypriniformes; family Catostomidae; genus Moxostoma; species Moxostoma hubbsi. Next base: position 21,033,954 of record JAVLUX010000037.1, on the reverse strand, counting down.
GCTTCATTGTCCGGTCCTGCCTCCACAGTTAGGGCAGAGGCTGCAATGGCAGCGCCTCATTTTGGGGGGGTGTCCCCACCCCCTGGATGTCCCATGCATCAAGAGCCCCCCAAAAGTGAGTCATGCCCCATCTGTTATCATGAGCTTGACAATATCAAATGTGGATTTATGGAATAATTATTCATAATGTGTAATGTAAACCCAGGCTCTCCACCGCCTGAGTGCCCAATGCATCAGGCTGAGACAGCACCGGCCGGACCAGTGCATCAGGACAGAGCCTACGAGTTTGTCCAGTGTCCCATGAGAGCTGCTGATGGAGCCATCGATCCCACAAACATGGTAAATTGTGCTTTTCGCAGACTCTTAAAAGGGATAGTTCACCCAGAAATTTAAATTGTCATAATTTACCCACCTTCATGTTGTCCAAAACCTGTTCTTTTTTTTTTCTGTGGAGCATGAGGATAAATTTTGAAGAAGGTTGACTCGTCTGCTCTTTCCTGTACAACAAAATTGAGTAATGAATGAGGCTGTCCGTCCTTAACATTTTGCCTAAAATCTAATTTTGTGTTCCACGCAAGAAAGTCAAACAGGTTTGGAACAACATGAGGGTAAATATTGGCATAATTTTTTATTTTTGGATAAACTATCCTCCTTTGTGACTTCTTTTTTTTTTTTGTCCTACAGATGCCTCCTCCAAACCAGGTGCCTGCCCCTGACCAGCCCTTTTCTCTCTCTCTGAAAAGAGAGGAGTCTAAAATCCCTCGATCAGGCACAGAAAATAACTGGGTCTATCCTTCTGAACAGATGTTTTGGAATGCAATGCTGCGGAAGGGGTGAGTTTATGATTATATACAGTGGCCCCAAAAAGTATTTGGATGCTTAAGCTGAACTTAAAACTGCATGAATTCCTTTGCAATTGAAAACAAGACATCAAACCAATTTACATTGTAAAGAAAGATAACATAAGCACACTTTTCAAGCAGAACATTTCACCAAAAAAAGCTTATGTCTTAAATGATAAAACAACAGTTATATGATTTAAAATTAAGACAAAAAAAAAAATCACTGTGTGCCCCAACAAGAGTGAACCACATTATAGTGATCACGAGGAGGTTTCCCTGTGTTACTCTACACTCCCTAGCAACCGGGCCAATTTGGTTGCTAAGGAGACATGGTCAGTCACTCAATACGCACTGGGATTCGAACCAGCAAACTCCAGGGGTGGTAGCCAGTGTCTTTACAACTGAGCTACCCCCTATGTCTTGTCTTAAATAATTTCTTCACTGATTCCATCAATGTCTGATTTAAAGGCAACTGGTGGCAAAACCCTGGAAGTGTATTGGGATAATTGACCTGCTGTCTTGACACTCTCCCCACAAATAATTTTTCAAAAATGTGTTTTAACTGTATAGAAAAAGTGCTGTTAGAAGTAGTTAATGCCTCATTCTTTCAGGCACTTTTCCAAAGTCCCTAAAAACAGCACTTGGTAAGCTCCTTCTAAACAAAACCAAAGCAATCTGTATAACTCAACATTTTAAACAAATACAGAACAATTTCATACCTTTCTTTCATAGGCAAGATCATTGAAAAGGTTGTTTTCATTCAGCTGAATACATTCTTAACTCGGAGACGGTGCTCATAAAGATATCATTAAGTATTCGGCTAAATACTGATTCAGGCAAAATATCAATGCTGGTATTACTGGAGCTTAGTGCTGCTTTTGACTGTTGAATACAACATACTCCTAGACAGACTGGAAAACTGGGTAGGGTTCTCTGGGATGGTCCTCATCTGGTTCAGGTCATATCTAGAAAGTAGGGGTTATTATGTGAACATAGGTAACTATGAATCTGTACATCCATGATGTGTGGAGTCCCACAAGGCTCAATTCTTGCACCGTTTCTGTTTAAACTAAATATGCATCCGCTGGGCCAACATATACCTTGACTCCAGAGACCGTAGTCACATCAAATTAATATCTATATCAGCCTACTATAAAACATGTAGCCAGAATATGATGTTTTGTATCTACTCAAGACATAGAGAAACTTGTTCATACATTCATCCACCAGTAGGTTGGACTATTGCAATGGACTTCCCACCAGGCTTCCCAAAAAAACCATTAGATACCTGCAGTTCATTCAGAATGCTGCTGCCAGGATTCTTACCCGGACAAAACATTCTGAGCATATTACTCCAGTCCTCAGGTCTTTACATTGGCTTCCAGTTTCAATTTGAATTGATTTTAAGGTACTACTACTTTAAAAACAGTCTAGTAGTCTAGGACCTAAATACATTATAGATGTGCTTGTCGAAAATAAACCTAACAGACCTCTCCGATCATTAGAAATACAAGGTGAAGCAGCGTTTAGCTATTATGCCACCCGCAGCTGGAACCAGCTTTTTGAAGAGGTCAGATGTGCTCCAAAAGTAGTCACATTCAGATCCAGACTGAAAACATCTGTTTAGCTGTGCATTTCTTCACTGTGCTGAAATAATTTTTTACATTTATTTGATTTCTTGTTATTCTTATTTATAGTTCTTAAGTGGTTTTAAAATTATTTCTGATATATTTTGTATTTGCATTATCATTTTATGTAAAGCACTTTGAATTGCCATTGTGTATGAAATGTGCTATGTAAATAAACTTACCCCCAAAAGTTTAAATCGTCATAATTTACTCTCCATTACTCCATAGCAATAGTTGCAATCAAAATTATTCAACCCCCATGACCAGCAATACATTCTGGTTATGTGAATTACAAAATATCAACTAAAACCTCTGTAAACAAAGTAAGTTTTTATTACACATTTGAGTGATTTTGAAAAAGTGTTTAGTTTACCCAAATTTTTAAATAAAAAAATATCTAATTCTCTCCACAAATGTCATGTCAAAAATATTCAACCCCCAAAGTCAATCATTTGTGGAGCATCCTTTACCCTTAATAACATCAAATACATATTCCAGGTAAGTATTTTCAGGCTTTGGACACCTCTCTATTGGAATCTTTACACATTTCTCATGAGCAAAAGCTTCCAGCTCATTGACATTCTTTGGTTTCTGTGTTGCCACTTCTTCCTTGATATCCCAACAAAGGTTTCCAATTGGATTTTAATGATGGACTGAACGGGCCATTTAAGGACATTCCATGAACTATCCATGAACAACTTGGATGTATCCTTGGTGGTGTTGTCTTGGCGGAAATTCCAGTGATCACCAAACTTCAGTTTACACACTGAAGGCATCATATTTTTCATGCCAAAATGGTCTGATACCTGAAAGAATCCATGGTGTCATTCACATAGTCATGATAGCCTCTTCCTTGCAGCTGCGAAACACCCCCATAACAGGACTGACCCACTTCCATGCTTGACTGTTGCGATGGTGTCGTTCTTGTCATCACCTTGTCATCTTAATCCAGACGTACTGCTGACACGTGGGTCAAAAACTCATTTTCAGTTTAGAATCATACATCTATAAAACCTTCCAGGTCTCCACAGGTCTTTCCTAATTACTTCTTGATTATTCAGTCAACTGGAGTCAGCATTTCCCTTGGTGAAGATTTGCTTTCTTCCTCACCCCAAGAAGGTTGCTGTTGTACCATAATTATAAAAACAAATATGAATGGTGCTGCCAACTTTGTCTATTGGAAATTGAAATGCCTTGGAAATGTACTTTTAGCTATGACCTTTCTTGTTTAATTAAATAATCTCTATTATTGGCTTTTGAGACCGTTTAAGACCAGGGTGGGGTTGAATAATTTCGTTTGCAACTGTATATGGAGAACATCAGGCTTCTATGAAATGATTATCTTGAATAAAACTGAGTATTCTCTGTTAAAGGAAACAATTGCTATTTGCCATTTTGTTAGGTGGCGCTGGAAGGATGATAATCTTGCACCTGAAGACATGTCCAACATAATCCAAATCCACAATCGTAACAACGATCAAGCCTGGCAGGAAATCCTGAAGTGGGAAGCACTGCATGCTGGGTAAGATACAGTACAACTTCCATTCTCTTAGCTAGTGATCGAAATTCCTTTGTGTTGGGAGAGTAATCCCACATTGTTCAATGTTGTATTACAAAGTGTTCCAATGCAATGTTATATTGTCAGCAGAAGAAATAAATAATGTTGAAAAATAGCTTGTGATGCCAAACACAATTTAATTACATAAGAGCTGTATTATCACCTCCTGGACTCACAAAACAGACTTTTAGCTTGTTGTCAGGATTGTTGCTCACAGATTTTCTGCACTGTTGATTATTCCCGAAACGAGGTGGTAGTCATGTGTCTGTTCGGTTGCCTTCTGTTTGTCATTCGATTGTCACTGGCAGAGTCATTATGCAGTCACACTGTTTAATATGTCTTTGCATATCTTGTTTTCGACAGCGAGTGTCCATGTGGTCCATCTCTTAAAAGATTCGGAGGCAAAGCAAAAGAGTTTTCTCCAAGAGCCAGAATAAGACACTGGATGGGGTGAGATAACTGAATGTGTATCTTGTGATCAGTGTGTGCAGTTAACAGTTTTTTTTGTTTGTTTTATAAAGCTAGAGTGCTTGATTTGTCTCCCAATGTTTTTTGCTTTTTTTTTCTTTAGATATGAATTACCTTTCGATCGACACGACTGGATTGTAGATCGTTGTGGAAAGGAAGTCCGCTATGTCATCGACTACTACGATGGGGACATTGATAAAGACTCCTACCAGTTTTCTATCCTGGATGTACGTCCAGCCATTGACTCTCTGGGAGCTGTTTGGGATCGAATGAAAGTGGCGTGTTGGCGCTGGACATCATAGAGTTAATCTTAACACAGTTTTAACCTTTCTGTACCAAAATAAAACATCAAACAAACTTCAAATGTACAAACATTCTAGAATCTCCATATGTACAGTCTTATTTAAACACTTGCACACATTGGTTAGTGGAGATGGATCTGGCTTTAAATCTTTGCTGGAGATTTGCCTGTAATGTGCATTTTTCCACGCTTCGGAATAGTGCAAATTATTGCACAGCAATGCAATAACAATGACTTATTGGTCATAAATGTTATCATTTGGAGAGCATAATGAATCAGTGTTTGTTTTTCTTGGTTTATGGTTGCTGATGAAGTTCTGCATTCATTATCAGATTTGCTCAGTGAAACGACAAGTGTTTCATTTCCTCCTCGTTCAGTGAATGCTATTAAATCTGAACAACTATCTGATCTTTCTCAGTGGTTGAACACATCTGGTGGTTGTTTTCTTTCAAAGGCCAATTATTGAGTGTTTTAGCTGATGTGAGGAGAAAGATTTAGCAGCTGTTATAGCTTGTTTTTATTTGTAGCTCTGAAAATGGTTCAGTGATCTGTGTTCTTTGCTTATGAATGTAATTGATCTGCCACATTGAATGAAGTATATGATATAAGCTTTATTTCAACTTGTCCTCTTTTCATCCAGTGCTCATCTTGCGAACTGTCACAACTGTTTCTGCTTTGAAACACACTCTTGTGTTTATTTTGCAGAAATGGTTGCATTATTGTCTGTATATACTTAAGTGCTGCTGTCTGTGCTCACTATGAGTGAGGTTTTTCTAAAGACTTTTATCCCGATTACTTAAATGATTTCTATCCGGCTCTGAAACATGAATCTCTCACTGATTTCTTGTAGATCTGACCTGTCCAAATAATTTAGCATGGTCAGTTCCAGTGAACATTTTTCCGTGATTTGTTTAAAGGAATATTCCAGGTTCAATACAAGTCAAGCTGAATCGACAGCATTTGTGGCATAATGTTAATTACCAAAAAAAAAAAAAAAAAATCATTGCCTCGTCCATCCTTCCCTTTTTTTGTGAAAAGCTTGGTTATAGTGAGGTACTTAGGAAAGAAGTGAATGGGGCTAATATATGGAGGGAGGGATTACGGTGTCAGAAATGTGGAGTTTATAATTTTAAAAAAGCATTTAAATTATTCTGTTAAAACACATTATTTGAGCTGTGAAGTTTTTTTTTTAAAAATGTATATTAATTTACACAGAAAAGGTAAAAAAAACATGTTAACACGTGTATTGTTTACATCTTGTGGCTATACTTTTAAAACATTTTAAAGATTTTTGCTTATTTTTTCTCTTTCTCTCCCTCGCATTTTTTCACTTTGAGGTAATCAATGTTATGCAATAAATGCTGTCGATTGAGTTTAACTCCGGAACATCCCTTTAAACTGTTAGCTTTCAAATAATGTCAATTACTGTTTCTTGAATAAAGATGATAAATATTTCCTGATCCAACCACCAGGTGACGCCATTTCTTCAAAATCCAATATTTTTTACTTAATTTCACTAGACTTGATTTTGAATGTAAATGATAAACATTGACAACACAGCAGCAAAATTATTTCTTTTACATAACTTTTAAGATTATTCTGTCTCTTCAGATGGAGACTGGTGTAGACATTAAAAATATAAAGATGTAGGAATTGTTCATATAGGGTTTAGACGGGATTAAATCACAGGTCACAAATAAATGGCGCGAACGTGACACACAACATCTAGTGGCGTCCGCTTCCGGTAGAGTCTGGCACAAAAAATGCCATGTGGAATTCTTCCCCACATACTTCCGGTGCAACCTGCGCCAGGTGAGGAACTGCTTTTGATGTGAATGGGAATGTTAACAGGTATTTTAGACATCTTTGAGTGCACCTGTAAACACAACTGATAATGTTCTCTCATTATGTCCATAGTTAAAGAATACAAATCTAAACGAACAAACAAACAGCACAGAACCTCACACTGTGTTTAATAGTAGCCTATATTTATCCAAAAGGTGTTGAAGCTAGTCTTGTGAGAGCTTTTCTTAAAACTGAAGTCTAGATAAGGTTGACTGTGTCTGTGAGTAGGTTTGGGAAAGAAATCTTCACCCAATCTTTCCAGATTAAACTTGGGGGTTTCTCTTGGGGGTTTCCACCCGTCAGCCATCTACAGATGGGAGCTTGAATTTGCTGTCTCAATCTCTCACTTTTTATGTAATTTTTTAAACAATTGTTTGCAACATTTTACAGAAAAATGTTTTCAAGAGTGCACCCTCAAAAAATAATCCAAAATGATTTCCTCACACAATGCTATCTATCGTATGGCTTCCAAAGACCCAGTTGTTTTGAAGCTTTTTAATGTGGAGATCAATCATGCTAATTCAGAAGGATGCACTGCATTTAGCACTCTCTCTCTCTCTCCACAATCTTTAGAGTTCAAAGAAACATAATAATTATACAATTAGAAAGCTGAGACTTTCTTTTTCACACCCCATCCACATCCCTATCAGAGTTGGGCATAGAGATGGCCACCCTTTCCCATTTATCTGCCTTGTACTGTACTTTCCAACCTGATATTATTATCAAACTTCCAAAGGAGAACTTTTTCCTTGCAATAATTTCCTCAACATGAAACTCTTGTCTGCTAAAGTTGTTGTTTCTTTTCCTCCATGTCAAATTAAAAGTTATCAAATGCTTAGCAGCAATTATATTCCCCTATGATGGTTAATGTTGTTACACTAACACATCTCATGCACTTTACATTCAAAAAATGATGGCGAGATACCTGCAACTTAAAGTTAATAGATACATTTATCGTTACGATTTACCTGTGTTGATGCACTGAATTTGTTGTAGGCTATTAGACAAGGCAAGCTCATGAGCAGGCTGGTCAGACAATGTCAAAGCCTGTCTCTTTTATTCTTAAGAAAAAAATTAAGATGTTCTTAAGAAAATATTAGAGAACTTCTTAAGAATTTTTCAAGAATTGCACTTAGGAACGTAAGTTCTTAATTTCTTAATTTTTTTTCATAAGAACATTTTTGTGAATCTGCCCCCTGATCTAATTTAAGACAGTGCCTGAAAGGCCTGTGGGGTTCTCAAGTCTGTTAAGCAGATTACTGTGATCTACCGTGTCGAAGGCTACACTTGGGTGCAAAAGGACTAGGACTGATGCATTCCTCTTATCTTTATTCAGTCTAAGATCATTCACCACTTTTAACAATGCCGTTTCAGTGCAATGACTGTTTCTGAAACCTGACTGATTCTTCTCACGCAAATTGTGTTCATTTAAAAATATTTAACTGTTTACATTTTTTTTTCTAAAATCGTACTTAAAAATGCTAAATTTGAAAATGGTCAAATGATTGATTACAGTAGGATCTAGGTTGCTTTTCTTAAGTAGTGGTTGCACAACTACACATTTAAAGGCATTTGGGAAACTACCAGATTACCACTAATTCAATTTACAATATCATCAATCAGCCATTCTGCAACTTCTTGAAAAAATGATGTGGGAATAATGTCAAGAGAGCATGTAGAGCACTTTAACTGGGATATTATTTGCAAAAGCTGTTCTTTAGCTGTTACTCTTCTCAGCTGGAATAATCTTGGAATAAAATGACTGCCATTCAGAACGTACCACATTGTTGTAGTCCTGAATGTGAGTCAGTACAATTTTGCAGTGAAAAGTTAATTTAGACGCTCCGCTCTGCGGCATTCTCTCTTAAATTAACAAGGGCGCTCATTTCTCCAACCCATTTCTTTAGTTAAACTTTTTACTGGAGCTATAGCATCTAGAGTTGATTTAATCATAGCATTGAATCTATTAACCTTTTAATTTACTGTAGCATTTAATTGTATATTGACTGATGTTGAACCATATTCACAAACATTGCTGAAGTCGATGTATTAATATAACCTTTCTTAATTATCCTCTCTGTGGGGGCCTTTATATTATCAGCTGAAATGTAAAAAAATAAGCAGTAATGATCCGAGACTGAAAAGTCAATTGGATAATTTACAACAATAGGAATTCCATATGAAATTACTAGATCTAACATATGCCCAAGATTGTGTGTTACTCCACTGACACATTGAATAAAATCAATAGAGTTTAAAAGTTGCTTTTGCGGTCAGTGCAGTCATCAACATGAATATAAAAATCAGTGACACACAAAATTAAATGTTCAGAAAACTCAAAACAGGAATTATGTTAAGGAGGGCAATATATAGTTAATAACAGTACTGATTGATTTCCAGACAAGTCCATTGCTAGATACACACAAGTCACCAAAAACTACTTCCTTACTGGACAAAGATTGGTTAAAAATAGCAGCTATCCCACCACCCTTCCTGCCAAGGCAAACCTTCTGTAGAAATGTATCTTGGTGGAGAGGCCTCAATGAGGGATTGAGCACCATCTGAGCCAAGCCAGGTTTCAGTTAAAAACAAACAAGTTTAATTGTCGCTCAGATATAATATCATGGTGTGACAGGGCAGAGGGTGGGGTCGTGAGTCTTCACACCCAGCCCCTAATCGGGCTAATCAAGCCTCAGAGAGGGATAAAGGCTGAATGGAATCTGCAGTGTGAGGGAGAGAGAGATTTATGGACAGCTGTCCTACACCTTTGTGTGTGTTTGTCTTTTTGTTTAAGTCCATCCATCCATCTTCAACCGCTTATCCGAAGTCGGGTCGCGGGGGGCAGCAGCTCCAGCAGGGGGCCCCAAACTTCCCTATCCCGAGCCACATTAACCAGCTCTGACTGGGGGACCCCGAGGCGTTCTCAGGCCAGTGTGGAGATGTAATCTCTCCACCTAGTCCTGGGTCTTCCCCGAGGCCTCCTCCCAGCTGGACGTGCCTGAAACACCTCCCTAGGGAGGCGCCCAGGGGGCATCCTTACCAGATGCCCAAACCACCTCAACTGACTCATCTCCACGCGAAGGAGCAGCGGCTCTACTCCAAGCTCCTCACGGATGACTGAGCTCCTCACCCTATCTCTAAGAGAGAAGCCCGCCACCCTTCTGAGGAAGCCCATTTCGGCCGCTTGTACTCTCGACCTAGTTCTTTCGGTCATGACCCAACCTTCATGACCATAGGTGAGGGTAGGAACAAAAATTGACCGGTAGATCGAGAGCTTTGCCTTCCGGCTCAGCTCTCTTTTCGTGACAACGGTGTGATAGAGCGAGTGCAATACCGTCCCCGCTGCCCTGATTCTCCGGGCAACCTCCGGGCAACCTCCCCAGGTACTTGAACTCCTTCACTTGGGGCAATACCTTCTTCCCTTTTTTGTTTAAGTTTCTTATGAAAATAATATTTATATTGTGAAGCCAGTTCTCGCCTCCTTTCGATTAATCCCTTTACACATGGATAACTAAAATGTTACTTTGTAGAGACCTCACGTTGAAAAATGCCATATTTAGTTTATCTTCTCTTTTCCGAGTACATGTGGAATTTGAGTCTTTCAACATTACATGCATGAGATTAGACTCTCATACGGTTTGACGTTTTAATGTGATCATTTCAACAAGAGACAACAGTTTCAATATTACTGAAGACAGTTTGACATCCCTGTTTCGTTATTGCACATTTCAAGCTAATGCCACTTACAGGAATGCTGCTCACTTGTCACCAAAAACACCATGACAGAAGTTGACCAAAAAGAGAAAACTCAACGTAGAAGTGGACAGTTCAAACTAGTCTCGCTAGAGCACTTCTTGCTGCAACGTTGAGTATGTAAGGTGTAGATGTGTTATGAACTGCGGTCTGACACATTTCAGAACAGGATGGCACACAGTACGTCTGCGTTCACCTGCTTGCTTAGAGTAGGGTTTGGCTGAAATGGTTTCTGCCTATTCTTTGGAGCTTGGCAAAAAAAGGCATTGCCTGTTAGTCAACAGAACGTGCTTGCACATTTGCTGGACCAGCCTGAAAAACAGCATTTTTTTTTTTAGCATGATATGAGATAAAGAAGCACAATTTATGATACCATTATAATCTGATTTAACTGCTAATTTGAAATATGTTCTTTGAATGCCATCTTGACTGTCTGCTTTGGAGATTTTGGTCTTTTCCCATTCAAGTAGATAGAAGCTGTACTATTATGCCACTTGTATCTATAGAAAATAACTGCCCGGGAGCATTTCAAAGATGGCCGCTGAGTGGACTGACTTGCCTTGAAAGGGACTTTGCACCAGTCCAGCATATTTCAGATTATCATTGTACTATATTTGGGGGTCTAGTGCATTGTGTTATGCACCTTCTTTTGAAAACAGCCCATTAATAATGCATGTGTTGTGTGTAGTGATAGAGATACTGTATGTGTGTTTATTTGGTTTTCGTCAGGGCGTCTGTGCTGGCAAAGAACCAGAAAAGCCCCTTTTAGTGCAGAGAGCAGATATCCAAACAGCCTGTGGCAGTCGAGTATGGTAGGGGCATTCAAGCCCCCTGCAATCCACCCAGTCTGTTTCATTTACATACCAAAAGATGCCCAGCTGTGCCAAGTACAATAACTAGGCTTTGTCTAGATTCCACAACAGTAACATTAATTACTTGGAGTAACAGATTGAAAGAGAGAGAGAAAGTTTTAAGCTATCAGGGCATTGGCAGTCTAAGCGCATATACTGTATGTGGATGTTTCAACAGGTTTTTTTTTTTTTTTTTTTTGCTGCTGTATAAATCAACTGTTAACTGCATCCTCAAAGATGTCAATGGGGAATGATCATATTTCAACCCCAATACATTTAAATGATTCAAAATGATAACATTCCAAATTCCGTTTCAAATTTCGAGGTTACTGCCACAGAGGTTGCATAGCACATTAACTGAGGACATGTTCCACTCACGGTTGACATCCAGAAAGTCTCCAAATATTTTTGTTGTAATTCTTAACAGCTTATCTATAGATTTTAATTTCAAATGTAACAAACCTTTTTTTGTGTGAAATATTTTGCTTTAAAATTGTACCTGTACTATCTTTCTTTACATGCCAATTGGTTAGATAATTTATTATCTAATGCAGTGGCATTCATATATTTTTAAGTGTCACAATGTATTTATCAGGTATGTACATTAAATGCCCTGTCTTATGCCATAGCTCAAGGGTCTCTGTGGAAACAGGACCTCAATGTGTACCCTCATGTATTATCAGGTTTTATAACCAGTTTAAGTGGAATTTCTTGTTTATCAGCTGCTGTTTGGCTAATTTGCATCCAGACCAATTCTCATGCACAGTTAGCTGTAAACACAGCCCATTTAAAAAAAAAAACACACACACACTGGAATAGGTAATTGTGCTCTTCTACATGCTAATAAGAAAGAAAAATACCATTATGCCAAAACTACTATTAATTTAATGGATGCAGATTGTTTAAAAGGCTGACAATCGTGGGCCTGGCAGACAGTAAAGCAAAGTCCCACTGCAAGCTCTTCTGCACTTAATACTTTTATTGTTTAGTGTAAATTGTGGTAACCAGGGAGACAGTTGCTTTCTTGTTTTACGCATAATCCTCACTTGTAATTTTAGGCCACATCCAAGGGATGGACACGAGTACTCGTCTTCGGTCAAGCCAACCATGGTTTGCAAATACAGCGTTCATACAGCCATGATGAAAACAGTGGTGCGTGATTTATTACGATAATTTCGGTGACCTGAAGTAAGAGCAGAGAGATGCGATTTCTGGGTCTTTTTTATTGAATTGGCCAGTGAGTCTTCACATAATAACAATGTTTTTTTGATAATGCCTTGTATTGTACTTTTTGTAACAGACTACATTATAGCAGTCTTTAAAAATGAATATATGAGGCGCTAGAACAACAACGACACGCAATGCTGCTGCCATATACGTATGCCTGATATATACTGTATGTACAAAGACATTAATTTCACAATCTGTAAGTTTGAAAACTTAGTTTTTAGTTCCTAATGCCATTGTTTTCCAAATATGCTATTATGGAGAGCGTTATCGAGTCTCAGGCCACATCCACACTAATCCGTAAAGTTTGAGATCCTTGGTTTCAGTTTCCTAACGTCATAGTTTTTCAAAGTATGCAGTAATCGAGAGTATTTTCGAAAGTTTCCATTTTCGGTGAAAGAAAATGACGTTCCAATATGGATTAGATGCATAAACGGTGTGTACTAGTCAATTTTCTTTTAAAAATTCAATTTTCAGTTTCCTAATCTTGTCGTTTCCTCAAAGTATGCGATTATGGAGAGCATTTAAAAAAGTCTCAGTTTTCAGTGAAGCAAAGTGCTGTTCTAGTGTGCAATATAGGTGTTAACATATAGCAAAATCAATGCACTTTCAAATGAAAATGGATTTGTGAGGTTGTGGCCTCAGATTTTCAGTGAATGAAAATGCTGTTCCAGTGTGGTGAGAGGTGTTAACGGTACAAAATAAATTCATTTAAATGTTTTATTTATTTTTTTTATCAGTGAAGAAACTAAAAAAAAATTATATTTTTCCATGACTTTATAAAGTTAGGGTGGTCTTTAAGGCGTTTATAACTTCAAATCTGTCTTGATGTAGCCGAACCCTCAGGCTGGAGAATTCCACAGACGTCAGGCACATTCAGGAACAAGGCTGTATAGCTCTCCCACCTCCAATAATTTATTCATCCAGCACACCGCCAGAGGGCTTTTGAATATATTAGGCACTATGAATGGACCTCACACTGCTAGTTTGCCATGAAAGCGTGTGAGTGTTTGTGTGTGTGCTTCATAGGTCATGTTCTAAAATGACCTTACTAGTCTGTGGCCAAAGCATTGGCATGGATCCATCGCAGATGTCCCTCAGGGAGATTTGATATACACCCCACTGGAATGAGAGAGAGGGCGAGGGGCTTCCACAAGGCCTAATCAAACCGGTTTCAATTTGTGCTGTGGGCTTATCACACCCTTGAAAGTGATGAGTTCTTGACTTTTATAGTGCAGTCAACCAGGAAGCTGAGATAGGCAGGCCTGGCCGCATTGTTTTTTAATGAGCTCTGATGGAAATGTGTAGAAAACAAACCGGTTTAATAAGTGCAAGGGGAAACCAGTCCATGCATAATGACTGCTGCAGTGATCAGACCAGCCTCCTCTCGCTACGCCTGGATCAATACACACATACTTCACTTGGGCCGCTGTGAGTTTGTGTGGCTCTTATCATATCAAGACAAGCTGAACTATCAGCAGCTGTAGAATAATTGTTTTGTGTCTTCGATTGTTTGCCCCATTGTGACCTTATTTTCTCCCATCATCATGATTGGATGGATGCCTCGTTGCGTCTGATTGGGTCTGCCCATGACCAGCACCCAACTGAAAACTCCTCACCTCCACTTAATTATTTTTTGTATTATTTGTTGAAGCAATTAAATGTAACCAGACATTTGGAGCCCAAACACCTACCATGATTTCGGGCTGCTGCACATTTCTGAAATGAAGATGAGATTGTAATATGATGTAGATCTAAACATGTACTGGTAAGTTGCTCTGGAAACACTTTACAGCAAGGTTCAGCATTTGGTTAATGCATTAGATATCATGAACAAAAATTAAACAATATATTTTAGTTTATGATCGATAATAAAAATATGATTGCTCATTGTTAAGTCTTGGTAGTTCATAGTGCATTAACTAATGTAAATTATATAACTTTTGATTTTGAAAATGTATTGGTATATGTTGAAATGAATGTTAACCAAGATTAATAAATGCTGTAAAAGTGTTGTTCATGTTAACGAATGTTGTGAACTAATGTTAACAAATGGAACCTTATTGCAAAGAGTTACCATTGCTCTTTCAAAGCTCAAGATACTTGTTGGAGATCTCAGTAATGCTTCATTTATGTATCAACTTTGACGTTTCTCCAAAAATTAATTGTATAAGAAAATAGTTAACTTACTGTAAGAGTATGGATCTATATTATACTGTACAAATTAATGTGGATAGTGAGGATAAAATGGTCTTGGAAGAATTTGACCAAATAGATCAATTAGATCAAAATCACACAAAGGAAACAAAAAAGTAATCCATATGACTCCAGTCTTTAAATCCATGACTTCAGAAGCAATATAATAGGTGTGGGTGAGAAACAACAACTCTTAAGGCCTTTTTGTTCTAAATCTCCACTTCAACTTTCAGATGTGAAAGTGAAATTAAACAGGCCCTACATGTGACTTTCAGATGTAAAATTTTAAGTGAAAGTGGAGATTTAAGGTAAAAAAAAAGGACCAAGTTTCTCACCCAAACCTGTTCTATAGCTTCTGAAGCGGATTAAACCACTGGAGTCTTATGGATTATGTGTATCCTTTATGTGATTTTTTTTTGGAGCTACAAAAGGTCTGATCACCATTCACTTGCATTGCATGGACCTAACAAGCTGAGATATTCTATTAAAAATCTTTGTGTTCAGTCATACACATCTGGAAAGACATGAGTGTGAGTAAATGAGATGATTTTCATTTTTGGGTGAACTATCCTTTTAAGCAAAACTGTCCATTTGATTGACATTTAATGTTATTGCTGTCTTGGGGAAACAATTGAGATATTAAAGAAATTTAATTTGGGATTTTCGTTTTTTCGGGTCTTATACGTGTGGATATAAGAAGATTGCTCTTTAGTCTGACATTATTGACCATCTGCCTTAATGGGCAAAATTGAAAATTTTTATGTTGACAATTCCTGCAATATTGGGTCTGTTTTTCACCTTATTACATCTTATTGTTTATTCTGTTTGTTCAGCTGATGTGGCAGTTATAGAAAATAATGCAAAAAAAGAGAAGTTTCTGATCCATTGGCCTCAATATCGACCATAAATCTGTTCGCATAGTCCTTTGATTTTCTGCTTCCTATGTGTTTTATTGGAAATTAATTCTTGATGTTGAATTAAAATGAGCTCTTTTGGGTGTCTGAAGAGCGCAGTGGATTAATTACACTGTCTCATTGTAATGGCCTACCATGGTGCTTCTGTCTGGCCATGAGTGCTAATAGCTTTTGATGATGATCTTTTATCCAATTACTGCCTGGTGACCTGTGAGGCTACCTATGTATGCAGGCTCAGGTTGGATATATTAGACAGATAAACCCACTTCTGACCTGTCAGATTGGGCTGGATTTTGGGGCCAAGGGGGGCCTGTGTCATTCTCATATATCAGCTCTGTAGCGGTGATAAATGGTCACAGCTGAAGCGAACTCTGATCTCATTCAACAGGGGCAGAGTCAGATAGACAGAGAGATATATTGTTATACCACAGAAGACAAACAGCACAATGGAGATGTGGTTAGACTCTTATTCTCTCTGTCTCTCTCTTGCTCTCTCAGCATAGGGGCCCGATGGTCTCTGGGAGGAGAGATGTACACAGCCATTTCTGAGCATGGCTGCTATTATCTCTGCAAGTCTTTAATAATAACTGTGTGTGTGTGTGAGACAGAGGCAGTGTGGAGATTACTGTAATCAGGTGGTACAGTACATGAACGGATGTCCTGCAGCATGTCAGTAGGTGGGATTCTGGGATGCCGACTGGATGCCCTGTTCCCGGAAAGATTTTAAACTACGAAAGAACGTTTTCTTTTTTTTTTTTTTCTTTCCCTCCTCCATGAAGAATCACCTCACGGGGATGAAAGAAATACACATTCTTGGCTTTAAAAAGAACTAGAATTCATTGAAGTATGCAATTTGTTTGTTTGTTTTATTTAAAGTTTTACAAGGCAGGATATTGCAGCAAAAAAAAAAAAGAACAGACACAGTTAACATAACACATAATCATACATCATAACTAAACCATTCATAAAACAACACACATGCACATAAAATAAAATACCATTTAACTTATTTTTAACTTGTAAATTTGTACTATGTTAAAGACCCTAAAATCAAAATTAGGGCTTCATGGCTATTAGACTTTTAGTCCATCTAGTGTACACCTGCAGTTGAAGTCAGAAGTTTACATACACTTAGGGTGAAGTCAACAAAACACTCCACAGATTTAAAATTAGCAAACTATAGTTTTGGCAAGTCGTTTAGGACATCTATTTTGTGCATGACATGAGTAATTTTTACTCATTGATTGCTTCACTTTTAATTGACTATATCACAATTCCAATGGGTCAGAAGTTTACATACACCAAGTTAACTGTGCCTTTAAGCATCTTGGAAAATTCCAGAAAATTATGTCAAGCCTTTATACAATTAGCTTCTGAAAGGCGGTGTACTGAATTAGAGGTGTACCTGTGAATTTATTTTAAGACCTACATTCAAACTCAGTGCTTCTTTGCTTGACATCATGGGAAAATAAAAATAAATTAGCCAAGACTTCAGAAAAAATATTGTGGACCTCCACAAGTTTAGTTCATTCTTGGGAGCAATTTCCAAATGCCTAAAGGTACCACGTTCATCTGTACAAAGAATAGTATGCAAGTATAAACACCATGGGACCACACAGCCATCATACCGCTCAGAAAGAAGACGCATTCTTTCTCCTAGAGATTAACATAGTTGGGGGCAAAAAGTGCAACTCAATCCCAGAACAACAGCAAAGGACCTTGTGAAGATGCTGGAGGAAACAGGTAGACAAGTATCTATATCCACAGTAAAACGAGTCCTATATCAACATAAACTGAAAGGCTGCTCAGCAAGGAAGAAGCCACTGCAACAAAACTGTCATAAAAGCCAGACTACAGTTTGCAAGTGCAAATGGGAACAAATATCTTACTTTTTTGAGAAATTTTAGAGAATGGTTTAATGAAAGAAATTGAAATGTTTGGCCATAATGACCATTGTTATTTTTGGAGGAAAAAGGGTAAGGCTTGCAAGCCGAAGAATACCATCCCAACTGTGAAGCATGGGGGTGGCAGCATCATGTTGTGTGGGTGCTTTTCTGCAGGAGGGACTGGTGCACTTCACAAAATATATTGCATCATGAGGAAGGAAATTTGTGAATATATTGAATCAAAATCTCAAGACATCAGCCAGAAATGTAAAGCTTGGTCGCAAATGGCCAATGTTATGTCAAAATGTCTTAAGGACAACAAAGTCAAGGTATTGGAATGGCCATCACTAAGTCCTGACCTCAATACAACAGAACATTTGTAGGCAGAACTGAAAAAGCATCTGCGAGTGAGGAGCCCTACAAACCTGACTCAGTTACACCAGTTCTTTCTGGAGGAATGGGCGAAAATTCCAGCAAATTTTGGGGAGAAGCTTGTGGAAGGCTATCCAAAATATTTGACCCAAGTTAAAAAATTGACAGGCAATGCTACCAAATATTAACAAAGTGTATGTAAACTTCTGACCCACTGGGAATGTGATAAAAAAAAAAAAGCTGAATCAATTTTTCTGACATTTCACATTCTTAAAATAAAGTAGTGATCCTACCTGACCTAAGACAGGGAATGTTTTCTACAATTAATTTCAAGAATTGTTAAAAACTGAGTTAAAATGTATTTTGCTGACTTCAACTGTAAATGTTGACAAAATTAACAACAGTTTTGCTGCTCTGAGAAAATGGAGCAAAAATATTGATGACTCATCTTGCACTTCACAGATTGTCAAATAAAATGTTCTCTGGAATGTGAATGTTCCTTCCCGTAATACCACCAGTAACTGGCTAGCTTGTGGCAAATCATGATTCATGGCTGTGATGTTACTAAAGCCTATTTAGATTGACTATATATAAGAGACATACTCTTTGATATGTCTAAGAAGGATGAAAACTTTATAACTTATTGTTTCAAGAGGAAGTACGTCAACACAGGATAGAAAATTCAACTTGTCTAGCAATTTTATGGGGTCTTTTAAATGCTTTCTCCCATCCTATATTAACATGCACACAGGATTTTTAACTGGGTCTTTAAAACACTTTCTCCTATAACAGATTAATATGCACACAGCAACATTGGCTGAACTAATGCTGTGAGTTTGAGGCAGGACTAGCTGTTTGGCTCCCAATGGAAGATGGGATCAGTGGTCGGAAAATCAGTTTGAAAACAATCATTATGTTTGCTTGACAAAGCAAACATACTGTTATTCTACTCATTTTGTTTAGGGTTTTCTCAAAATTCCTAAACTTAGACCAACATTTCTATCACTAACTCCTCCACTAAACTTGGTACAGACCTTCTAACTACCCTAAAGGGGGGGGGGGGGGGGTCACACACACACCGGACGTGGACATGGCATGTTCTAAAATTCAAAACCACCTATGACTCGAGGCTGCTCAAATTTCTGATGTGCCACTTTTTTTTAATTGATTGGGCTCTATCAATATATCTTATATCAAACTGTCACATAGTCAGATAATCTATCTAGCTAGCTGTTTCTCTAACTGTAATGTCGGTGTAATGTTCAAACTTGTTTAAACTTTGAAGGAAACCAAGGCAGTCTTGAAAAACCTCATATCTTTATTTTTGGAATTATTTTAGGTGTTGCTAGTGGTGCAGAAATTACAGTACACACAGCTTTAAACTTTTAAAGTGTTTTTTTTTTCTGCAGTAATTTGTGAAACAGCCATTTATGGATGGCCTTTAAAAACATGTGGGTGGGTTATTATGGTGGTTTATTAAGTGTTTTTACATGGTGAAGGTGAAAGGGAAATGATTACAGTTGTAAAATTAGATTAGTGTTTTCATCAAGTTCACATTCGCTGTTCTCGGACTTCATTAGTGGAACATCATAAGCTTTAATCTCATTAAAAACATATCATACTAAAGTAATTTAAACAGTTGCAAGCAAAACTTTCAGAGAACTTTATAATTATCGGTATTTTAGCTTTAATGGCCTCAAAATGTATTCTGAATACTGTATATATTCTTCCCCCAATAGTATTCATTCCTTTAAGTCACACTTAATGTATGAATGTTACAGCATTGGATAACAAAATGTCAAACCAAGAGGTCTTTATTTTAATGACAAAGCAAAAGCACACCAAGTAAAACATTTCATAAAAATAATCGGGTTAGGTTTTAAATGATAAAATGTTCAAAAATAAGGCAAAAAGTTTCACAGTTGGTGGAACATGTCCTTGACCTGTACCAAATAACTTTATAATTATCTGGATTTCTGCATCAATGGCCCCAAAATGTATTCTGAATATATTATTTTTTTTGGCGAACTATCCCTTTAAGTTCAGAAAACATCAAATAAAACTGAATTTCAAATGTTTGTGCAGAAGGCGATCCAAAATGTTTAAACAACTCCCTTGAAAACTACTTTCCAGGCTAAGGCTCTTCATGCTGTTTGTTACCTCACCTGTATGTATTAAGAGAATTTCATATTTTACACTGCGTTATGACCCCTATGGTTGTCTAGGGTATGAGGGGGTAACATTTTAATTATGAATGTTTTAAGGTGTGTGTTGGGTTGGCAAATGACAAAAGCAACCAGGCAAGTATATGGTATAAAAGCCAATTTATTCTTAGGTGCATCACTATAACGAAAAGTCAATGATAAATGAGTAGGGTATTTACATGTTATACAAAGAACATACTAATAATGAAACCAGAGGGAAAAGGGACATGAGTGGAGCCAAAGAAAAGAATGTATCAAAACAAAATAAATCGAACTTATTTAATCTCACTAAATTGTTAGTTAAAAAAAAACAAGAAAGAAAATAAAACGGTCTTCAGCGTTGGAAATGCCAATATCTAAACTATTCTTCCTGCTCTCAAAAACACCAAAAGTACAGGGGTTGGCACTCACTCCTAACCCAAGGTGTCTAATACAAATAACAGTCTACATGGTGCAAGGTGTATGTCACGTGACGTCTTACCTGTCCACTTTTCCACTCTGGATAGAGGAGTAGCGAGTTATATAAATAACACAGACGAAAAATCATATAAACAACAAATAGGTAATGAGTGACTTTGTTGGTATACAAAATTAATGTACAGTGTCACAAAGAACCAGAGACAATACAAAGAACCAGACGCTAACAAGCAAAGCTGTCACCATACGAAAAAGCTACAAACACATGGATTCAAACAGCTTTTAAAGGGTAGGAAGGGCCACCATTGGTGGAGAGTGGAGATGATGTCATCAGTGTAATGAAGATTGGCAGCCCAGATAACCAAGAACAGCAACCTAATCAGAGTGTGTAAAAGAGAGGGAAACAGAAGAGAAAACAAAACAAGTATGCATACACATACATGCATAGGGATGTAACGCACTGTCTATGATTTTGAGTTAGGGTTAGTTTTTTTCACAGTGGAGCATGTCCATCAACTATTTCCTTACTATCTTTTTATAATGTCCTGTTGGGCAAAACAACTGTGCACATGTGCACGGTGTCTTCCTAATCTGAATGTCAAATTTTGTACAGTTTCATATTCAGGATTCTGAATCCAAGCTGCAACAGATTTCTTTGAGCTCTAGTGCCAATCACCAGCCACTAGAGTGCACCGTTGCCCTTTTAAAAAGTCCCTGCTTTCTCAATGCATGGGTGAATGCATATCACAACTAATCATATGTCTGATTTAAATATAAACTCAAATTAATGAGAGTGGATAGACGCATTATGTTAAGACTTATGCTTAATTGGACTTCTTTAAATAACACTTACTGTCGCAGCGTGTATAACCCTGTAGAAATGTTTATTTCTGCCTTCCTTCACTTTCGCATAAAGTAATGCTGTCTTCTGTCAGTGAATTATCTGAACTGTCATTAACATTTTGATTAAGCTTTTCAAATACGCACTTCTTCATTTGTCTCTTTTGGTTTTCCTTTGTCTTTTCTAAACTACACTTTGCAATCTCTTTAAAGCTTTATTTATTGCCAGAGACTTATGTGTTATGTCGTTGAGTCAAGTGCTCTTTGCTTTTTTCAGGTGATGCTAAACATCCCTCTTGGCAAATTCATTCTCTCTCTCGCTCGCTCTATTATTTTCTGACACGTGCAGTGCCCTCTTGTTTGGTTGGCACCATGCCCTTGCATGCCCAGACTCAGCCCTGGGTCTGTTGCATTTAGGCCAGAAATGTTGACCCTGTAATTCCCAGAGCATGCAGATGAGATCAGACTGGGCAGTACAGCTCAGAGAAAGAGACAGTGATGTGTTGGAGGAATAAAACTTTTCATCTGCATCTGCCCTGCTGGCAAGTTCTGGTATGTGACCTCTGGGGGCATGAGAGAGACAGAGCAAAAAGAGAAACAGAAAACACAACATCTGTGTTGAGAGTCTTTGCACCTGTTGGACCATTGAGATGTGTGTGAGTGCAAATTCTTTGGTGTGACCGTCATCACTCGTGCAAGCTCTTGCCCGTGCTGCCCTTTGGTCACTAATACTGATAGATGATCCCTGTCAGGAAGGTCAGTCACCTCCCCGTCATGCATCAGGGGCTGGACAGAAGGCCACTGAAACAATCAATGACAAACCAATCAGTGCGGCTAGATTTAACTGTGTGTGCAGACTGAGCCAATCAGACCACATTTTTTTTTTCTTTCTCTCTCTCTCTCTCTCTCTCTCTCTCTCTCTCTCTTTAGATTTGGCGTGAAGTTCACAATTTGACTAGTCTCTAAATTGTGATGTGCCATACTCTATGATCTATACGTGTGCTAGAATTTAGTGTGGAGTTTAATGTGCTGCAAGTGCGTGTGTAAGATTGAGGATGATTAAACGGCTAGCAGATTGTAAGAGCTTTCATTATCCCTTTGCTGGGTGCCATTGCGGCCTCACAGACCTCAACATTTTTACACTTCTGCAAAACTCTTAAGTAACAAGCTTATTTTGAACACACATCGTTATATCCCAAGCTTGGGTCTGGTTTCTGGTGCCTCGTTACTTTGTTCTCTGCATGCCTGAGGATACTAGCATAGGAGCAAGCTGTGATTTTGTCTGACTCATGATCTGAGATTTTAAGAGTTCAGTTTTGGATAATCTAGCACAAAAGTCATTGCATTATATGACAAACTTTGGATCAAAACTCATATTTAACTTTTATGCAGTTCTGTATTTCAAATTATATAGACAACTAATATGGGAATAATAAGAATTTGTAAAAATAGAACGAGATAGTGAATTCCCAAGACTTCCGTACGAAAACGTATGACTAATACAACAACCAATCATACACTGTTTTCTATTCTCCTTTGGAAGCCAATCTCATCTCTGCATGCTTCTTTTTTCCCATGGTACACTTAATGTATTTCACAATTACAATCATGGTAACAGGTTAAAATGTATGGCTATGTTTAGGGATGGTCTTTGGGTTAAAATAAACAAATATCTAATGAATTCACATTTGGAAACCTGGAACTTTCGCTTTCTTCCGTCATAAAGTACACAACAGGCCTTTTAACATTAATATCATGGTTATGTTTAAGGTCTAGATAAGGAGTTACACTTCTTTGTTAGGTTTATGTTTGTGCAGAAAAATGTTTTGTCTACAAGGGAGCAGTATGTGATTGGTTGGTGTGTAAGTCGTCCATATTCATTCAAACGAAGTCATCCCATTTGCTATGAAATCGCCACCTTGAACTATTCTTTGGAATATTCATAGGAGATTGGGTTTCTCAAGCTATAGCCGAGTGGCGAAGCTATAATTTTCCTTATTTTTGTAATAATTGTATTACATTATATGACAAATGATCATACTTGTCAACGCTCACGTTTTTCCCGGGAGTCTCCCGTATTTCACACCCATCTCCCACTCCCCTCCAGTTTTGTTATTTCTCCCAGGAAACTCTGGTAATGTGTATGGCCCAAACCTCCTTATATGAATTATCACATCAATATATTATTCCAAGGTTGTCCAGTTGCCAGATCTTGTATGAAACGCATCCTACTCACACAATCCACACATCATACAAAATTCAACCCATTTGTGACCTCAACTTGGCAACTGACAACCCATTTGCACTGTAGATATTAGCGCAGGTAGATGCGGGAATTTGAATCAAGCATCTCTGTTAGATGGGAGGAGAAGACACAGGTGGTGCTCCGGCAAAAAAAACAAAATATACATGTAAATGTATTTAATTTCATATCTTGAAGCCATATCGACAATGCCCACGCCTTTTGTAATGTGTGTTGTACTGATTTTAATATTGAACACGCTGGGAAAAACGACGTTACTCAGCACATTAAATCACAACGGCACAATTTGTATGTTTGTAGCCTGCCTCTGCCATCCAGCACCACACCCCCCCTGCTCAGAGGTCTCCTGGATTTTGGTACCAAAATGTTGACAGGTATGCTCAGGATGCCAGTCTGCACACAGCAATCTAGCATGGAAGCAGCCAGGTATGTACGGGCAAACACCACTAACATTTTATTTAAGTTGATATACAGATATCATTCTCTTTACATTCTTGTTGTCTGGTTCATACGTAAATGGTAGTTTATATAACTTCAGGCACATTTGGCACTGTGAATTTCTAGAAAGAAAAGTCTTGTTACGACATTTTTCACATAGTTTTTTTTTATTTGTCTATACTTACAATGTCCAACAGTTTGTTTTTTTTTGTCCTTTTTTATTTGTATTTCCTGAAAGTAATGACAATTCCCACTACAGTGTCATTTCCAGCATTTAAATTGTTTAATGTATTTAATATAATTCTGAGGTTGGTCACGTACTGAATTGCCTCCATCCAGGTGGAGGAGGACAAATCCCAGCTACCTCCACGTCTAAGACCGTCAACCCGCATCTTCTCACGTGTCTTGTTGAGCGCGTTGCCACGGAGACATAGCGTGTGTGGAGGCTTCACACCAACTAGAACGAACCACATTATAGCGACCACAAGTAGGTTACCCCGTGTGACTCTACCCTCCCTAGCAACCGGGCAAATTTGGTTGCTTAAGAAACCTGGCTGGAGTCACTCAGCACGCCCTGTGATTCGAACTAGCGAACTTCAGGGGTGGTATCCAGCGTCTTTAGCACTGAGTATTGTAATTGGTCATTTTATTTGGCCGAATCATGATTTGATGGCATAAAATGCCCTCTGAGCCTTTTCACCAAATGTTTTTTACAGCCAAATTAAACAATGTTCATATAAATGTAGGTGGCGCTGTGTTGTTGGACCTCTCCTCTGTAAGTGAACTGGAATCGGTGTCCCTGAGATCTGGTCATCTTCTGGAACAGCATAACTCTGGTTTTATCCACGTTGACTGAGAGTGCCCAGTCATGAAAATATTGTTTCAGCTGGGTGAGGCTCTGCTGAAGCCCCTCTGCTGTAGGTGACAGCAACAGAGGATCATCTGCACACAGCAGACACTTCACTTCAGTCTCATGTTGAGTGAGGCCAGGGAAAGTGGACAGCTCCATAGCTTCTGCAAGATCATTTATACACAGCAGATATTAAATAGAATAGGACTCAGACTGCATCACTGTCTCACTCCATGACCCTGCTGGAAAAATGCACTTCTCTGATTTCCCATTTTTACTGCACATTTAATTTGTGTACATGGATTGTATGGTATCAAATATTTTCCCACCAATTACGATTTGTAGGAGTTTACAAAGTAAACCATCGTGCCAAATTGAGTTGAATGCCTTTTTAAAATATGCAAAGCATGCAAATATTTTCCTTTGTTTGCCCTTGATGTTTTTGTCTATTAGGTTACGGAGAGAGGAGATGTGATCTGATGTCCATTGTTTTTGTAAAAAGCCAATTTTTGGTTTATTTAGGATTTTGTGTTGTGTAAGGAATGTGACACTGCCCACACAAATACTGCAATAATTATTGGGGTCAAATTTATCTCCTTTTTTGTATATAGGCTCTGGCATTTGCCGGGGTATTTTCTTCTCTCCCTCGTGTGTCACAGGTAGAGTTGGTGAGTGTAATCGGCTTTTTCATGGGAATGCTGATCACTTCCGGGGAGGCGCTGATTACGGTAATGTTTGTCTCACATGCTCTACCTGTCCTCCACTTTTTCCCTGTACGTATGCTGGTTCATTGTTTGCTGTACCTTAAAGTTGTTCTAGTTTAGTGTGCTGTTCCATTCTGTTGGTTGTTTTGTCTCTTGAGTGGTGTGTGCACATCAGATCGCCACTGCCCTAGTGATCGCACTCAAGGAGGATTCCTTGGATTCTGCTGCCGTGTCTGGAGACTTGCTTGTCTGGGCTCTGCTCCGCAACACACCTTCCTGCTACAGATTTTTCCGGACCTCCACAGCACTACACACTGATGAACACACTATCCTTGCCCCACTGGCTTCCTTATTGAGCTCAACCGAGCTAGCGCAGGAGGCTTTTTGTGTTTATTGCACATTAAAGGCTTTTTGAGTTATCCCCTCTGCTCTTGGGTCCTTTGTCCTCATGAAATAAATGCCTGACAGGTTCTTTATGTTTTTTGTTGGCAAGTTGTCTTAGTTCTTTTCTAAGACATTTACATTCGTTATTGAACCAGACAGCATTTTTTATTGATTTGTTTACATTTTTTTGGTTGTCTAGTGTTTGATAAATTTGCCAATGTTTCAAATATGTAATTCATTTTGTCTGTTGCTTGTCTGGACTAGAGGAGCAGGACATCCTGTTGACTGGGAGCTTCTCTTGACAGTTGGGTTGCTGGTGATTTTCAGTACATTTGCAAAGAGTTTCACTCCTTGTTTGTTATGGTGTACATGATCATGCACACGATGAGGTCGTATGTCCTGATGGTGGGCCAGATAGACATTTGGAAGCAGTGCACATCCTCTGGAGAGTTCTGCATTGTTTCCACAAATTATATGGATTGGCATATCACTGTGTGGTAGTAGTGTGGATAGTCATTTTGAAACTCTCTCTCTCACACACACACACACACACACACACACACACACACAGATATAATTACGTCTGTTTCCTTTACAAGTAGAAGTGGAGCATGATTTTGCTGATTTAAATGAAACTGTCCACTACACCACAGTGCTACAATTTATCTTTCTTTTATCTTCAAAAAGCATTTCTCCTTCCTTGCATTTTGCTGAGTTCAGCTGAACAGAAATATGAGAAATTGAGAAGGTGTAGCTGTTTCTTGCTGTCTTGTGTTGTACACAGACAGTGATGATGAATCTGCTCTCTGATTGGCTGAAATGTCATTGAATGGGGCACTCTTTGACACTCCGCTCTGAGATCTGCACCCCTCGCTGATATGATTAAATACAAATTTGACCTTCTACCATCGTTGTGACAACAGAGGCATGTGTGTTGCATGCAACTGTATGAATTTAGGAAATGCATGGATGGATTTCCTCTAATGATAAAAAAAAAAAAAAACGAGATTTGATCTGAATATTCATGTAAAAATGGACTGCGCATGCATGAAGCACAAATCTTTGCATACAGGTTCAGCAATAGTGGTGGCTAGGGAAAGATAATGACAGTGCTCCTTTAATAAAAATATTTTCTCTTCTAAATTCTATTCCACAACCTTGTGAGCTGCCTACCTAGAAAGCATTTTAAAACATCTTATTTGCACCCTGACATGAAGGCTGTTCTAAAAGTAATGCAGCATTATTATGTTGTTGTGACAAGGAGGAGGGCATGGCTGGGTCTTGAGGGTGCACACCTGGCTCTGAGTTGCCATCATCAGCAGGAGAGTGAGATAAGGAACAGCCGGGGATGCCAGAGAGAGAGAGAGAGAGAGACGCACACACGCAGCTGCTGTGTGTGTGTGTGTCAATGTGTGTTTTTGGTTGTGCTGAAAAGCAGTTTTATGTTAGGTTTGTGTTATTAAAGTATTTTTGGCTGATAACCCGGTTCCTGATTCCTACTTTCCGATGAACAAGAGGCTTGTCTGCCACACTGGTGACGAAACAGGATTGGAGGAAGATGCACCATCAGAGAGCCCCCGCCGCTGATGGAGGATCATGACGCTGAGGATACACAATCCGGTGGTACTGGAGCGGTTCACCAGGAGGTGGAGGAGCCCGATGCTGTCCGCCAGGAGGCGGTAAGGCGATATGTCAGGCCGGTTGATTACCCAGACTGAATTGGGCATTGGGGGTATGTGATGAGGAGGAGGGTGTGGCCGGGCCATGAGGGTGCATGCTTGATGCTAAGTTGGCCCAAACAGCAGGAGAGATTGATGAGCAGCAGCCAGGACCGACAGAGAGAGAGAGAGAGAGAGAGAGAGAGAGAGAGAGAGAGAGAGAGAGAGAGAGAGAGAGAGAGAGACACACGCGCACGCATCCTCTGTGTCAATGTGTGTTTTGGTTGTGCTGAAAATAAGTTTTATATTATTTTTGTGTTATTAAAGACTTTTTGGTTGATAACCTGGTTCCTGCTTCCTCCTTTCCGATGAACAAGAGGCTTGTCTGCCAATGTTGTCTTCTAACATAAATTAATCATCTAATTTCTAAGGTAGCATCAGATGTATATTGTTGAAAGAAAATGGCATTCTAGTGTAGATGAGAGGTGTAAAATAGTTAGATCAATGCGTTCTCAACCCAAAATATTTTAGTGTAGGCGTGGCCCAAGAAAGCAGCTGCCAATGTAGGCAGTAGACAGCAAAGCAGCTTACTAAGTACTAGATTTGGGAACAGTTAGTGTTGATGAAACCATTTGATTTCTTTATGAATCTTATTACCATACAGTTCACCCTGCTCAAAATGATTTTATGTCATGTTGTAATTTGTTGCATATTAGCAAGTTCCCCTGCAGAGAGCCTGGTGTCATTGGAGTGAGACAAAAGCATGGCACAACCCAGCACCAGAGTGGAATGAGCCGTTTGAATTCTTAACAAATGTAATTTGTCAGCGTTTATTATGGCAGGTGGGGATGCTTCACTTGCTGAGAACGGGGTAAATAGGTATATCCACATGGATTAGTGTTGGAGACAGTACGTGGGGCCTGGAGTGCATGAGCTGGCATCAACCAACTGCAGGCTGTCTAGAGTACAGTCTTTTGAGTACTAAAGAGTGTGTGTGTGTGTGTGTGTGTGTGTGTGTGTGTGTGTGTGAGAGAGAGAGAGAGAGAGAGAGAGAGAGAGAGAGAGAGAGAGAGAGAGAGACTGATTCTCATTCCACTCCCTAGTTCCCTAGGATGGGAATCAGGTTGAGTGAAAACAATTTGGCACTAGCAAGGGTGTTGATCCAATTAACATTGGGACACTGATTACTCACCTGCAACACTATTATGAGACACATTAATCCGCTTTTGTATTTTATCAATAACATTGCTAGTTAACATGCCATACTGCAACTTTATTGTAGAATAAGACAAATCTAATAAGCATAAAGCAAGATTCAATAGGCATTGAATAAAAATTGTACCTCAGTACAAAATAGCAGAACATGCATAAAGTCTTTAGAATTTTCTTCTCTAACAGCTCCAGTTCCTGAATAAAAAGACACCGAATTAAATCGCTTGACAAGTGCATTTTTCTCTCCTGTGTTGACATGTTGATTAAAACAGGAATTTAGGGTGGGTCATCTCTTTTTTTTTTTTTTTTTTTTTTTTTAATTGCTGTACTCGGTTACTTCACAGTCATGAACATAATTTGCTGCTTGCTATCGCTAGTAGTCAGCACAGAAGGGGTGGTATTTAAGGAGTGCAGTATGAGTCCTCAGATTTTTTGCGCTGTTTTCCCAGAAGAGAATGTAAGTTTTAAGTGCATTTGTATCCCAAATATTTAACAGAGCACAGTAGCGCCTGCCCGCTTTTTCAGCCATCTTCATTCCAGAATTGTTTTTATTTAAATTTTTTTTACATAGTGATTGTTAAGATGCACCAGCAGCTTGAGACAAAATAAGTGAGGGGAAGTTGTACAGAAGTGTTTATTTTCCAAGTGACAAAATCTTGTATCCCAGGGGGGAAAAAGTGTGCAAAAAATATATTTATTGTGAAAAAAAAGAGAAAAATCTATGAAAAAGAAAACTATACAAAATGTAAAAAAATATACAAATGTTGGTTTTGGCAATGCCAATGGTCAGGCCCAAAACATATTAAAACAACTATTGCAAAAAAATAAAAAAAATAAAAAAAAATCTCCCTAATATAGCTTCTGGCTCCTCCCCTTTTTGGAAAAAACATGATGAAGATAAAGAAAAGAAACAAAAACAAAATATAAAAAATACAATTATAAATATGAATGCGTTGTATAAATAAACAATTAACATAAGCGATAAATGTAATAAATTAACATTCACAAAGAACACAATAGTAAAATACTGTAAAAATGTTACAGAAATAAAATTGATCAATGAATATTAACTGTAAAATAAACAGTACATTTTTTTAAAATATATTTTAAATGACAATACAGTAGTTTTTATAATAAAATGTTGTAAAAATTAAAGTTTTAGAGGTAAAAATTTACATTGTTTATCAAGAGAGTACATGTACTTTTTACAATAGGTTACTGTTAAAATTTAAGTAAAACCGTAATCAGGCGTTCCCAGAATTCCCTGTGTGACCCATTACATTTAATATTATTTTCAATATCAGTTATGTACATTTGGGTGTTCTGTGTTATATTTGATGTAATTTAGTTAATGTTTACTGCATTATTTAAATTTCACATGTTACCATGATGGTGTTTAGTGTTTGTGTGGGTGACATTGAGCGCTGTCTCAACATGTTTATTGGTCATTGCTCCTGGAAGAGCCTCTATTGATGAACTTCATGTCATCGTGTCCCCTTCTGTAGTTACTACAGTGATTAACAACTACCTTTTAAATTAAAAAGCAGATTTTTCAGTCAGTATCAAGTTTATGAATTTTTTTTACTGTAATTTTGTTTTTTTTTTGTTTTTTTGCTCTGCCAATCATGTAAATCATGTAAATTACAACCATTTTAAACTGTAAAATGTACAGTTCTGTAAAGTTGTTTACATGTTTACTGTATTTTTTTACATAATTATTGCGGCAACCACAGCTGTCAGTTTTGTTTTAAAAAACAACAGGATTTTTTTTTTTTACAGTGTATGCTGTGTTTTATTTTCAAAGTAAAGTTCATCAAAGCCTAATTGTTAGTTGAGGATGTAAGGTCATATTTGTTCTTCAGCCAGCTCTTAATAAGGAATTTACTGCCAGACCTTGAAAATGTTATTTAATGTAATTAAATACTATTTTAATGTAAATAAACACATTATTAAAAGTTTTGTTTTTACAAGGTAGTTACTATAAATGTGTTAGGTAAGATAAATACAGAAAAAAAAAAGATTTACCCCAGTTCAGTTTGTTAAACCCCAAGTTTGTACACTTATTTTTATATAAACATATGTTGCGGTATAAAAAAAACTGTCTCAGAGTATATTTTATCCCCTCCAGCATCAGCATCTGGCAGAGAGCCAGCATAACAATGACTGCTATCACCATTGTTTTCTAGGCAGAAATCATAGTTTTGATACAATTTTACAACAGTAATACTGTAGTTTCCATATAGTAACCTTGATTTTGCTATAGTATTGCAACCATGACAGTAACCATGTTATTCTGTGGTTAATGTGATTTTACTACAAATAAATTGTTTAAATGGTCACTGTAGTAGAACCATGGTGATTTGTAGTGAGGGCAAATCTCTTGAAGTGTCTGTTAAAAATATTTTTTACTTTGGATTTGGCAGTAATATTTTTTCCCCCTGAACATAACAAATACCGAACCGTACTGAAACCGTGACCCTAAAACTGTGATACAAACCGAATCGTGAGAAAGTTGAACAGTTACACCCCTACTAAGCTGCAGTGCTAAAACTTTATTTCTGTTGGTGTAGCTGAAACCCCATTTGATCAGCTGTGCTTGAGTCACATACATTATTCTGAACAATTTTTTCACAGTTTTTAGTTATTTTAGTAGTAGATTGGTGATACTGAGTGTGCTAGACAGTAAGTAAGATTAACGGACATGTAAGATTAACATCAGAAACAACATGTCGACCTCCTGTGTGATCATGTTGGTGCATTCTGAAAAATTGTAGCGAGCATACATTTCACTGCACTGTAATGGTTTTGACAATGGGACAGCCCTAAAAATGGCTGACTGTCTGGGCAGTGTCTTTATTATTGAACTAGGGAGTGGATCGACACACTCAAAGTAAAAGGGAAAAGAAAAAGTATATGTAAAAACATGAGTAACTCTCTTGAAAGCAGGTAGCAAGCAGAAAGACTTTGGTCTCGAAAGGTGATGCCAGGGTGGACATTTGAGTGGGATTAGTCCATTGTATAATCCTGCTGTTAGCTGGACAGGGTTGTGTCTATGAGAGGTGTGTGTGTGTGTTGGCTTTTGCAATGGTAAGGGTGTGTGTTTGCCATACAAGTGTGTTTGGGCACAGAGGGGTGTGGGGATTAAAGTGCTTTTTCAATTTCCTATCTGAAGCATAAGCTGTTTCTGAAAGCTCACATGGGCAGTTGTACGAAAGGAACCTTTGGTGATAGCCGAGTGTGCCACGATGAATAGAGATCAGACCAGACCCCCACATTTCCCTGGCTTAAAAACCTCATGGGCAGCCAGTATATCAGACAACACACTGGGTTGATCATCTACTTATACCACAGCATCTATTAGCACAAACAAAGCCATCCTCGGGGTAAACAAGTCCACAGTGAAGCCACTTCAGAGAGTGGAGAGTTAGCAACAAGGAACATTGGCAACTCAAGAATTATTGAAAGCAATAGTTCATCCAGTAACGGAAATAATTTTTTCATTTACAGATATCTTACTCCAAATACTATGATCAGTAAATATGAAGAGAGATCACATAATCACAAATTTTTAAGAGGGCTGACAGTTTAATTACAGATTGTCAGGCGTACTGAGATACAACTTCTCTCTAGGGAGGCTTCCTGAATATAAAAACGTTTCCCTAAATCTAGGCTTCTACTGTATGACTTGGACTTGTTGGCCTGTTTCGAGAGACCATAAGAGCCTCTTTGATATTCAAATGGTGGTAGTGGCTAGAGCACATAACTGTTAATCAGAAGGTTGCTGGTTCAATCCCCACAGCCACCACTATTGTGCCCTTGAGCAAGGCACTTAACTCCAGGTTGCTCCGGGGGGATTGTCCCTGTAATAAGGGCTCTGTAAGTCGCTTTGGATAAAAGCATCTGCCAAATGCATAAATGTAAATGGACTTTCAAAGTGGACAGAAGATTTTTCTTTATTTCTTATTAAATACATTTTGTCGATTCTTCTGGATTTTACGGCCCTCAGACTTGGGATTACGTCCCTGCTGGTTATTAGGTTAAGGACAGTTCTCACATAAGACAATAAACACTAAATTATACAATCATTCATATTATCGTTTAGAAGGTCTCGCTGTGTTGTTCTGTGCTCAGTGTAAAATTTCTCCCGTCTCCAAGTTTTTAATATGAATTACGATCTCCACCAAAGACTGTGGGTGGCTATTCTTGATTATGATATGAATTTATTTAATTTGTGTTACTCTCCAGAGCATATGAAAATTTTCAGCAGTCTGCGTTTATTAGAGTATTCAAAGTGGTCCACAGATCTTACCCCAGCAGCTAATGTATTCAGAGAGCCTCTATGCTGCATAAACCCATATCATTAGATAACGAGGCTTCCCATCAGGGCTTTATTTTCGGAATAATTTACAAATCAACACAAATTTCAAAGAGTATGTAACTTATATGCCATATTAATGAGACAGTGTGCATGTGTTAACGTCTGCTTTAATTTAACTTGTGTTAAGGCATTATGGCCGTTGATCAAGAATTGATATATAATTGTATGCAAGAAGCCAATGGAGCTTTCTCAAGGGTGAATAACACTAACTTTCAATAATACAGTTAGTCAGTAGCAAACAGTGTTATGCTTTGCAGATCAATAGTTAATGTACTTTGAAATATGAATATACTGTAGATGAAAGTTTCTGAAACTTGTAATATTTCTATTTAGATGTATGTTTTATTGAGAGAAAGAAAGGCATACTCAGGACAGATTATCAGCTAATCAATTTCTGGATTTTTAAGTCTATTACTATTACTAATACATACACACACACACACACACACACGTTGTGTTTCCATGTTTTATGGGGACTTTCCGTAGACATAATGGTTTTTATACTATACAAACTATATATTCTATCCCCTACCCCTAAACCTAACCCTCACAGAAAACTTTCTGCATTTTTACATAAAAAAAAAAAACCTACTTTTGTATGATTTATAAGCTGTTTTCCTCATGGGGACTGACAAAATGGCCCCACAAGGTCAAACATTTCAGGTTTTACTATCCTTATGGGGACATTTGGTCCCCACAAAGTGATAAATACATGCTCTCACACACATACACAATAGTCCATTCAGTGCGTGGGCGTATAGAGGGAGGGGTTCTGAGATCTTCAGGAGGTGGAGAGGAGAGGAACAGACTGATGGCACAGATGGCCCAGTCCATTCCCAGTACCAATTAATCCCCAGTTAAATCTGACACATTTTAACCTGCACTGGGTCTCATTCAGCACTACAGGAAAACCCATATGGCAAGAAGACACTTTCAGGCAGCAATTTAGACCTGGCAGTGTGTCACCCCCCCCCCCCCCCCCCCCCCACCCATTCCTGCTAATAGACATGTTTGTTCAACACATCTAGACAGCATGCGGTATGACTGTCTGCTTGTTTTAATGAGGGCCAGTTTTGATATCACCTTGTCTTACATTCATGCATTCGGCCATTGCTAAGAGATGCGGAGAGCAGAAACACTTTGCTGTAGTGTAGAGAGCTTTATATTAAAGGAACAGTTAACCAAAAATGAGAAAACCTTGTTCCATGGCATTTGTGCTCAGGCGACAACTTTGCATTGTTCTTAGAGCTAAACAGTGCAAGTTCTGTGAAGAAGCCACGCTCTTAGCATACTGAACGTAAAAATGTCCATAGCAACATTTAAAGATTGCAATATAAAATCTACACAATCTATACAAATCTTCAGTGCAGACATACCATGAGCTCTGAGGTTTTTTTTTGTATATTCTTTGCCAGTAGCTAGGAGTCTGCGGGATTTTAACTTAATAAAAAAATACAACTGAAATTAAAATAACTTTGCAAAACCATTCACTAATCCATTAATCTCCTGCAGACTTGCTATCTACTTTGTTTTCACATGGACAATGTCATAACTCTGGGTTTCAACTCAGGGTATCAACAATAGCTAGCTATCTAAATATCTACATACGTAATGATAGTTAATATGGTAAGTTGGAGCTAGGTAACATTAGCTTACCCTAACATAACAAGCTAATCAGTCATAAAAAACATTGTCTTTTTTCTTAGGTAGGTAGTTATCTAACTACCGACCTAATGATCCTGTTAATCCTGTTAATACAGGATGTTGTAGCTTTATAATGTTAGATAAGGATAGCCAGTTCTTCCATCATAAAAGAAGTGCAGTCTTACACTTTTGTCTTAGGTAGGTAGCTATCTAACTAGATAGATTATATGGAATGTTGTAACCAGGTGTAGTCAGGTAACGATAGATAAAATACTTAGATAAAAGGACCTTTGTCTTTGCCAGGTAGCTATCTAACTTTCCAACCCAATGTTAGGTAATATAAGATTCTGTCCAGCTAACTTAAGCTAACAATAGCTAGCTACCTATTTAGCTATTCTGTCATATAAGATATTACGTACACAGTCTAATACCTTTGTTTTAGGTAGGTAAGTAGCTATCTAGCTACCTACATAACTATTGTTAATATGGGATGTCTTAGCCTGGTACTGTTAGCTAACGATAGCTAGCTAGCTACCTAACTAGCTTTTCCATAATAAAATACGTTAAGTGCACACTCTTATACATTTGTCATGGGTAAGTAGCTATTTGACTACCTATCAACCTAAAGATTGATGAAATGGGATGTTGTAGTCAGGTACCATTAGCAAAGGATCGCTTGCTAACTAAATAGATATTTTGTCATTAAAGCTGTTAAGTGCACAGACTTATAACTTTGTCTTACGTAGGTATCTAAGATCCACTCTTTTTCAATTATCTGTTGTTTAATATCTGTGTCTAAAGTGTCTTTTTCTTTGTAATTCTTCCCATAAGTCCTGCACCCCTGAGTCTTCTCTTTACTGTTGTACATGAAACTGGTGTTGAGCGGGTAGAATTCAATGAAGCTGTCAGCGGAGGACATGTGAGGCATCCTTTTCTCAAACTAGAGACTCTGATGTACGTATCCTCTTGTTTAGTTGTACATCTGACCTTCCACATCTCTTTCAGTCATTGTTAGAACCAGTTGTCCTTTGTCTTTGAAGACACCTTTATATGAAATCTTCAGTTTTTTGGTAATTTCAAGCACTGTATAGCCATTGTTCCTCAAAACAATGATTAACTAGAGAAAGCTGTTTCTTTTTTGCCATTTTTTTTAACCTAATATTGACCATAAGACATGCCAGTCTATTGCATACTGTGGCAACTTAAAAGCAAACACAAAGACGATGTTAAGCTTCATTTAACAAACCAAATTACAAGTTAACATTTTTATAATAAAAATGTTGAAATGTTAGTTAATGGGATCGTTCACCTAAAAATGCATATTCTCTCATCATTTACTCACTTTCATGCCATCCCAGATGTTTATAACTTTGTTTCTTCTGCTGAAGACAAATTATGATTTATTTTAGAAAGAATTATCTCAGCTCTGTGGATGAGAGAGAGAGATCAATATTTAAGTCCTTGGATTTTTTACAATAAATCTCCACTTTCACTTTCCGATGTGAAAGTGAACCTAAACAGGCGCCACGTGTGACTTACAGATGTGAAAGTGGAGCTTTATAGTAAAAAAGCCAGTGACTTTACAGGAATTTTTTTTTTCCTGTAAATACTGTTGTCATGATGAGGTGTTGGGTAGCGGTGATCTAGACCAGTGGTTTCCAACCCTTCCCATGAGCATGGAAGCTCATATGCTTTGAGATCTCAAGATCAATAAAATGCTCAATATCCAGTTAGACATATCATGTCATCATCCTTGTCTAACAAATGTATGCAAAGGAGCAAAAACTCAACATGACAAAGATTGACACCCTGGTAACTGTAGCAAAACTTCAGGAAATGTCGCTCTACCAACCAGAGCCTCATTGCTCAACTGCGTGCGGATGAAGCACCAAACATATTTTACTTCTCAAAAGAGGTGCGCCACGTGCTTGTGACTTTATATTTCTTGGATCTTAACAAATCTTGGAATTTCTGCATCACAACCCCACAGTGAAAAACTGCAAAAACCACTCAAAACAACGTACCTTGTTGACATATTAACACTTTATAACCAGACCATCAAGTAGCTGCAGGGCTCTGAATGGGGGTGGATAATATAAATGGGCAAACCTCATGAAATGTATTGTTTCTATAGCGGTTGTGAAAAATCC
Source organism: Moxostoma hubbsi (assembly GCA_032164185.1). Lineage (NCBI taxonomy): Eukaryota > Metazoa > Chordata > Actinopteri > Cypriniformes > Catostomidae > Moxostoma > Moxostoma hubbsi. The sequence continues at coordinate 20,996,971 of JAVLUX010000037.1, read as the reverse complement.
CACCGCATGGCAGGGAAGTGCATTACAGAAAAACATTATATTAGTTATTATATTATATATTAGTCTTTATACTTTTGCATTATTTTTGCATTTCTCACGACTTTTGCACACAGCAAGCACAGGTTGAGAGAGATTGAAGACGCATTTCTTCCCTTAGTTACTGTTGCTAATGCCGACAAGCTTTCCTAATGTCATTTGTTCTGCCACAAAGCATGGAGAGAGAAGCGATAGACTAAATTACCATAAGCAATTGTTAAATAACAGATTTGTTAACCACCTGTGTGTGTGTGTGTGTGTGTGTGTGTATATATATATATATAGAGGAACCACAGATCAAGACAATGAGCTGAAAGGCAATGTGATCTGTTAAACTGGATATAATTTCATAGGCGTTTGGCAAAGCCGATGTGATTTTACAAATATCACACTTCTATCAGTCCTTCTAGCAGAGGAGTTCCCACACATTCATTCTTAGCTGTGCCAACATTTATTTGCTGGAGCATCCAAACCTTAAAAAAATATACCACATTAAGTACAAAATATTCAAACAATTGCTTTATCTGTTAACACACTGCTTGAAATCCTTGTGAAATTGAAATGTTTTGTTCAGTGGAATGTGACACCATCCAATTGCTGTCGTACGTGAATGAGTGTGGTGTAATTTTAAGCATGTTAACATATGCAGGTGAGCTCTGTTGTGGATGCAGATTTTCCCCTGCCTACCTGAGCATGAAAGGAGGGGGACGAGGCAACTTCAAGTGACCCACGGAAAGTGGATATCCAGCTCTTTACAGAGGCGTTGAAGTGTGTCGTAATTGTAATGACTTCGACTGAACGTGCCTGGCAGATGTGATCCGACTGTAATATGAACTTCTCACAGGCGTGAGTCGTCCGTTTGAATGCAGGCCGAAATGTCTGCTGTGAAATTCTTCTGTTGTGCACCTGGATTACCTTGTGTGGAAGACATGCCTTGTTCTGGTGAAGGGAAGCATTTGATTTGAAAGCTTTTTTTATTTTTTTTTTAAAAAAAAAGACAACCATTCATTCAAATAGTAGTGTGCGTAATGAGATGGAAAAAAGAAGCACAAGTTAAAAAACATGGGAAAAAGCAACAAAACTACAGAAAAATCAAAACATTTTTAAAATACAGACCTATAGTCCCCCCAACTAGGCAAATCCAGAGCAGTCAAAGCTAGTGAATGCTGATTTTTAAGTAAATTCGGAAATATCTGTTACTACGTACACTGGGACTAAATAAAATGACACAGAAATAAAGCCATCAAAATGTTAAAAGACGCAAGAATAAAGAGGTGATATAAAAATTCTCACACATCCTTAAATTACCAATTTATGTAATTACTGATTCCCTAGGAATGTGTGCCTTCCACTGATCTAGACTGATTTTATTTCACGTAATTCTATTGTTTTTAAATTGTCCACCCACCCTTCATTGAGAGCTAAATCAACTAGCACGATCATGCTATATATAATTTTAATGCAACTGTAATCTCATCTGTTTTAATCACATCTAATCAGATATTATCTAAACTAATCACATCACAAATCACATTAACCCACTCTAATCTTATACTGTTGTCATGGTGATTTCTGGTATCCTGATGTTTCCTCAGAACACACTTGGCTTCTGGTTTTTGTTGTTTTATTTAACTTTTTTCCTGCCAAGTAGCTTAATTTAGAAAGAAACGTTAAACTCATCAATTTAAGAATAGCTTTGAAAATTTTTTATAAATTTTCCTTTGGTTTATATGTGATTGGTTTTCAACTGTCAAACACTGTGTTACAAAAAAGTTTGAACAAAGTCAGTGTCTTAGATATGCTGCAAAACGACATTAACAAAGCTTTTGCTAATGGGGTAAGTTTAATTAAAGGGATAGTTCACCCAAAATAGAAAATTCATAATTTACTCATTCCATCTCAGATTTGTAGGACTTTCTTTCTTCTGCAGAACACAAATTAAGATTTTTAGAAGAATATCTCAGCTCTGTAGGTAAAGTAAATGGTGGCCAGATCTTTTAAGCTCCAAAAAGCACACAAAGGCAGCATAAAAGTAATCCTCAAGACTCCAGTGGTTAAATCCATGTATTCAGAAACAATATAATAGGTGTGGGTGAGAAACAGATCAATATTATAGTTTTGTTTTTACTATAAATCTCCACCTTTAACCAGCTCCTACCTGTTGGTGGCAATATGCAATATGCATCATAAAATAAAACAAGAAGAATGCAGAAATTAAAGTGGAGATTTATAGTACAAAATGACTGGAATATTGATCTGTTTCTTCAGCCACACCTACAGGTATCATATCACTTCTGAAGATATGGATTTTAGTTGTATGGATTTCTTTTATGCTGCCTTTATGTGCTTTTGGAATGTCAACGTTTTGGCCACCATTCACTTGCATTGTGCATGTACACATCTGGGATGGCCAGATGGTGAGTAAATTAGGAGAGAATTTTAATTTGTGGGTGAACTATTCCTTTAAACTTAATATAAAAGGGAGAACAAGCGTATTTTTCTAACCCCATTGGCACATTTTTTTCATGTTTTAAGCATAAACCTCATAAAATGTTTGTTTATTTTTCTGTAAGCAAGATGTAATATCTTATGACATCTTCTCAAGATTTTAAATTATTTTATTTTAACTGTAAAACAAGACAAAAATGGCAAACATTACTAGCCTGCTTTATAAGGTGTCAGAGTACTGGAACACAAATTTTCAGTTGATATTTACATGTATTTGCTAAACTACCTATTATCATTAACTGTACCTCTGTCACATCTGTTTTAAAAGTCTAAATTATGTCTTGTTTTGTCTCGTACGCAGAATCGTAATTGCTAGAATGCCATGTATGTTATTTACAGTGTTGTAGGGAAGTGTCCACGTTGTTGTGGAGAAATCTGCTTACTCACCGATCCACATGTACTGTATAAGGTAGTAAAGAATATACAGTGCAATTAAACTGGAATAGCCTCTTTCTCACAATTAGCCGCTTTCTGGTGTCCACTCACTATGGCTCTGGCACTACCAAAACGTTCCTCCTTTTGTTAGAGAAGCGTATCTAGCCCGACACATCCTTGTCTAATTAGCTCCATTGATGAATACAGAAAGAAAACTCTCTCTGATAAAGAGATTGGAGGTAAGAGTGTAACAAAATTTTCTCTAGAAAATATGGTTGCCATGGTGTTGCTATGTGGATGCTAAAGTTTTCTGAGTGATTTCAAGCATGTTGCTATGCAGTAGCTCGGGTGGTTGCTAAGGGATGAGACATGAAGTGAAATTCATATAGTCTTGTGAAATTGTGTCTTATAAATAATTTAAGTTTCAATAAAATGTATTTAATTCTTTGTAGGGAGGGACAGGGAAATGTAATAACATTTGCATAGCTGTGCATTAATTATACATTCCGCTTTGTAATGAGTTAATCAGCATTTTTCCTTCTACAGATGATATAATTTGGTATGAAAACAGCAGAGCATCACTAGAATAACAGCAATAATATAGACCATTTTTTGCAAGGGCCATGGGACAGATTTTTAAGATAAACAAACACTCAACAGAAACAGCCAGGACAAAAGGGACACTTCAGAATGTATCATCATCACCTTATGTAGTCTGATGTTTGGAATAGCAGCTTTTGTGCACATTCTGTAACAAAAACTAAAGGCTTACAGATAAACGGCCACAAAAATGCATGCTGAGTGCACAAAAAGCACTTTGGAAAGAGAGTGGATGCTCAAAATCTTTAGAGTTATACAAGTGCTCAATTATTTATAGGCAACAAAAAAATATACACCCCTCCAAGATTTTACAACAAAGTTGTAAACCTTTGTCACTGCTGACTGTCGTCTTTACAGTGTCCATCGAGACAAACAGCGAGGAAGTAATTACAGCCATAACTTTTTCTGCAGCTGCCCCTTCCCCCGTACAAACTACTTTCACACATCCAGTTAGCAGCATTGTTCATTAAATGCAGCACTACTTCAACTGCCCAGGAGTCTCTGAAGGGGTCTTATTGGGAGTCATCAAATAGAAACACTTGGATAATGACACTGTCAGGAGCAAGAGTGATATAGCAGAACTTTTGGACATCTAAGGACTGCGAGATCTGACTGAGATTTAAATCAGACTTGCAGAAAACACTAATTTGCTGTAATGAAGTCCAAGCAAAATCGGTCAATTAGGAGCCAAATCATAAGAAATGTTCATATGACTTTGACTTTGCTAATTATTCAGGTGAAACTTGCTATTATTACGTACCTGGGCACCAGAGTTCATTTTAGGCTAAAAATAAGCAAATTCTGAAATAGTAACAAGGAAACATTTGCTGTTTGGCTTTTTAAATGATTAAAACATGTGCCTGGATTTTGAACATGAAGAACAGGTTTAACAGTCAAATAGTTTTACCCAATATAATCAAATATCCATAAAAGGGGTGCCATTAAATTATTCAGCCTGGTCTCATCGAATCACGTTACTATAACTACACATTTTTTTTTTTTTTTATAATTTTGATATGGCTAGTTGTATGTATCCCTGCAGTTTCCTTGTGAAATAGACACAAGAGGCGCTACAACAACAATGATTTGTATTTCCTTTCACGTAGATCATAAGTAAGTCGTCAGATTATCATTTCATAAACTCTTACTGTTTGCCATGGTCATACAATGCTATGAGTGAATGAGGATCAGAAATTTGTAGCTCCAAAAAAATCACATAAAGGAAACATAAATGTAATCCATATGACTTCAGTGCTTAAAATACATGTCTTCTGCAGCAATATAATACATGTAGGTGTGGGTGAGAAACAGAGCAATATTTAAGTCAGTTTTTGCTCTAAATATCCACTTTAACTTTCACTTTCAGATGTAAAAGTGAAAGTGGAGATTTAGAGTTTAAAAAAAAGAAAAAGGACTTAAATATTTATCTGTTTCTCACCCACACCTATTATATACATTCTGAAGATATTTAACCATTGGAGTCTAATGCATTATTTCTATGTTTCCTTTGTGATTTTTGGAACTACAAAGGTTTGATCACCATTCACTTGTATTGTATGGACCTAGAGAGCTGAAATATTCCTCAAAAGATCTTTGTGTTCTGCTGAAGTAAGAACATCATACACATCTGGGATGGTATGAGGGTGAGTAAATGATGAGAGAATTTTCCTTTTTGGGTGAACTATCCTTATAAAAACCTCATCTGTTTGGGAGAACACTGAACGCTTTTTTTTAGCACCACTCAGTGGACATTTCACCTACACAACACGTGTAATGAACTAGGCTGTAATTGTTGCAGCAGTGCCATGATCATTTTTGGAGTCATTCTTTAGCCTTATATCAACAATTTTGTACTTTTCTGAATTTTAAATTCACTTTCAAGATCAGTTCACCTTAAGATTAAAGTTTAGTTACCATTTACTCACCCTAATGTTGTTCCAAACCCTTTTTCTTAGCTATAGCACAAAAGTAATTACCCTGCTCTTTTTTTTAAATGGTGACCGGGGTTGTCAAGCTCTAAAAATAACAACAAAGCACCGTAAAAATAGTAATTACAACTTTTGTGCTATATTCCATCTGTTCTGAAGCCATATAATATGTTTTTGTGAGGAACAGACCAAAATTTAATTAAAGGAATATAGCACACAAATCATTTGGGCTACTTTTATGGTGCTGGGCATTTTTAGAGCTCGACAGCCCCAGTCCCCATTCACTTTCAGTGTATGACAAAGAGCTCTCTAAACATTCTGTTATATTTTCTTATTAAGTGTCACTCAAAAGAGAAGGTTAAGAACAACAAAAGGGTGAGAAAATAATGACAATTTTTATTTCATTTTTCTCTGCTCTCCTGATGGACTGTGCAATATTTCCAAGCTATCCATCAAATTTACTTGGTTCTTTCCAAACTCAATGAATCGATGTCCTCCAGCTGATGGCCAGGATGATTGTTTGTGTAGGATTACAACCTGTATAGGTTTGTAAGAGCAGGGGATATAGTCCAGAGCCAGATGCTCATCTTTGAATGACCGGAGGTTCATCTTTCTTATCAGCTGTTTGTGTGTGGATGTTTACCGTTGGCCCAGGACACCTGAAGGAATATTTGCCTGAGGCATTTGATTGCATCAGTCTCACTCTTTTGCTCTGGTCCTCATCCTCTCCAGTGATTCACTTCCTGCTGTAATTACAGCTAAATCTCCTCTCAATTCCCACCCCCATCCTGCATCCTCTTGTCGGCCCAGTAGCTGCCAATATTTCAGACTTTAGTTTTAAAGCAATACCCAAAGATGAAAATTCTGGCATTATTTAATCTACCTCATGTTGTTCCAAACCCATATGACTTTCTTTCTTCTGTGAAACACAACAGGAGGTTTTAGGCAGACTGCTGTTTTTCAGAGTGGGGACTGGGGCTGTCAGGCTCCAAAAAGTATAAAAAAGCACCATAATAGTCCATATACAACATATTCCACCAAAAGCCATATGATAGCTTTGTGTGAGGAACGACTTGAAATTTCAGTCATTATTCAATAGAAATCTTGGCTTCCAATGAGTCGTTAACTCAAGAAGAGGGTCATTGAGTCGCTGAGTCTGAGTCTGTATCTTTGCCATTTTTGAAGCTTGACAGAGATGGTCACTGAACTGTGTAAAGACTCTTCAAAAGTATCCTTTTGTGTTTCACAGGAAAATAGCAGCAGGACATAAGGGTAAGCAAATAATGACAGAATTTTCATTTTTGTGTAATCTATTCCTTTAAAGGATTTCTGCATCCAGTGGCGCATCTGTGAGAAGAGCTGTACTATTTCTCTCGAAACCTCTGTTTCCTCATCAAGATGGGATCTTTCAAAACATATAATCTCAGCAGCATATGGCGACGGCCTCACCCTGATGGTATGAATAGAAGTAATGGTGATTGTTTCTGTAAATCACTGAGGCCAGTAACTATTTCCCAACCCTGGGCGATATAGCATCAGGACTTCAGCCTGTGTGTAGCTGAATCTTGCGTGACGGTGATTTAGCATGCGTTCAGGAGTGAGAAAGGGGATACAGGGTTCATATTGCTCTTAAAGGAATACTTCATCCAAAAATGAAAAATCTGTGATAAGTGACTCTCCCATATGTTTCATTTTTCAGCTAAAATATTGCAGTCCATTGCATATTAATGAGTGCTATGACAGAAGCTCGTTCACAGTGGCTTGTATGCTCACACGAGGACTTGCATTGTTTCAGGCTGATCTCATAGTGAAACCAGAAAGAGTAGATTGCCGTTTCTTTAGCTAAAATTGGTCTGTGCTTCCTCAAATTTGAAACAGTGCCCCCAGTGGTCAAAGTGGTAAGTGTTGTTGAGTGTATGGGCATGGATGGGTGTCAAAAACAAGTTGTTAAGCGAGTTGTTTTTAGCTGAACAGGCTTTAATAAAATGAAGAGGAATGCATATTTTAAACTGTACCACCCCAAACCCCAAACCTAAACCTGCCCATCAGTGTAGTAAAAATGTAATGCTAGAAGGATAAAATGCAACCTTCGAGTCATGCTTGTCACTGATTATGCTAAAGTGATACTTTTTGGTTTCAATGAGGGATCTGAACCCAGGTCTCCAACACTTTTTTATTATTGTCATTGAGTTGTCAATTTTAATTATTTTTGTATGCTCCTCATTCTAAATAAGGAGAAATGATGTCATCTTCTCCTCTGTGCCATACCATAATATTAGTTTTGTATGAATAGCCAAATCTATTTGGAAATACTTGAGCGAGGGGGGGAAAAAAGTGAACACGAAATGTGTAGAGATCAGGTAATTATGTAATTATTGAAAGATTTGACAATGTAACTGAAATATCCCTTGACAAATTGATACTGAATCGAACTGGAATATAATTGAATGGAATCAAATTGGCTAATCAGTGCCAGTACACAGCTCTTCAAATATTAGTTCGAGTTAATTTTATTAGTAATAGTAGCCTACAGTATCTCATTATTAAGATTGAATTAATTGAGTGGATTTAAGTACTTGACATAAAAGAGTTTAGAAAAGAACTGGCCTTTTATATAAAAAAATTGACCTAAAAATCAATTCCAGAGGGCAAATATTGCCGCTTAATGGAAAAGTTCATTTCTGACACAGAATTTTCATTTTTGGCAGAACTATTCCTTTAAAGTTGCTGCAGTTGGCTGCAGCCTGATTTGAAAAAAACAACGATGGTCGCAAACGTGCTGTTTGGTGGAGCAGGTGTTTGAGAGGGCGACCTATAATTCCCTCTGCCTCTTTAAAGACATGCTCACTCTTGAGCAAACTACTGCACAAAGACATGCAAATTCTGTCATAAAATGCCTTAAGGTGTCCAACATCTGTCCTGACACCATCAAAGCAAAATCCCAACACTTTTGTGATTTAAAAAAACAGAGGCAATTATATGACAACAAATAGGAAACAGCCACTAGATTTTTTACATTGTCTGAAGAAAGAGTGAATGATGCTTGCCTATGTTAATGATGCTGGGGGTATTAAGGTATTCTAAGGTATTCTACTTGTTCCAATGTTTAATACTCCCTAACCTAATTTTGAGCAATAATAACAGTGATGTCTTTAGTCCACACATGGCTGAACAAATGAGGTAAACATAGGCACATTAAAAGATGGCAGATAAAAGAATAAACTGAAAAAGTATATTTTAGCTTCCCAGAGTCTTTTATCATACTGTCCCCAGATCATTATCCGCCATCGCTCCGAGGAGGAATGCGCTCACGGAATTCTGCTTTATTTACACTAGGGACTAATTTATCCTTCTGTCTCTTAGCCTTGTATTTACATCACTGACTTTTATATGTACAAGTAATTATAACAGGTTTCTTATTGAACTGTAACACTGCATGCACTTGCAGCATCATCCAATTACTGCCCCCGTGTCTCCACTTGGTTGCGCTTCCCCTTTATACTCACTGCTTAAAAATGATGAATCCAAATAGTCCCGCTTTTAAAGAATTGCATTTCATCATTACATCTCTGTCATGCTAACAAATTGACCCGCTCGGCCTGCTTGCTAATGTTGTGGAGCCTTTTCATACACAGTGCTGAACAACAATAAAAATGTTTTGGCCATAGAAATGAATGGAGAACAAAACTGGACTGTTGAATGATGATTTAGCTGCTAATGAGGTCCTTGTTATTCGAGATGTGAACTACAAACTCTCTGAATTAGCTCACAATTACTATTGGCTGATGAACCGTATTTCCGTACTTCCTTGTAAGGGTTCAGATGTTTTGAATAATAGGAGTTTTGAAAATACCAAGCAGTCAAACGGCAGCTTTAAGGATCTTTCACATCAATTTTTATGTTACTAAATAAATGCATAAAGTATATAGTGGCAGTGCAATGCTATCAGATGGTAATATTATGGTGCTTTGATTCATACGACTAAATAAAGCATGATAAGATATTGTAGATATTCACAAAACTGATTTTCACAGTACTATTTACAGCAAGCCTGTTGCCAAATTTTTGTCTTTCTCCCAAAATAATTAAATAAATATATAATTTATGATATGTGAAGAAATTGTTTTGTCATTCAGACAATTAAGAAATTGATATAACCTCTAATTAATAATAATAAAAAAAGTATTGGACCATAGCAGGACTATTTCAGACTCAATGTGCTGGAGTTCACACAGCATTATTTCTGTTTAAATTCTGGTTGTGCATGTTTTTCTTCACCTAAATTTAATTCATTGGTCAGTAAACATATTTTTTTCATGTCAAAGCTAGCAAGTTTGTGAATTTTTCATCATTCTTGAACAACAAATTTCTGATACGTTAATAGGTGTTTTTGTCATTTGAACAATTACCTAACCTCTTAATCACTTACATTTAAGGGTAATATTTGCCCCCTGGATTTGATTTTCAGGGGCATTTTTACCTTTATGATGGCATATTTTTTTCTAACCGTTTAAAACCACCTTTCTCATCTGTTTATTTCAAATATGTCAGTTTACTCAATTGTTCCAAATTCTATTTTTATTTATTACCTCATACTTTAAGAGTCAAATCAGCATTAGCTCATGTTTTTATGCCATAATAATACAGTATGTATAACTAAGACTATAATACGCTTTTAACATGCTATGTATACTTAGTGTTTCAACATTGTGAACCCAGTGTCTTTACAATGTTGAAACAAATTCAGCTGCGCTGGAGTGGACACGTCACATGCATGTCGGACAAGCGATTACCAAAGCGCATCTTCAATGGAGAACTGGAGAATAGAGCTCGATCACGCTGCGGGCAAAAGAGATGTTACAAGGATACACTGAAGACAACACTCAAGGATTTCAGGATTGAAATCAGGAGCCACCAACTTCGAAGCCAGTCGGATTGCACAATGTTGCTGATCAATGAACATATCTTCCCTTCCCCTTCCCTACTCTACGATGGTGACAAAGTTGGTCTTCCTCAAAAACGAAGGACGAACCTCCAATACTTAATGTACTGTATATTCTATGAAAGAAATAATAAAATATATAAAAAAAATCTTTACAAGGGCATTTTTTTGCTCCCCACATTTTACATATCGGGGGCATTTTTGTTGGCATTTTTGCCTAGAGTCACCCTTAATTTCTGAACCTGCTTTGACCCCCCCCATCGCCCACACACAAATTAATTGTTTGATTGCAGGACAGTATTTTGGACTCACTGTAAAGAAACTCATAAAGTTGATTTATTTCTCTTTAAATTCTTGTTGTGCATATTTGTTTATGATGAAAATTCAGACTTGGTGTGAATTGGCCTTTACAAAGCGTCATTTTATGTCCTTTTAATAGTGATTTTTTTGTGAGCATTTTGTCATTTGTTCAGTTGTTCGTAACTACCACATACAGAAACATTGATTCATTGATTTTTTTGGGCCACACACTTTTGGGCATCGCATCAGACTGTGTTGAGACATGTTTTAATTGTAATTATTGTAGATGTCTCGTTCAGTATTTCACCTGTCTGCCATATTGCTCATAGCTTTTGCTATTCAGGTAAATGAAGCCTTGCCTGACAGAGGCAGAGCTTGACTAGACAGATAACACTGAGGGTGCAGCTCAGGTTCACATGCTGTCAATGGGTCTGCAGGCCATCGATCGGCCAGGCTGGACTGTGGATTAGATCTCCAGATAGCATTTATTGAAGAGCTTCAGATTGACAGTGACCTCTTGCTTGTTGCTAAATCAAATGACAGAATCTTAACGCAACCGTCGACTCAAATGGAGAAAAAAAATCGGATTTGTCAATACTGAGCCGTTATGTTCCGGTTGATATAACGATACGTTTTTTTTCACTTGCTCTGACTCATATCTTCATGAAGCACTCTATTGAAATGGAAAATTGAAGAAATGCAGTGAAATAATTGATTGGTTCAGAATAAGAACAAAATTCCCTAGTGCTTTAACTTGCCTAATCTCAATCTGTCTGTGACAGGTGCTTGTGGGAGTGGTAACTATCTGATTTAAGATGCCTAAAGATTAATTCGACGAATTCATTGTCAGTTTTGCATGATCTTGGTTTCATCCACTCAGGCTCAACAAGACAGATTTTATCCAGTTGAACCATCGGCCATAACTTTGTTGAAGAATCCCTCCTTAACATGATCTAATTGCTCAAGGTATGTCCTGAACTTCACAGGCTAATGCCATCACCTGTTAGTGCTGGATGGTTCCATAGCCAATTTACCACAGCTCTCCATATCTTCTGCTTTATTAAAAACTGTGTCTGATCTTCACTGTCTTTTATTCTAAGTGTCACTGTATGAAGCAGGTGCTAGACTGGTCCATCTGTAATTAAAAAACTTGATGTCAGATGAAATCCTTTGAAAATCACACTTTTTTAATGGAGATGGCACAGATGATGTTTCTCACAAGACTGAGACTTTATCATACAAATTATTGGATTTTTTTTCTTTTTTTTTTTTAAATTCTTCAATCAATCTGGCAAAAAAGAAATAAAGTGTAATGTGGCTGGCAGTGACAATGACAGGCAGACAAAGACGAGATGATGTGAAGAACCCAAGTGCAGTTTAATCCAAATGTGAACAAAACATTAACATGGACTTGACTTGACTTGACTGGACTGGACTGGACTTGAAATGAGGTTACACCAACAATGGCAAACATGCAGGCTTAAATACACAGACATGGGTAACTAGTGAACAAGAGAACCAATCACAAGACTGAACTAATAATGAGACAATGAACCATAAACCAATGTTATAACAATACTGATAATGAGATGAGACAATGAACCAATGAAAACAAGACACATGAACATGGAGGAGAACAAGATATCACATGACCAGGAACACATGAGGAAACAGGAAATCAAATGACATGAAACCACATGACCTGAACAGGAACGGGAACTAAACTTAAAAATAAGACATGAAAACAAGAACAAAACACATAAATGTGACATAAAGTTATCCACGTGACCTGAACCTGAACATAATTATAACCAGGGTCATAAATGCAACTGAAAGTGACAAAAATGCCCCATTAATTCAAATAAATAATTATTTAATTATTTTAATAAATTATTTTGTTTATTATTATTGTTGTTACAATACAATAATATGAGTTTGTTAGTTAATTTTTTTGGGTAAGATGTAATACATTCTCTTTCTTCAGAATTTGTATTAATGAAGAATAAAATTATAATATTTTACATAAACAGATGATGGACATTTTGTCAAAAATGCTCTTGATAATAATATCCAGGGACAAAAATAAATAATTTAAATAAAAGTTAAATTCTTACATTAGTTCCAACATATAGTCAAAACAACTTAAATTAAATTGAACATGAAACATAAAAATATTTATACTAAATACAACTAATTAAACCAGAAAATACCTTTAATGGCACTTTTACACTGCACGTTGCGGTTTGACTCGACTTGACTCTGCTTGCTTTACTTTTCAGAGCTTGCTTTTCCACTGCAGTTTAGTGCCAACTCAAAATGGATGGGATTATAGGCTGATCATCATAGTTGCGCCGCCTCCACTGACATTCTCTTAAACGCGACACAAACTGACCAAAACAATAACACGACCACTAGCTGTTAGCTACTAGCTCATTGTGCTGCATAAAGCAGTTGTTGCATGGTGATTTTAAGTGTAACAGTTAAATTGGCCTGGTTGTTTTAGAAGCAAGCTTTCCAGTAGCTGGTCAACTAAATAAAGTGAAGCTTTCAAGCAGAATATAGAGTTATCGTAACAAAACATACCATCCTCCATCGTGGACTCCAATAACACCGTGGCCGAGTCCAGGGCACTCTCCCTCCCATTGGCATATATAGCGTCCATTTGTTTGAACCACTTCCACTTTCTTCTGTTTGAACCACTCTGGCTGTTGTGGTCCTTGATGGTTCTGTTGTCACTTTAAGTTTTTTTACTTTTCCCTACAGTGTTGGTAGGTCTGGTGTTAGCCGTGTGCGGCCAACAGCTGAGACTCTTCCTGAAAGACTTATTCGTTTCACGTCATTTCGTTTCTCACTAACGAGAGGAACGTCTGCACCTCGTTTATTAACCACGGCGCGGTTTTGCGCGCAACCATTTCTTTTTACAATTTGAAAGTCGCGTGAACAAATGATACTGCTATCGCTGTTGCTAACTTTAAAACTAGCAGGTTGATGTCCCGTATCCCAAATCCAGTGACACTGGTAGTGACAATTCTCTCTGACCAATCAGTGATCTGCAGGGTTTTGACATCACATTTAGTATCGGCTCGGCTCGCATTGAACCTCGACCGAAGTGGTACAAAAAAAAGTAGCAGGTACCAGGTACTATCCACAGTGGAAAACCCCAAATAAGCGAGCGGAGTCGAGTCGAGCTGTATCGTGCAGTGGAAAAGCCTCATTAGTGAGCCAAGTAAAGGTAACACATAATACGTTTCTATTTGTGCGTTCGTTAACAAATTATTTAACATGATCAAACAAGTAATAATATACTAAAGCATTTATTAACCTTAGTTAATGTTAATTTCAACATAATACATTTTTTGAATCAAAAGTCATATTGTTAACATTAGTTAATGCACTATTAACTAACATGAACTAACAATGGACAATTGTATTTTTTATTAACTAACACCAACAAAGATGAATAAATACTGTAAAAAATATTAATTGTTTGTTCCTGATTCATTAACTAATGTTAATGAACGGAATCTTATTGTAAAATGTTACCCAAGTAAAAAACATAGTATTAAGAAGCAGCAAATAGCTAAATATCTCACTTCAAAACAAGAGGTGACGAATTAGCATGGGCTCAAGTGAATTTGTAAGATGTTTGGGTGAACTTTAACCAAATCATTGCAAATATTGTGCATTATAATCTTTCTCAAAATGATCATACTAATTATATTCTCAAAGACAGTACAAAACAGGCCATATACAATCTAACGCAGTGAGCTTTTGGACTCTCCCTCCTTAGATATTTCCTATATGGACCAGTTTGTCTGAGGTTTGCACTAGCTTATTTACATGAGAGATCTATCGTTTCTCTCTCCAACCATCCACAACTCCATTATAGGTTTGGGATGACGAAAAACCCTGGCTTGCTCTCTCTCTTCCTGTATCTCCCCATTGCAGCCCGCTTTGTATCGCTCTTACTTCTAATCTATACCAACCTGAGCTCTCCTGTACGCTGGATTTCAGTTCCAACACCGCTTGGCAGTCTCCAGCTCACAGATAGAAGCAGTTCCACCTGACTCCAGGCTTATCCTCATCAGAACACTGTAGTATTTAAAAGGAAGAGTAGAGCCAAAAAAAACTCTTGAGCCCCGGCTAACAGAGTGGAGTAAAAATTATTTAAATAAAAAAGAAATACAGAGTATTAGTCTCTATCCAGAAAGAAAGGATAAATAGACTTTTGACCAATGAATAGGTCAAACCTATTTTAAGATTGAAGGTTCTAACACGAGCTAGGAACGTTTAAAATAATCTAGGAATGGTATTAAGAACGGAAAATGATGGGAAGGGATGGCATGCTGGTCTGATTGAAGAATTCTTTAAGGTATATGAATGTCCATTTGATGAAACTACTGTATATCAGCAATATGTGGCTCATTCTGCAAACGTTTTGTTATCTCATATCCAGAGGTGGAAAGTAACGAATCGCACCATCGCTCTCTGCTTCTATCAATCAGTATCCGTTCAGTATTGTACTCCTGCATTCAATTCCATAACCGTTCGCCCCTCTTGTTAAAAATAAACTGTCCAGCAAAATAAAATGCACTCTCGTTCATGGTGCTGGACTGTACTTACCTGCCCTTCTCACTCGCTAGAGGCCAAAAGTGCACAAGTGATGGATGTTATATAAAGAAGGTATGAGAAATCACAAAACATAATGTAATCATACGCTACAATTTACATAATAATAATATCTCAATATGTTAAATAACCATAATGCTAATTAAGACTTTATTATTACAACTGTAATGCAATTATACATATACAGAACAGCCACTTTTAATGTTTGAATCAGTCATATATCTCACTAAACACTGTGTGAAATGTTTATTTTTGCCTTATTTTATTCAGTTGGCATATAAGAGTTGATAACAGTTAGTTTAATAATATCATTCCACATCTGGATAATTGCTGCAATATCAAAGAAGATAAATGTCTTCTATGATATTGCATTATATTAATTTTGTACAGATGGTGTTTTGTTTTGTTGTGCATCTGGACATCCACTTCACTCTCTATCCTGGTTAGAAATATTTTTTTTCAAAACAGTAAGAGTGCGAAGCAATCGTCTGATTGGGGGCCTGGGTAGCTCGAATTGCAAGTGTGGTAGAGTCACGTTGGGGTAACCTCCTCGTGGTCGCTATAATGTGGTTCTCACTCTCGGTGGGGCACGTGGTGATGAGCATGGATGCCACAGAGAATAGCGTGAAGCCTCCACATCCTCTATGTCTCCGCGGTAACGCGCTCAACAAGCCACGTGATAAGATGTGCTGATTGATGGTCTCAGATGTGGAGGCAACTGACATTCATCCTCCGCCACCCACATTAACCACATTGCCACCAAGAGGACTTAGAGCCCATTGGGAATTGGGCATACCAAATTGGGGAGAAAAGAGGAGAAAAAAAATAAAACTCCTAAAAATAAAACTCAAAATAAAAATTTAACAGTACAACTAAATGAGCATGAAGCGATCATCTGTGTTCCACAACTGCTTTCGGTTCCTTGAATAACGCATAATGTGCGAGTAAGGGCAGCCGGTGGACTTTCTGATACCCTCCTAGGGTAAGATGGTGCCCCCCTATAGAGTTGTTGCCCTACGCAGACTGCATAGTCTGGTTATAGGGAGCGGCGGTACTGATTCTGACAGCATTTTTTTTTATCAATTTAATGCATCCTTGGTGAAAGGAAGCACATATATATTTCAAGAACATAAATGTGTTCTAAAAAAGGAAGCTGTGATGAGGAGGAGGGCGTGGCCAATTTGAGTTTTATTTATTTTTTTCCCATCTTTTCTCCACAATTTGGTATGCCCAATTCCCAATGGGCTCTAAGTCCTCTTGGTTGGGTAGTGACTCACCTCAATGTGGGTGGCGGAGGATGAATGTCAGTTGCCTCCACATCTGAGACGTCAATCCGAGCATCTTATCACGTGGCTTGTTGAGCCCGTTACTGTAGAGACATAGTGCGTGTGGAGGCTTCACGCTATTCTCCGCGGCATCCACGCACAACTCACCACGTGCCCCACGAGAGCGAGAACCACATTATTGCGACCACGAGGAGGTTACCCCAACGTGACTCCCACCCTAGCAATTCATAAATTCTTGCTGAGCTACCAAGGCCCCCTTAAAATATTTATTTTATATATATTTATTAATTATATAGTGTATATAAGGTACAAGAGGCCGCTACTATAGCTACAATATTTTTTTAAAACAGTTACTTCATAATAAAAATATTAAGGGCACAATTCATTAATAAAACATGATTTTATATAAACAGATTTTTGAAGATAGTCACACACACACACACACACAGAAAAAAAAGAAAGAAAAAAAAAATCAGTAATACATTTCTCTGTTAGACATAATTTGTCCTCTGCCAGTCTTTGCACATTTCTTCACTGTTTGCCAAGACTATACAAAATCAGATTCAGAAAATATGCCAAAGACGTAAAACCAATGAAGTCCAGTTAAACAGTTGATTCCCTGCATCTTTATTTTCAGGGCAACTGGCCAGCTTATCAGGGATCGTATGACTCTTTGCTGGGTTGATGTTAGTCAGGAGGGCATTTTGACAGTTTGGGGGTTTGGCAAGGGGGGTTGTAATATGACAATGATTGGTAGCCGTGCTCTATCCTGCGGCCAGCTCCATTTTTAAGCCTTCTCCCTAATGTTAACTGATCCGGGTGCAGATGGCACATTCTTCTCTCTCCGGTCTTCCAAGTGTTAGCACTCCAGTCACTTGGCAGGTAGCCTGCCACAACATGACTTTGATCCACTGCGACCTTTTAACAAATTCTCAATTTTTCACTGGCTACAGAAAGAGAGAAAGACAGAGAGAGCTGCTTTGCCAGATCTTGCAAGAGAAACAAACAACAAGCGACTTCCCTCACCAAAATGAGCTGAATATGGGGTGTTGATTATTAATTTAAAAAATGTATTACATGTAATGTAAAGAGATAAACGTTGCCAATAAATTAAATGAAGATTTTAGTCAGTATTTTAGGGACTGACCACATCAATGCAATGAAAAGTGCAATGAAAGTGAATGGTCATTCTGCCAAACGTCACTTTTTGTGTTACCATGGAAGAAGAATGAGTAAATTATGGCAGAATTTTCATTTTTTGTGTGAACTAACCCTTTAAGCAAGTCTAAAAAAGCAAATAAATCCTTTTACAAAAATTCATAAATAACATAAAATGTTTAACATAAACAACTAGTCATCTAAATGAATGAATACAATTATATTACAAGCTAATTTCTATCTTCATTCTGAAAAGAAGTCCCCCCAAAATGCAATGTGACTAACACGACTGCCTGTTTTTTAAGCAACTTCATTAGAAACGAGCACAAAGTTGATTATAAGTTGACAAGGCAACACTGTAAGAAAGACAGAGAGGGGGATGGGGGATCCATTTGTAAGTCGTTTTTTCTTTCTTTCTTTGCCGCCTCCTCCTCCTCCTATATTTGCTTGGACCAGAAAGAGTCTCCGTGGCAACATATCAATGTCTGTTGTCAATTGGAGAACTGTCTCCTTGCGATGATACAGCACACTCTTAATTTACCCTGTCTGCTCAATGGGAAAGTAAAAGACTCAATTTTTCACATACGCCGAGAGACTTAATAAAGAATGGTGGTTAGCTTGGGAAATTAAGCTTTTCAGAAAAATATTGTTTTAAGGTACAGAGAATATGTTGTAATTTAGCAGTAATAGGATATAAGGTGGTTAGTTTTACACCATCTACATGTCCTGGCCAGGAACTTGAATAATTTGAATATAAATTTGAGCAAGTAGACTAAAAGAAATATTCCAGGTTCCATGTATATATTATCATTTCATACAGTATAAACATAGTATAAACACAGCTACTGTAAACATCAAGGAAAAAATAGGCATAGTCCATTTTGTGTTGGAGTAATTAAATATTTCAGTAACACTTTAGATTACAGCCCGCAATTTACAGTGTAAGTACACCGAATTTACAGCGTACCTTTTTTGTATTAATAGTGTAACTACACAGTACGTACTTGTTGGAATAAGGGAACTACAGTATATGCAAAGTTTGTGAAATAAAGGGGTAAAAACCTGGAAAATTACAAATAATTTATACTGTAAGTATTTTATAGCTAAGGGATAACTATTCTAATATTACGTGGTATATGACCTTAGCATATATGCTAAACAACAATCTTACTTTGAGAGCAATTAAGCAAGAACATACACAGCGTACATTTTTGTAATAATAGTGTACCTACACATATAGGCTACTGTAGGTATTTTTTTTTAACTACGGGGTATATTGGATACATGAGTTACCTGTAACTACATGGAACAAGGGGGTAACAAGCACCACTTCAATTTTCAATTTGGGTGTAAATTCAAATTCCAACTCATGAATTGAAAGGGAGCCAGTTCTTATATGCAGCAAGTTCAAAGTAGGTGGAAATATGACATAATGCGTTCAAATCTTGGCCAATCAAAACATATTTGATGTTTAATTTACACTCAGTGATCACTTTATTAGGTACACCTGTACACCTCATTCATGTGATTATCTAATCACCCATTCATGTGGCAGCAGTGCAATGCATATCATCGTGCAGGTACAGATCAGGAGCTTAAGATAAAGTTCACATCAATCATCAGATTGGGGAATAATGTGATCTCATATTTTTGGTGCCAGATGGGCTGGTTGAGTATTTCTGTAACTGGGATTTTCACACAACAGTCTCTAGAATTTACTCAGAATGGCTCCAAAAACAAAAAACATCCAGAGAGCGGTAGTTCTGCGGACAGAAACGCCTTGTTGATGAGAGAGGTCAACAGAAAATAGCCAGACAATTGACCCTTCACTAAGCCCCACCTTAAAAGCACTTCTGACCAGTCCTGTCTTTGCAGCTGTTGCCCTGCCACCATTACTCTGTAACACGATAGCTATTTTACAATGACTGGAAGTAACATGTGTCCGAGTACTATTAAGCCAGATTTTTTGTATTAAAAAAATGTAAAACACATTGTTGCCGGGTCATTTGTAATAGTGTCATGTACAGTATACTTGCATTGTTTTTCTTTCTTTTTTCAAAATAATCTTTATATAAATCTGAAGAAGAGCATGATATGGATTAAACTGTGTCAGCCCTCATTCCCAAATGAACATATTACGTCTCAACGGCACCTACATTTGCTCCAAGTTTAAATGAAGCTAATAACTGTACGTTAATTCATTTATGTTGATTCAAGTCATAGTAAAAGCAATAGTAATTAAACAATTCGCCTAGCGAAGGGTCATTTGCTCACCACAATTGTACAGAGTGGTTATCTGAGTTACCCTTGCCTTTCTGGCAGCTCGAACCAGTCTGGCCATTCTCTGTTGACCTTTCTCACCAACACGGCGTTTCAGTCTGCAGAACTACCATTCACTGGATGTTTGTTTCTGACACCATTTTGAGTAAATTCTAGAGACTGTTGTGCGTGAAAATTGCAGGAGATCAGCAGTTACAGAAATACTCAAACCAACCCGTCTGCCACCAAAAATCATGCCACTGTCAATATCACATAGATCAAATTTTTTCCCCATTCTAATGGTTGATGTGAACATTAACTGAAGCTCCAGACACATATCTGCCTGATATGCATTGCACTGCTGACACACGATTGGCTGAATAATTAATCTAATGAATATGCAGGTGTACAAGTGTGCCTAATAAAGTGATCACTGAGTGTAAATCTATGTGCCTCATGATTATAGACCAATTAGATTTCACTGTGGGAGGTCTGGCTGCCTAGTGCACAATGCTACAAAAATAGAAACCAAGCAACCAATCTAGCTTTGTCGCATCGCTCTGTCACTCAATAACCTTCCTTCACACTTTCAGCTTAATTGCAGATTGTGAGCCGGAAGAAAAATGGGGTTAAAGGTGTGTAATGATAAGTGTTTTCCCTCAGTTCCTCTATGATGTTTGTTCTGTGGCTGATTTTTGCGTGTGGACTTTCCTGATGGTCCTGTCCTGTCCATATTTCTTTGAAGCAATAATCTGACCTGAATAAACACATTAGAGTCTAAATTATTAATTCCAATTTTGCCATGATTCTGTTTACCTTGTCGGGTTCATGACTAGGGCCAGACAGGTCGCTCGGGAAGCACTGCTGTAAATGTGGCCACAGTGGCCCTCATCTCCAGAGAACATTGAGGCGAAGGGAAGGTTAAATGCAAACTGTTTTTCCTCCCGGCAGCTCGTGTTGATTCAGGAGTGATATTTGCTGTGCTGGTGTGAATGCCTTGCTATGACAGCTCTGTAATTCCCAAAAAGGTCCCTGCCCGCTGACTGCTGGGAGCTCGGAATAAAAGCCTCACCATTAATTACTGCTAGAGTCATCTTCCTGGCCTCCAGCCATCCGTGGCCCCACCTGCTCTGGGTCTATTGTCACACAGTGGGGCTTTTTCTGCAGAGCCAGCTGGGGAGGGGGTCTGATCTGTCCCGGTCAGTCCTGATCCCCCTGCTGCTCATCTGACAAAAATATCTGCCTCAGCGTGATCGCACGGGATGGCCAGGCAGCAGCTCAAAGTCGGGCTGAGGATGCTTTGTGGCAGATGGGAACAGATAATTTTTTTTCAGTGTTATGTGGCACTTTCAAAGCTGTGAAACACATACACACACAGTAGGAGCTTGTGGACACACTACACCTCAGATGAATAACTCTATTCCATAGTTGAAAAGGAAATAAAGAGCATTTTTGAAGAGTACTACACTAAAATATATACCATATTTTCAGAATTGGTTTAAAGCTGTGAAATCTTTCACAAGCAGGGCATGGTTAGGCAAAATTCCTTGGAATGTTGCAGAAAGACAGTATTTTTATTTAAGAGGGATTAATGCCATAATTATTTAAAGAACTTACAAATGGTGCTTGCTTATGCAAAACTCACCTCCACAATTCTCAAGTCTTGTGGATGGTTTACAAGACATTGCTGTGTGTCGCTATAGGGTGGCTAGGGTGTTCTGTGTAGTTGCTAAGGCATTGCTATTAGGGTTAGGAACCTTTTAAGGAGTTTTATTCCTAAACGACTCTTATAAACAGGTTCTTTGAATGAACAGCATGACCATTGTAGTGCAGTTCCCGAATGAATTACTCTCATTATGCAGTTCTTTTGAATCTACAAACACAACACGACCTGTGTAGTCCGATTCCCAAATGAATGACTCTTATAAGCTGGTTCTTTAGAATTTAAAGCACGACCATTGAAATGCAGTTCCTGATGGAATGACTCTCATGAGTCGGTTCTTTTGAATCTACAGCACAATACACACAGCACGTCCAGTGTAGTCTGATTCCTGAATAAATGACTTTTAAGAGCTGATTCTTTAGAATCTACATCACGACCTGTGTAGTCTGATTAAAAAGCGAATGGCTCTTATGAGCTGGTTCTTTAGAATCTACAGCGTGACCATTGCAATGTGGTACTCGAAGGAATGACTCTCATTAATTGGTTCTTTTGAATCTACAGCATGACCATTGTAGTGTGGTTCCTGAAGAAATGTCTCTTATGTCTCTTATGAGCTGGTTCTTTAGAATCTACAGCGTGACCATTGCAATGTGGTTCCAAGATGAATGATTCTCATGAGTCAGTTCCTTTGAATCTACATCACAAAACACACAGGGTGACAAATGTAGTCTGATTCCGGATTGGAATGACTCTTATGAACTGGTCTGATAAAATTTACAAAGTGAACATTGCAGTGCAGTTCCCAAACTAATGACTTGATCTTGAGTTGGTTCTTTTGAATCTACAGCACAAAACACGACATGACCTGTGTAGTCTGATTCACGAACGAAGGACTCCTATGAGCCGTTACAGTAGGACCACTAATTGGATTGAATTTATACATCAGTCTTTGAAAAGTAATTAAAAATTATATGTAAATACACCTATTACAAGAATTGCTGTCTACTGAAATACTGAAATCTGTTTTAATTGTTTTTTTTTGTTGTTGTTGTTGTTTTTTTATCTGTTCTGTGCTAATCTGAAATTATCTGTTAATTTGGAAATTTCATCTCCAAATGTATGAATTGTTAATGGAACCGTTAAGGAATCAGAATCGTTAAGAAGAGTCAGAAACAGAATTCCCATCCCTACCTGCTAGGCGGTTGCTAGGGCGTCAAAAAGAGCCCACCTTTAAGTCTCTATGATACTCTGACCCCTAGATACATCTTCTTCAGAAGGAGTTCCTCCTTTGGTATACATCTGTGGGATTTTTTTGCCTGTTTTATCAAAAATCGTAAATCTTTTTGTTTAGAAAGTAATCGAACACCTCTCCTCAACAAGATACACAATTTATCATTCATGTCAAATTTTATAGGATTATGGGGCAAGTAATGTGTTGAAGTTTAATACGTAGCATTAAGGGTTTGAAAATCTCTAATCATAAGTATGAGCAAAAGTAAAAGTGATGCTTGCCTTAGCAAACACCACTAATTAGCTGACATTGAGGGTTAAAGGGTGATGGGGGTGTCGTTTTGTATGTAATTGATGGACGTGCCCCGTCATTTTCAATTTTCTGAGGGATTGACAGACAAGTTGTGATCAGAATGATAGTTTCTCGCATGTGCATGAGGTGTCATTTGAGAGAAGTGTGTTTGAAGAAACCAGATAATACCAGACCTGAAGCCTTTGAAAAGTTGGTTGCAGAGGGGGCAGATTTTTGAAGAGCTAGTCACAGGTGTAATTTGCAAAGACAATTGTCCACCTGTTTCTTGTGTACTAAAATTTAGAAGATAATGTTAGAACAATGACATCAATTTTGGGAGATACTAAGCCACTAATTGAACATTTGGCAGACCTGAACAAAAAAGGTGTAATTACGACAGCTATTCACTGTATCTCCACAAAAAATGCTCATATTTGATTTAATTATACTCTCACTATCTTGCCATTATTTCATACCTCCTTTTGTTTTTCACACTTTTTATTGATATATTTCTAGCACCAGTGTTGGGAAGTAGGCTAAATGAATAAAAGTAGCAGTGCTACTCAGTTAAAGGGATAGTTCAAAAATGAAAATTCTCATCATTTACTCTCCCTCATGATATCCCTGGTGTGTATGAATTTCTTCTGCTGAACACAAACAAAGATTTTAGAAGAACATTTCAGCTCTGTTGGTCCTCACAATGCAAGTGAATGGTTTTCAAAACTTTGAAGCTCCAAAAGCATTTAAAAGCATTTTTATGAAGCATTAGCATCATAAAAGTAATCCATAAGAATCATGTGGTTAAATCCATATATTCAGAAGCGATATGACAGAAACAGATCAATATTTAAGTCCTCTTTTACCATCAAGCTACACTTTCACTTTCACATTCTTCTTCTTTTGTTTTTGGCGATTCACATTCTTCATGCATATCGCCACCAACTGGGCAGGGAGGGGAATTTATAGTACGAAAGAATGTGAAAGTGTTAGGAAATGGCGCTACCCGTTTAAACCACGCTGCTGCCGGCGGATGCCGGGGGGGTGTACATCATGCCGGGGGCATGACGATTCTGATTCCTTAACGGTTCATTAACAATTCATGATCTGAAGGAAAGGAGGGAGGAGTGTGGCATGGAGGAGGGTGGGGCCGGGCTGTGGTGACGCAATTTTTGGCATCATATTGATAAAAAAACAAAACAAAATGTGGTTACAGTAAGCCACTTAAAATGGAAGTGAATTGGGCCAGTCCATAAACATTAAAATACACATTGTTTCAAAAGTATTGCTACAAGATGTAAACATTATACTGTATGTGTTAACATTATCAATGTAAAGTCCATATTACAACTTTGTTGCTATGACGACGCAACGACAGTTAAACCTATAAGCAATTTTATCACATTAAAATCATGTAGAACAGAGATTAACTCATATAATATTTAATTTATGCCTTATACTTTCTTATACTAACATCTCTGGTTATACATTTGAAATGGTGTGTATTGTAATGTTTATGGACTGGCCCCCATTTACTTCAATTGTAGGTATCCATTATTTTTTTTTTATTATTATTATTTTTCTTTTTTTTCTCCCCAATTTGAAATGCCCAATTTCCACTACTAAGTAGATCCTCGTGGTGGCGTGATTACTCACCTCAATCTGGGTGGCGGAGGACAAGTCTCAGTTGCTTCCGCTTCTGAGACAGTCAATCTGCGCATTTTATCATGTGGCTCGTTGTGCGTGACACCGTGGAGACTCACAGCATGTGGAGGCTCAGGCTACTCTCTGTGATCCACACACAACTTACCACATGCCCTATTGAGAGTGAGAACCAATAATTGCGACCACAAGGAGGTTACCCCATGTGACTCTACACTCCCTAGCAACCGGGCCAATTTGGTAGAGTCACTCAGCACACCCTGGATTCGAACTTGCGATTCCAGAGGTGGTAGACAGAGTCAAAACTACCCAGGCCTCGTAACCATGATTTTTAAATAAACGAGGAACGAGTTGAAATGACCAATAATCATCAATAGTAATAAACAAAAGCTTAATTTGTATAGAAGCTAGAATATCCCTTCAGTTTGAAACGCAATGCCTAAAAACGTGATATGCAGCACAGTGGTCAAAGACATCAGTGTTGTGCACACAAACGTGTTCTTTGGTATTTTGTAGGTTGAGCATTGTCCTCTTTTTCCCAGACATGTCCTCTTTTTTTGGACCTGAAATAGTGTCTGGCCAGGATTTCAAAATTTCCCATAAATGTCCGGGATATGGTTTTCTTCGTATTGATGTGCAGTTAGGACTCTCATACATTCTGTGTATTTGATATTCCACACCAGTTTTCATGTTCACTTGTCCTTACGTGATTATTCTGACAGAGAGCGGCAGACTAAGGGTGCTTGGCTGCAGCCTCGTTAGGCTGGATATCTCGGCTGCCATGTCATCAAGCACCGTCGAAGGCCATCTCAATTGTGGGGACACTTGGAAGGCAGCCTCATTTTGCAGCCTTCTTTGCCATATGTTGGAGCAGGGGTGTCAAATCTCGGTTACTGGAGGGCCGAAGTCCAGCAGAGTTTAGCTCTAACCCTAATTAAACACACCTGAAGTAGCTAATCAAGGTCTTCAGGAGAGCTTGAAGATTACAAGGAGGCATTTTGGAGCAGGGCTGAAACAAAACTCTGCTGGGCTTGCGGCCCATCTGGAAATGAGTTTGACAGCTCCACATCAGGTGTATCCTTTGTGTCCTTCGATCACCCACAATCCTTTGCACAACTTATTTTAAAAATAGACAATATGTAGAAAATTTTAAATGCAAATAGTTTAGACAATGCAACAAATTAGAAGATAGAAGGCACACAAAAAAATGATAAAACTTAAAATAAAATTAAATAAATAAAAGGGCTTTGAAAAGCTTTGAAAGTTTTATAGTTTTTACAAGTCTAGGGTTCTGTTTTTTTCATATTTGATAGGGTTTAAATATAAATTCTAAGATCAGTGTTGCAAAATATTATATAAAGGCTTTTTTTATTTATTTTTGAATAAAACATTTTGCTAAAATAAAGAGACTAAGGACATATTTCTCATTTTCAAAAGTATAAGGGTTTTAAACAAAGTAAAATATCACATGGCTCCAGAGGTGAGATCAAGTAAGACATGTTCAAGACACAAGCAAGTCTCGAGTCAAGTCTCAAGTGCAGTGCAGACAAATCAAGCAAGTCAAGTCGGTGACTCACTTCAAGCAAGTCAATTCGAGTCCTGATGAGTGTCAAGTCAAGTCAAGACACAGTACTAAAATAAATAGAGGTTAATTTATGAAATAAATATTTATTTTTGCTCTGAAAAGATGAACTGATATACATATCTTTATATTCATTGTTTATATGAATTGTATAACAGTAATGTGTTATACAACATTTATATATATATATATATATTAGTAAATTGCGTTAATGAACATGCGTGGTATATTTATCGTGGGCACTTAAAAATACTGTGAATACTTCTAGATACCTTATTATCCAAATTGTTTAGATTTTTAGAATTAACTGGTTAAAATGTATAACACTGTGTATGCTGTGTAAAAATGCAGTCAGATTGTTACATTGATCAAACAAACCGGCAGACGGCTGAATGAAAATGCAAATTCATTCTCTGACAGTAGGTGGCGCTTATGCAGCAGAAATATAGCTGTTACCCTGGTAACACCTGTACACAAAGCAGCCCTGCGCTTATAAACAATACTTTATTAGGCATTATACGGAGGTAAGATGAAAAGAAAATGCCATCAAAACTTTTCTGAAGACAGTCAGTTCCCTTCAGTGATACATTTATATAAAATAGTCATAAAAGTTTTGCATTCAAGGACTTTAGTTAAAGTCTTCAGAAGTCATAATCACTAAGAGAGCACTTGGATTTCATCACGAGTCATTCGGTGTATTTTATACTACTTGTCACGTTTGAAATAAAGTGTTGTGACTGCAAATCTGCCTGTTATGTTTTTATGTTGCCAACAAATTGTTTTGCTTTATTTTTATTTTTGCTTTGTTTTTTGCTTTATTGTTGAGAAGGTTTAGAAAACACATTTAGAGGCAATGTCGGGTCATTTCAAACTTGTCGTGCTACAAAACATGAGATTAATTGTGAATAATTTTTATTTATTGACAACCCTCAAACATTTGAACAGTAATTTTACATATTAATCTTTCTGGATAATGAAATGATTTACTCACCTTTCCTTGTGTTTTGAAATTTCTGATGAAATCCAAGGTTGCGGTGATTGTATCGGATATTTTTGTGTTTTTATTCACACGGTCTAATTCGAAATCTTTACATTCAAAGGAGATTATTTTGGGAACTGGACAATCATCTGTCATTTTGGTGCTTTGTGAGTGCAGCGTTAACTGCGCAGATGCAGATCAGTGGTGATGGACATTTTTGCATATGAATGAACTGATGAATATTTTTAAACACATTTCATTACTGTTTATAATAAGTTATTGAAAATAATAAGAATATAAAAACATTCAAGTCATTGTCGAGTCATTCAGTTCAAGTCAAGTCTCAAGTTACTGGTTCTCAAGTCAAAGTCAAATCATTTTCTTAATTTATTCAAGCAATCACAAGTCCTTAGATTTGCAACTCAAGTCAGACTTGAAACGTAAAGTAATAGGATGGATAAAATAGTCCATGATAAAAATGTAACAACCCTCTTCCACTGATATTTCTGTACTTGACCTATAAAGCTGGTACTTCAATGCTGAAAAATTCAAAAAATACAAAACAAAACACAGACTAGGCCATGTGTGGTGTGAAACAAGTGTGTACATGAATTTTTAATAAAAAATTTTTTATTAAAAAGTACACACTTGTTTAATAAATTTTTTATTTTTAATAAAGATTTACACATTTTGAATGTAGATGAATATTATACATTTTTAAATATATAAATGTTACAGTAAATATAATTAGTTAAATATATGATCTTTTTGGGGAACCACAATATGGTCACCCTATATTTTGAGAGAGAGAGAGAAAAAAGACATCCAAGTTGGTACATTCTGCTAAGCAAGCCAACATAATAATGAATAGATTGTAGTTTGAGAAGTCTTAGAGTAGCTTCCCCAACACTATGTACCACATATGTTCTCTTTGTATGAACATAAATGCTTTTGTTTATTTCTTCTGAGGGTAAATGCATTAGCGTCACTCTCCCTCCTGACAATGGTGGGCTGATGGACTCCTGTTAATCTATGCCACACACTCTGATGTACCCCCTTAATGTCCCACAGACAGAAATTGTGGTTCTGCGGTAATATTGTCATAGCACTTGAAGCTGTGGATGTCGTAAGATGTGTTTGTTGGAGATGGGGGCTTTTAATGCTTTTAATGGAAGTCAGGGACAGCCTCTTGCTTCACAGCATTCCTTGTAGACTAAAAGATCACTCTCCCATGTACTCTCTCTCTCTCATTATGGCTGTGATGTGCCATTTGTGAGAAAGAGTCCAGTACACTTAAGAAGCCAATTGAGCTAACTAAAAGCTGTAGGTTGTACCTGTGTGTTTTAAACATGTACTGTAGGTCAGGATGGAGAGTGCAGAATGTTGTCTTTGATTTGATTTGAAATATTGACCTTGGCACACTGAAACACATTCCCCTTTTCAATGCAAAGCTCTTTGATTTTATAAACCACATAATATGTATAAGATTTAGATTTCATATTATGCTGCAAGAGTAAAATAGGTAAAAATGATTATGATACATATTGTGTGTAAATAATTATACGGTACATTTATAAAAAGCCTTTACTTTTGTTTATTTTCTGCATTGGATTTTTGGCCTAATGTTGTAGCCCTTTACGATCGCCATGACAACATGCATTAACATTTTTGTTCAAGTGCCTTGCCAAATATGAAAAGCTTTCTTTATATGTAAATCGTTCACACATAGCCACACACACCTCTCTGCCTTTGTGAGAGTGTTTTGTCTGGTTTGAAAGCAGAATCACAAATAATAAAATGTTGTTTTTACTTAAAATAACACAATATCTAATGTGAACCTTTATGTTCAAGTGTCAATCAAGAGAATACAATTGGCACAAAAATGTAATATACTGGGAATTCAGTGAATTACATGATCACAATTCTGCTTTTGTACAGTAGCATTGGAATTTGTGTCATTCAGACGGTTCATTTCATTGACTCACTGATTCTTTTTCCTCATCACTAACTGTAATTGTGTTCCCAGAAGTCAACACGAAATCTAAATTATTTATTTTTATCAGACCATAATTATAGTCTTATTTTGCACAATGCATCAGTTTGTCCTTAATATTAATAACTTACTATGATTTGGAAATGACTTTCCTTTTTGCCTGACATCACAAAGCACCGTTATTTTAATTCTAATAGTAAAATGTAGTTTTGTTTATTGTTCTATGTTTCATGAATGGTTTTGACCAAATCAATTTAAACCATTCAAAACAATGATAATAACATCACTATTGATCATGATTATCAGATAAAAAAAAAGATAATAAAAAAAAACCTTACCAAGTTTATTGTGTAAAATCCCCCTCTTATTGAACATCTCCAACTTGTCTACAGGTTAAAACTATTACATTGTGCGTTTTCCACCTGTTAATGGGGCTTTATTCTATTTCTGGTGGAAAAACAACCATATAGGTCAGCACAGAGGAGGGGGTTTAAGCAGGGGGTGGTCAGGTTAGATGAAAATTAAGTAAAAAGGTAAGCAGCTCTTCCCATACTTGGCTGGAAAACAACCTTGAGCATGGGCATTTTATCTCATTAGGCTCTGATTCACTCCTAGTGAGAGTGTCTGAAGCTGGAAGCTTACCACTTTTCCTGTTTTCCTGAGTGGAGCCTGAAACACATGCCTGCATCTCTCCTCTGCTGTTCGCATTAGGATCGGCCTGCCTGACTCTGCTGCAGCAATTAGCCTTTGATAAGCACTGGACAGAAGCGAGAAATTAAGTTAAGAGTTAAGTTGTTTATTTTGGACATGGCTGTGTCAGTGAGCATTGAAGGAATAGACTAGAATTTGTGGTGCTGATGGGAGCCAGCCGCTGCTAACGGCTCATTCCAACAGAACATGAGGTTCTATTAAACTATTAAAGTAGTAGATCACCAAAAAAGGAAGATTCTATCATCTTGTCCATAAAATGAATGTGAATGGGGACTCGTGCTGTCAAGTTCCAAAATAACCACAAAAGCACCATAAAAGTAGTCCATATGACTTTTAATTTTATGACCATTTTAATTAGAATTTTATGGTGCATTTTGTCTTTTTGGCTTGAAATTATGAAATTAAATGCTTCAAGTCACATTTCACTGCAGTTCACCAGTGAAATGTCCAGTAGGAACCAAATAAAGTGAAATGGTGTTGTAATCAGATAAGGTTTTTATAGTGAAAATTAGATGGAGGTTTATTGAGTAAAACGTACCTAACCTACATTTTTAACGTAAACAAACGAGAGGTGGACAGAAAACTGACATCCTTACCTTAACCAATGGCCAACAATCATTAAGTTAATGTTCTGGCACAATCTGAAGAAAACAGACAGTACTGTATGTGAAAATGTCTCATTAACAACATCAGTAAATGTCTTCTAATCTCAGTATTAATCTCCACATTGTCATTTTTTATAAATTAAATAATGATTCCAGGAATATAAATGATCGAAAATTGCTGGGCATTATTTTCTGGCGCACCTCCACCAGTGCCCTACAGTCGTCCAGCTACAGGGTCATCAGCCTTGAGCCACCATAACAGATTTTTCGCACCATTTATCCCGAACATCTCGTGATGGAGTAGCGGTCAGGGATGTCTCTCTGCCAACCCACACAGCTGGACACCAGATCCTTTCCATTGCTTCTAGTTCTTGTAGGTCATACCATGCAGCCAGGGTTCTATACACCCCAATCAGCCCTTCCCTATGTCCAAGGCATCGTCTTTGTTAGAAAAGACTATCTAACAGATTACGTCTACCACCCTCCATTGCCTATCCTTAAACCAAACAGATTACACCCCAACAGATTAAGTTGGAGAACATCGTTAGAGGCTTGCCGTGAGACTGTGATAGCCGCCCCTCCAACACCTTGGTTGACATGGTTTTGCTCCCCTACTCAATCCCTCTCCAGAAACCCTCGGATAAGGACAGATTGGGTCAGTGGAAATAATCCCTCTCCAACCCTTTCCCTCTCCTACATACTACCTCACCACAAATCACAAATGTTCCATATTCCTACTTTTAACTTCTGCACACCCAACTTTTCATCCCTCCAATTTAACCGTAGCTCCCTTATTCAGCTTTCCCTGCCATTTCCTTCACAGACTTCTTCAATGCTAATCCAATGATACAGATGTCTTTCTATAGATACTGCATTAATCTTCCCATTAATCCTCAACACATGACCTGCTAAGGATAAGTGGTAGACCTCAATCCAAAAACAACTCTCCTCTTTGCCATAAAACAGAGACAAATTTCCAGGGCTGGGAAAGAGTATCATAGGTGGATCTTATTAGAAAACATAGCCTGGCCTGGGGTACCCTCTACAGGTCAACCCATACTAAATCTCTATCAGATGTGCCATCCCATACTGTCCGGCATCCTTGCTACTGCTAGCTGAATGCTCTAATCATATACCCTTCCTCTTCCATCCTAGATACATCTGTCAGTACCATTGCTTTCCTGTTTTTAGAGACTGTTGACCACAGTTTGGGAGCCATCCCCTATCCAATGCCTGCTGTTTCTGATTGGGTTCTTCCAATAATCTTTTGAAGCTTCAGTCTATACCCTATTTACAACCTCCTCTGCCTTCCAAGAAAGACCTATTTGAACCTGGACTGGACCAGCCCTCACAGCCTGCTTTAAAATTTAAAGAACAGCCTGGTCTTCTGCTGCTTGTAGCAAAGAGTGATGGACTTTAGTGTCAGTTGTAAGGCATTTCTTCCAAACAGTGCTACATGTGGAAGACAATGCTGCAAACCCAGCCACTTCCTGATTTAACTGTTGGCCTTGGGATCCATACTTGCCACTACCGCTACAGTGAACTCACACATTTTTATTGGCCACACCAGGTGATGATACAATGTAAATTGGTAACACCAGACCTTGTATTTGCCTGAAAGATGACAATGGTCTATCTTATCCAAGCCCTCTATCAGCTGCTTCAGAACCAACACTGCCATTTGTTTATCTGAAAGATCTACTGTGTATTCTCTATTTGGTATTCTTTCCCTATCCACCTCACACGATATCTGGTCACTTCTACCTCCATTACGAATGGAAAGGCTATGTTATTTTGTTGTCTTAATCTTCATATTGTCACATGCCAAAAGCTCTTCCAGCCTTTTCCAGAGTCTGTTTGTACATGTAGCAGTCTGTAGGATGCATATGACATCATCTATATAGCTGTGCAGCGTCGGCAGGCTTACTCTATACTGTGCATGGATTCCTTAGGACCATATGTCTGGCACCAATTAGGATGATCTTGATTGATGCTGTGAACAGGATGGGAAAGATTGAACATCCCATCGCAATTCCTTTTTCCAGTTGCTGCCAACCAGTTGTGTACTCCTGTATTATATGACATATTTTCAGATCTCCATAGTAACTATCTACCAAGCTTCTAATACACTCTGGTATATGGAAACAACTCCAGTGCATAGCTGACGAGATGGTATGGAATGGATCCATAGGCATTTGTCAGATCCAGCCAAACTACATGGTGGTATTTCTTGTCTCTCTTGGCAGACTGGATCATATTATTGATGCATGCTCCACACACCCTGGAAAATCAAGTATGCCTACCTTCTGGCAGCTTGTGTCTATGTATCCATTTTTTAGGAGGTAGTCAGACATTCTCGTTGCTACCACAGAAAATAAAATCTTTCCCTCCACATTCAGTAGAGCAATACTCCTAAACTGACAAATGTTGGTGGAGTCCTGTTCTTTTGGAATAAAGATGGCCACTGCCATTCACTATTCCAAGGGTATGCATTGCTTCTTCCATGCAAATCTCTGTAGTCTCCATAACAATTTAAGAACTGTTGGGCAATTATACAACCTATACTGTATCCCATTTGGACCCGGGCTGAAGTTGCCCTGGCTTTTTCTACCACCTGCCTATTCTCACTCATTTTGGGTGGAGCTACATCAAATCCCACTACTGGCTCTGCTAGCCATGGGACATATCTGCGTGAGTAAAGTGGGCTGTTTCGCAATTATGTCATAATTTACTCACCCTGATTTGTTCCAAATTCCCAGTGGTGGACAGTAACACCAGTATTTTTACTTTGTTACTGTACTTAATTACATTTTTCAAGGATTTGTACTTTAGCAGATTATTTTTATTTTAGTATATTTTTACTTCACTACATTAAAAAACATAATTTCTTAATTTTACTTACTTTTTACTTATAATAAAACTACCATGAATGCACTTAGTAGCTAGCAGTTATCTCATAAATTCACTCTTGCCAATGCAAAAAAGTTTGCAGGGTAATATAGGATATATAGGTAGAGCTGAAAATGTGTAAAGAGCCAAACATAGTTTAGCTTCTTAGGCCTATTCATTTTTATATGTCTAAGATATGTGGCGAGGTGAACAAGAGACTAAATGAATGGGAATATGGCATCCTCGTGGTGAAGGGGGCTTTGTGAAGTAAGGAATAGTGTCCACAGGAATGGTCCTGGACATGGGTAGGTTCCGGTGGCCTGTGGTATTTGAGGTGGCGGCTTCTTTGGCATCTTGTCTTCCTAAAGGCTGCGGGAATGTGAGTGGAATGCGGCTCGGCATCCATGCCTGTCACCATGCTGCGTGTGCTCCAATTCCCACGGCATCACATCTAACTCGCGCCAGGGGGGCTAGCAGGTGCAGTTCTGCCATACATCTAATTTGGCTGGTAACTTACCCGCTCTGCTCCTGTATTTGTGAAGGACGCTAGTGTGTGCACACAAGGAGGTAGAAGCCGGCATCCCTCAGAGAGGTGCTCTGCGTTTTTATGGTAGTGTTGGTGAGGCTGTGTTAACATTAGGTGTGCCTCACCAATTGATGCACCAATGAGGCTCATAAAGTTGTGTCCCTCTTCTCTCGGCCCTAAGAGGCAGCGTGACAGTAATGAGAGGGAGGGGTGGGTCATTCCGACAAAGAAAATATATTAATCTCTGTGTCAAGAATTATCAAATCATAAAATGAATAGCTAGGTTAAACCATGAAGCCAGATTTGGCTAGCCTCCTTGCAATCTACATTCTCGTCTGTTTAGTATCATCGAACATTTCAAAGAATACATTAATTAAACAAGCTGACCTAGCAGGATTAGTTGTCACACTATATGGGGTAAAATGTCACAATGTGATTCTGCAGTTATGCTGCCTAGTATGTAAAAATGTATCTGTTTCTCACCCACACCTATAATATTGTTTCTGAAGACATAGATTAAACCACTGGAGTATGGATTACTTTTAAGATGCCTTTATGTGCTTTTTGAACTTCAAAGTTCTGGTCACCATTCAATTGCATTGCATGGATCTACAGAGCGGAGATAATCTTCGAAAAATCTTTGTTTGTGTTCTGCAGAAGATATAAAGTCACACACATCTGAGATGGCACGAGGGTAAGTAAATGATGAGAGAATTTTCATTTTGGGGAGAACTATCCCTTTAATATACCAGTACTTTTTACTTTTATTTTTTTACTTTTGATACTTTGAAAGCAAGTACTTTTACTCAAGTGGAAATTAAAGAGGAGTAATTTTATTTTGACTTTTAATGACTTTTTAGCTTTTTCCATCTCTTTGCAATTGTACAAGAGAGAGATGGATTGCATCTGCACTCGTCTGCTCTTCCTTGCATTCCCGGATGTCATCCTCAAATTTTGCCACCTGAATTTTTCAACCTGTATTCAACAACCTGAATATTGAGACCTGAATTTCACAACCTGAATTTTTTTTAGATGAATTCACACAAAATATTTTCAAATATTTAAAATTAATAGAAAAAGTTAACATCAAATTACACCCAGTCTTTTTTCATGTTTTTTCAAGATCATGAATTCGGAGGCATATTCAATGTCCAATGTTACTTATTCAGGAGCACCGCATGGTTGTGTGAGCTCACCTTTACTCTTCACACTTTACACTGATGATTGCAAAACTGATATTCCAAATACATACATTTTGAAGTTTTCAGATGATACTATGTTGTTGTCTTTATTAGGCACTGAGGATGATCCTAGTATTCATCAATATTGTACGGATAGATTAGTGGAGTGTTGAGAAAATAATTCACTTATGATAAATCCAAAGACACATGATATCACTTTTGGTTTTCCAGTAAACTTGTATCCTCCACCAGTTACTGTTCATAACACAGAGATTAAAATTTTTTTCTCCGATAAATATTTGGGTATCTATGTGGACGCTGCTTTATCTTGGAGTGCACATATAGATTATAATTGTAGTAAGGAACAACAACATATTTGTTTTTATTTTCTTAGGAGACTAATGTCGTTCGGAGCAAACAAACAGATCCTATTATTGTTTATCAATCTAAAATATAGAGTGTTACAGTTGCCTCTCGGTTCAACTTAAAGCTCGACTGGTTAGACTGCTACATATTTGTTCAAAGATTGTGGGTCAAATGCTTGAGTCAAGTTTTTAAGCTGTGTATATTAAATGAATGTTATCTCTGGCAGGCAGAGTTACATCCGACCCCTCTCATATTATATTTGAAGAATATCAGCTATTGCCATCAAACAGAAGATTTAGAGTCCAACAGGCTCAACTGAACAGACTGCGGAAGTCTTTTGTTCACCAGTCTGTCAAACTGCTAAATCAGAGTTTGGGTTCTAAGTAGGTTTCACTGTTCCTATGTGGACTAAGCACTGAAGGAAGTGATTAAATGTATTAAATAAATGTAGTATTTGTTTCTGTTGTTTGGTTAAATGTTGTATAAATGTTGTGTAAATGTTATTGATGTGCAACAGTGTACGTCTTGGGACACAAGACAAATTTCGGAAGAAATTCTGATAATAAAGTGAAATCAAATTCATCCACCACTTCACATTCTTTGGTTGGTTCATTCATTTGTAAGAAATTAAAGAAAAATTATAAGCTCTGGTGCAAAGATCTCATTATGAGTATTTATTTGATGAGGCCCTTGTACAGATCACATCATCCTCTCGGTTTCCACAACCCAACACCCCCCTCAGCCCTCACCACCCCACCCCTTTGCGCCATGTCTCTCTGAATCACTTTTACATTCTCCTGTCGTCTGCCTGTAATCCCACTGTCTCCATTATTGTCTTAATATCAAGTACAGCTGGAGATAATAGAGCGACATGGTAATAACAGTGTGGCCTAAAGGGGGCCCTCCAGGGAAATATCTGTGATGTTGGAAGAATATTAATGCCTTGGAGCTCTCTGTACTTCCTGCCTCCCTCATTTTACATTTTTCACAACTACATAATGGCCTTAATATGCATAACAAAAGCTTTGGTTAGGGGGTAAGTGTGTGTGTAATGTGCATATAGAATACATCAGAGCACAATAAAGGAAATCCTTCTGTGTTAATGGAAAAAAAACATATTTGCCCATTATATGTATTCTAATTGACCTGAGATTTAACGTGTGGGTTTTTTCGTGTCTCTTGGAATGGTCTTGAGGATTTTAAAGGAACCTAACAACCTAAAAGAAAAGACATGCAAATGTATGTCTTTATGGTAAAGTGTGTAATTTCTGCACCAGCAGCATCACTAAACAGAATTGTAAAAAAATTAAGGTTTTCCGGAACTCTCACCCTGCTTGCCTTTGGACGGACAAAGAGATTGTCCCGCCCCAAATTTGGTTTAGCAGATGTTGGTGGTTGAGCTGCTCAAACGAACAGAGCAATATTTTGACAACGCTACAATGTTTTTACCTTTTCAGGGAATCAAACTACAAACGGGTTATTCATAGTTATATCTGCATATTAGGTCATACGTTTTAGTTTGGTGCCACTAGTGGCCCAGAAATTACACATTCCAACTTTAGGGTCAACATAAAATGGCATTTGCAACCCATTTTACCTCCATAATGTGACATTCCAGAGTGCAACAGAATATTTAACAACAAATCAAAATATGGCAGGATATGATTTTATCCATATGTAAAAAGGGGCGCTACATACCACCAGGGCTGGACTGGTAATATGGTATACCGGGCATTTTCCTGGTGGGCCGACGCACTTTGAGGCCGATATGGGGTGGACTGGCCATCGGAAGAACCGAGTGGGCCATTGGGTTGGCCGCGACATGGGTTGCCATAAGCTAAAATGAGCCACCGCATTATGCAGAATGGACCACAAAACGGCACCGCGATATGCAGAAAAGGACTGCGAATTTCAGAGGTGGAGCTATTTATTACAAGTGCTGTTGATTTAACATGTTAATTCAGTGGGAATAATTATAAAATATCTATCTCCGACAGCTTCAAGAAGTTAATTGCAAAACTTCAGTCCAATAATTGGCTTGTATTCAATAATATAGAAATAAACAATACATTGCCTTTTAACAGGGGCGCAAAGTAACAAATTACAAAAACCCTGTAGTTAAGTAGTTTTCCCTGGAATTGTACTTGAGTATATTTTAAGTGCTGTAACTGTACTTTTAATGCGCTATTTTCCCACGGCTGTGTTCGCTACTTCCCTGTCCTGATTTTATTATTATCTATCAACATGATTGGCTAGGGAGAGTCTCGTGACTCCCGTCAAATCAAGTCACACATAACAAAACTTGAACTGCAGCTTTAGATCGGACACCAACTGTTTTGGATTTGTACTATGTCTCAAACAGCAGTTCAACACCTGAAAATGCTCTTCGCAGTGAAAAAGGCCAATTGCTTGATCGTGTCATGTGAGTTTAACTTGCTCAAGCCAGATATCAGCATTAATCCTGCCTCTAATTTGAAGAAACATATTGAGGTAAATTGAATGTATCTTCTTACTAGATTCTGTGTCTATAATGTAGCCTGTAATTTAACTATCTATAACTGAGATTACTGGGTTGCTATGAGAGATTAATGCGATGTTGTCAATAGGGCTAAGATAAAACGATCTTGATGTTTATTGGAAAAAGAAGAGAAGTCCTCCATATCAATGATAAACTTTTGAGTAATTTTGTATACTTAGCCTATGTTCTACATCTAGACCAGGGTGTTCATTACATCAATCGCAATAGCAAGACAACCACTGGTCTGGTTGGATAATCTAGATGAAATATAAAATATAGACTTTTTATTTCCTGGCATCTGTAGCACCACGCTGTTTGACTGACAGATGGCTTGTGCACTGTGCTTTACACGTGTGCGTGTTCTGAGAGTGCTAATGCATTCCTAAACGAACAAATACACTCAATTTCTCCAGTGCCCATCTTGGTAAGGCATTAATATAAACACAGTTGATTATGTCTAAAGGGAACATAAACAGTGGGAGAAAAAATTATTTGGATCAAAATGTCGGACTTGAAGTGTACCCGAATAAGCCACTGTCTAGTATGTTATCAAAAGGCTGTTAATCAAAAAACAGTAACAAGAAAATAATAAAACCACTCACTACTTTTGGCTGAACAACTTGAGAAAATTACCAGGAAAGTAGAGATGATAAAATAATTATAAACATGCTTAGCATTTATAATATTTTTTCTAATGCCTGATAAAAATGTAGCAATGTTTGTAGAGCAATACTTCAGGCGTTATAGTCCCATCAGTCACAAATACACTTCAGAAAATTGTGCATCGTGCATTAGAATGAGAACACAACTATTTCTGGGGTGAAAAGATACAAGAACTAAATCAGTGTGGAACATTAAATCTGGTGTCTGTACACTGCCCTGGCTCTGTAAATGGTAAAATAAACAAAGTGGATCGGACCTATCCACACAACATTATTACGATCACACATCATTGGCAATGGGCATGCTTGAATTTGGAGGCTGGAGCTTCTGAAGGAGCACTGAAGGGAAGGGTGTGTTTGTTTGGCTGTTGAGTTCAAATATCAACAGTCTTTCTCAAGAATTGCTTACTCCACCTTTAACATGAAAACCAGTTGAACCATAACACCGGTAATGTTATCAGACAAGTCGATTCCTCAGCAGAGCTTTCTGTCCGGTGTGTTTATGTTATAGTGGTCTTGTTCTTTTTTCTCTCCTTTACTCCCCAATTTGGCATGCCCAATTCCCAATGTGCTCTAGGTCCTCGTGTTGGCATAGTGACTCAATCTGGGTCCACGTCTGAGACAAGCAATCCGCGCAGCTTATCACGTGGCTTGTTGAGCGTGTTTCCGCAGAGAGCTAGGGCACGTGGAGGCTACATGCTATTCTCCGCGGCATCCAAGCACACAACTCACCATGTGCTCCTCCGAGAGTTAGAACCACATTATTTTTGGGTGAAAAAATAGCCCGATGTGGCTCCTGTACCAAACAACTTTTCCCACCCATGCTCTACATCCTTTACTGTGCGGTAAAAAAATAGACACGCCAAGTGACCCTACTTTTTTAGTGTTTTTTTGTTTATGTTTTTTTTGTATTCCTTGTATTGTTTTTAACATGTTTTATGTACTTGCTTTGTCAGCATTAAGGGCATTTTAGACCCTACAAATAAATAGATTTTAATGTAAATGTTTTCAAACTTTTTCCTCTTTTAATTTCTGTAATCATGTCGCCCTTTTATTTTTTTGGAATCAGTTTCATGTAGTGTTTATCATAGGTAAGTGATGTATTTTAAAAGTTGAAAGTCATAAATATTTATTAAATACCTATATTTTGTATTCTTTCTGGCAAATAACCACAAAAGGGAACGTAAATTAGGGTGTGTGCTACATTTTTAAATTGCAGCATAGAGTTTTTATTATAAAGGGGCATAGATTTCGCAACCCAGTATTCAATACACACTACTCATGAGTACTTTTAAATGAGCTACTATTTTACTCTTACTTGAGTAGTTTTTAGGACAGGTAATTTTACTCTACTCACACAAATGTTTTTGGGAAGTAGCAGTACTTTTATTTGAGTATGATTTTTCAGTACTCTTTCCCCCCCTGTTCTCTAAAGCCATTTTTTGTATTGTCAATGCTTTACTCATCTGACATGATAAAGTAATGAATATACATTTTTTGAATTATTCTATTTTATAATATTGGAAAGCGGTAAAAGGGAAAGGAGGAGGTGAGAACCGGCTTGACAATAGTCAAAAATAATAGTTTAATGAAGAAATAAACGAAAAACACAAAACCATAAACACACAGAGCAGCTGCCTCTAATTCTCTCTCTCAAACCGTTGTCACCGGCCATCTTCATCCCTCTCGCGCCCCCATCAGGCTGATTGGGGACCGGGTGTGTGTTCCTGCCTGGCCCCGCCCTCCTCTGCTCTACAAATATATATTTAGAAAAATTTTAATTATTATTTAATTATTATTGATTTTAAATGTTGTTATTTGGGCTTTCTTGGAAAATATTGATAAGTGTCATGTAATCATTTCTATTATCATTTTAATCGATTGACAGCCCTATAATCTGAGAGAAGTATTTTCTATGGAAGAACATGCACTGATAATGTATGCACAATGCGGAAGATCTATTAAAAAGTATATAGGATGAATTTGGAATTTTAATGTTGACTTCAAGGTATTGCTTTTAAACCAGTTTTAATGGTATCATCAACACTTAGATGTTATCAATTGAAGTCCTACTAAAGTATCTCCCTCTCTCCTCATTTTCATCTCCCCTGCATGACTTACTCTTGTGCTTTTGCACGCTCGTACCAGCTCTCATGCTGTGACATGGATTAATGGTGAATGCTGTGAACTGAACTACCGTGAACCTGTCAGTTGCACCACAGGAAGGCAGACCTACATTCCCAACTGCCCCTTTCAAAGGCAGGGGCTAGTGGCAGGTCAGCACTCCTACTACGCTTCGTTGAAGGGCTGGGAAGAGTTGACCTCCACTCAGTGCTGTAGACACAGCTCTTAATTCCACACTTACTAGAGATTTATGTATGCTGGCCCAAAACCCATGCGGCCCTCAGACCAGACACCCTGCACATAAATAGACTGCCTGGAATAGACAATCACCTCTCATTTTCAGAATTAGTGCACAGAGGAGATGTGATTTGTTGTTTAAGTATTTAATTTATATACTTTTTTCTGTTAGGGCTAGGCAAATTAAGAGATGGCATAAAATAATAGGTTTGCAGGTCATAGTTGATCATTTATTGACTGATATGCAATGAATAGTTATTATACTGGCTTAAAAAAGTTATTCTGTGTACACCGGGTGCATCTGTTGACGCACTGCACTGCAGCGGCTTGAGGCTGTCCACACAGCTGTCCATCAAAGTGAACATTCTAAAATGTTTATTTGTCTTTTTGCCTGGAATGGAAAATGTTTTACTGTCTGTGTGACAGCTTCATTGATTATAAAGCTTTTGTTGTGACACGCTGCTCGAGTCCGGTTTAGACAGGGTGTTAGGTTTTTCCCCAAATCACTAAACTAAGACCAAAATTATTCATTGTAACTCCTCCCAGAATTTTCTAACTACATCCACCAAATTTAGCACAGACCTTCAGACTATATATCTTTTCTAACTGATAGGAATTACGATTTTCGTACATGGGATTATCAAAAATCGGAAACACCCCATAGACTTACATTGGCAGTTGCTCTCTCTCTCTCTCTCTCTCTCTCTCTCTCTCTCTCTCTCTCTCTCTCTCTCTCTCTCTCTCTCTCTCTTATCTGAACTTTTTCTGATTATCTTTCTAGGTAGCTAGCTGGCTGGCTGTTTTTAAATGTTCAGACAAGGCTTTGTCAAGCCAACATCAAAGTACAAACATCAAACTTTAACATATATAATTTTTTGTGTACTGTACAGGTAAGTTATTTTTGTAGCTCAACAGTGTCAGTCCCCATTAACTTAAATTTGATGGAAAACAGCTTCGTGAATATTCTGAATATTTATCTCTTTATGCGTTCCATGGTAGAAAGAAAATCAAATGGGTTTGGAACTTTTTGAGGGAGTGTAAATTATGAGAAAATTCTAATTTGGTGTGAATTATCCCTCTGACTGCAGGTGCCACTGTTTCCAC
Source organism: Moxostoma hubbsi (assembly GCA_032164185.1). Lineage (NCBI taxonomy): Eukaryota > Metazoa > Chordata > Actinopteri > Cypriniformes > Catostomidae > Moxostoma > Moxostoma hubbsi. Next base: position 20,954,629 of record JAVLUX010000037.1, on the reverse strand, counting down.
TTAAACCACAAATTTACCCACCACTGAATGAAATCCTCAAATGATGAGTCCTCAAATGATCTTTGTCGTCCTCTTTGTTTCTGATGAGAAAGAACTGAAAGCAGAACAAAACCTAGACAGAAATCAAGCAATCATTTTGCCTTGGTGTCTTGTGTATAATTACTGATATATTTAGGATTAGGGGTGCATGGTTTTGTTTGGGTGGCCGCCAGAGTCAGAATTTAAGATGGCATCAAAAATGCCCTGACATGTGGGGGCAAAAATGCTCTCATGATGTGTTCTTTTGTTTTTATGTGTAATATCTGATATATTTCTTAAAATTCTATTATAGTTCTAGTTATACATATTATGGCATAGTTGATGAGTTGAGGGATTTTTGTTATAATTGAATTGATTAAACTGACATATTTGACGAGCAGATGAGACACAGGTAATTTTTAAAATTTTTAGAAAAAAATGCCCTCATAAAGGTAAAAAAGGCCCCTGAAAATCAAATCAAGGGCAAGAAAAACTATTAAATGCTGGAAAAACCCTGATATTCTGCCATGCAAGCCAATCTCAGCTTCCTAACTGTTCATTGTCAAGGAAAGCAATGGTGCTGAGGTTCCTCCTGGTTGACCTTCAAGCCATGCTTGATTGTCGCAAGCAGTAGGGGCAGTCCCCTCAGCATCAGGGGTCCGAGAACGTGTCTAGGCCCACAGGGGAGTCAAAAGCAGAGAGATGCAGTGAACGGCACCAGCATTACCCCCTGTGGGGTCTTTGAAAAGGTCACTAGTTATGCTGGCAACCCCTGTTATCTGAGTCTTTTCCACTGGCAATCCACAGCCCAGCACTGAGCAAACACAGCCAAGCTGTTCTGGCACATCCATGATGATGCCATCTCTCTCCAGAGATCCTTGAAATGTAACCTCTTTGAGAGGGCCATGTAGAATAAACATCTCTTGTTTGGGTTTGCAAAAATAACCGATATTGCTATCCAAAGAATTAGGCAGAGGAAGACAAGAGTTGATGTTTGAGAAATGTGCTTTGAGGGTAATATACAAACATTACATTGGGGACTCTTTATAAATTGCTTGCCTTAGATTTTCAGCAGACCTTGTAAAAGATGGCTTTGTTCTACTACCTGCCTTGTGCACAAATATCTAAATATTTGTACACATTTAAAAAAATTTTTGAACCATCTGTAATCTAGATATGGAAAAATAGTTTATTCCCAAATATAGGGAATAACAATAGTCCAGTCTAGAGGTGATAAAAACATGTATTGCTGTTTTGAAGTGCTTTGATGGACAGAAAGGACTTCACTTTAGCAAGTATTCTAGTTGATAAAAACTGGATTTTACAACTGAGTTAATTTACTTGTCAAATTTAAGGGCACTATCAAAAATGACCCCAAAATTTTCACTCAAGTTTTAACCGAAGATGATAAGACACCAAAATTTAAATGAGAAGTTTTAGGGGCTTCTGATGAGCCACACACAATGATTTCAGTTTTACTTTAATTTAAATTTAAGAAAATGAAAGACATCCAGGCCATAACATCAGACAGAGTCTCAGCCATTTTTTTGCATTTCAAATAATAATGGTTATTTTGCATTTGTTATCCAATTTTGTGTAAAAACATGAGAAAATGTGATCAATGTCCTCCGTTTACATACTACATACTTCAGAAATACTGAGTAGTTTGAAAGGACAGTATGTTTCTACAAGCAACAAATTTTTATTTCATAATCAAAAGTGGTATATAAAGTTACTGATTGTTCTTGCCCAATTTAACCAAATTTTGCTAGTTTTAAAGCAAGCAACCACACACACACACACGCACACACAAGCTTTCCTCAGATTCATTATAATTTTAATATAATGGACCAACCAGATCACAGGATCCATAGTTTCCACATACCTGCTAAACTGTTCTTTTGGCTCTGTTGTCCATGTGGTACAGTTACCGATTTGCTGCCATTCAGTGACACTTCTCAAATGGAGCTAAACGTTTACTGGAACACATCTACTGTACCATGCTGCTGTGATCTCACCTCCACTGAGAGCTGTAAATTCATTTCACACCTCGCTAATAACCTGACCAGGGGATAACAAGAACTTGGATTGACTGTAGGTCATGCAAATTAATTACAGCAATTAGTTCTGAAAGGAAAGAGAGAAGTGAAGAGAAGAGAAGAGGTGAGGTGAGGTGGACTTGGAATTTCAGCTCTTGTAGATCTCTTTCACTTGAACAACTCAATGTTACTGGCTCACGCAGGGCAAAACTGCATCCAGGGAGAGTCACCACACTCCCTTCCACTTCTCAGGACGATGTCATATTTTGTATTGTGCTCTTTATGAATTTAAAGGTTTTCAGTTAAAGGGATTATTCACCCAAAAATTCTGCCAGAATTTATTCACCCTCATGTCATTCCAACCCTGTATAACTTTGTATTTTATGTGGAACACAAAAGGTTGTTTAAATGGGAATCACCCTGTGACTATACAGACTTTTTAATGAAAAGAGGCAACATGCACTGACACAGGAATCTCAATACATGAAAATAATGGGTTGAAAGGTTTAGTGTTGTATGTCGTTGCTCAGCTGTTTCAAACTTCTTTTTGGCTCTGAGTGAGAGTCAAAGTGAGAGTGCCAGGGCCTTTATAGTCACTTCAATGGGTTGTACTGTTGTTTAAAGCTGTACTAGTGTTTTGGATTATTTCACAGATGAAACATTGAAAAAAAATGTTTTTCCAAAAATGTCAGTAGACATAGCAGTTTGAGAGAGTTTTTTGATGTGTGGAAATGCTTTCAGCAGATCCATCTTGTTTGAGACACAGGCAAGGTACCCATTGAGCCCCCCTGTACCTTGTGACCTTCTGGACTTCATTGAGGAGAAGAAATATTCTTCATCTGGTCAATGTTGCTGACTTGCTCCACCACAGCCTCTGCCATCTGGTCAAGGTGTTGTCTCACATTTGCCACACCTGTTGAGTGACAAACACAACAATGCGTAATGAATATTTCTGATAATTAAGCTTTGATTAATGTGGCAACAAGAGTTCATCATAATGCAGAAATTACAATAACTACAATTGTGTAGAAAGACTCATATTATTGCATTTACATTGTTTTGAGTAGAAACAAAGTGGACTGAACTGAGATTAATAATTAACAACTGATTACAGTATGATATTAAATAGTGAAATCATACCTGCTTCTATGATATCAGTCCTCTCCAGGTGGTCTTGAACTTTGGCAGAAGGATTGAGCAGCAATCAGTTCAGGGTGTTCCATCATCCCACCAAAACACTTTTGGACACCAACCAGATTCGCTCTGATGAGTGGCAGACACATCTTGGAGGATGTCTCTAGTCTGCTGAGTTTTGCTTGTAGCTGGAAGATCACCAGCAGGAGACACATCATGGTCTCAGACTGAAGGATGTTTAAAGCCTTCACCAGAGACTTCATCACAGTGCAGTACTCAGTCAGGAAAGCAATTTCAGCTGGACTCAGTCTGTATGACATAAAGCAAATGTATACAACTTTTAGCAAATTTCTTGCAGGAGTAGGTGTGGAATGTGAAGCCAAGTATGGAAATGTTTTTTGACAATTTTATATAAGTATGGAAAAACAAAGAAATAAGCAAGGTAGCTTCGGGCACTGTTTTTCAATTGTGCCATTCACAATTTATACTTTAGAAATGAGAATTAAAACTCATATTTTCACCTTGAATTCTTCACAGAAATTCCAGGTAGCATCCTCCACCTTTTCTTGTATGATCCGTATGATTCTCTCCACAGCCATGAATGTCAGTTCCACTGAGTTTTATTTGGCCGGATGAGCTGGAGCTTGCATATATATTCCACAATTTCTACAGCCATGTATGACCGACCTGACTTGTTCCAGATTGCTTGGCATTTCCCAAAGGCTGCACGTGATAGCCGTTTGGATGTGTCATTCCTCTCTTCTGCCATGGCAGCATCTGTTGTGGCGACTAAGTTTAACAGGTGGCAAGCACACCTTTGAAGTGGAGGAAGCTTTTACTCAAGGCCGCTGTCTTGTTCCAGGCTGCCAAATGTGTCCAGGTAGTCGGATTTGGGCTCTTCAGAAGAGTCTTGGTCTGACTCTGACTCTGCTTCCTCAGGCTGGTTTTGCTCACCAAACACACTGAATGCTTTAATGAAGTTTGAACCGCTGTCTGTTGTGGTTCTTACCACTTTCCCCCTTATTCTATATTGACAATGAATGTCATCAAGGGCACCTGCTAGGACATCAAAGGTGTTGGACCCTTTCAACCTCTGGCAAGCATGTGCAAGGTTTCCTCATCTATCCAATGAGTTGTGACCCCTATGTAACTTTGCTGGTGCGCTGTCCAACAATCCGTAATGGTGGCAACATAGCTGACTTTACCGAGGTGCGACATCAAAGTCTTCTTCAACTGATTGGCAGCTCCCTCTATTCTGCTCCGGAAAGTGGGTCTGGAAATGACCTTCAATTGAGGATTCTGTGTCAATAAAAGTTCTTTAAAAATAGGTTGTTCAAAACACAGAAAATAGATGAAGACCCTCACAAATGAAGTTAATCATGAGCTTGTCAACCTTCGCCTGTGGCACATGCTGTTTGCACGCACTGCATTACGTCAATTATTATTGCTTGCTTGCTTAGGATTTCTGGTGATTCCAGGGTTCGTGTCCGTGTTGCCACAAAGTCACTGAAGGCCTTCAGCTTTGATGGATGTTTCAACAAAATGTTTTCATCAGTATGTAAATCAATGTTGTGTTCATTAAACACACTGGATTCTAAATATTTACAATCATATATAAAGGTTTTCTACACACATCACATTTTGTCTTTTACATTTAATAATGCACAATTCTTGCTCACAGAGATGACTGAAGATATGAGCATGACTAAGAAAAATAGTGGAAGGTATGCTTATATTATTGTCAATGCCATATCGCAATTAAAGGAATAGACAGTGCTCAGCAACAAAGCAACAAAAAACACATTTTATCCTCCTAAAATAACATATTTATACTTATTTAATACCTTATTTATACTTATTTAAATCACAGTTGTTTTGAGATTTGGTAAGGCACAAAGCCATATAGCACTTTAAATTTTAGTTCATTTGACAGATACTTTGCGAAAGCAATGACGCAAAACAGTTTTAGAGAACTTTTCTTTTATTATGGTTTTAAAACGTTTTCGCTTCATTATGAAACTGTGGCGGCACAGATTAGACTATGGCGGGCCGCACTGGTCTGGGAAAATGGGAAACACTGGACTGTATATGAAGTCATATCCCTATTTACATTCAAACATGGTCATTTTAATGGGACATCATAAGCATTAGCATAATTAATAACTAGTTACCAGCAGGTTACTAATAACTAGTTTCCTAGTGCCAACCAACATTAGCAATATCATGCACTGATGTCTTTTTAGCTAATTTGAGCAAAGCCTCTTACTAAACTATGAAAACTTATTTTTAACTACCAATGCAATGGTACAATTATTATTTCACTTACCTATAAACTCTTGAGCAGGTTTGATGGCAAGTTTTTTAAGCTGCTAGTTCAGTCTCTCTGGGCAAGCACAGCTTACACTGCATAATAAAGCTGTAGCCTTTCTTGCACTTGAAGCCGAAGTGGTCGCTTAAATATGGCCAGGGGTTCACTTAATTTCCTTCGAGTTCATCTTCAGCAGAATTTAATGGGGTTTAACTTTCAGCTGGGTCTGCACCACTGGTGTCTGACTTGTCTGTCTCCATCCTTTTTGTGATTTTAGCACCAGTTTGTTATCCTGCCCATCATGTGATTTAAAATGTAGCAAAGTACAATACTTCAAACAAAACATACTTAAGTAAAAGTACAATTACAGGTTTTAAAAACGACGTTAAAAAGTAGAAGTACTCAAAAACGACTCAATTACAGTAACATGAGTAATTGTACTTTCCACCTCTGGACATGACTTGTGGAACTTTGCCTGCACATACTTCATCTATTCGTGCAATTGACCGAGGGAAAAATCTCCACTGAGACTTTGGGTTAAAGGGAAACTCCATTGAGGAATGGTTGGAATCTTTCATTCTTAATTCAGACTGTATACCCCAGCTGCTGTGTCCTCTGTATGCCTCAGAGGATTTTAGGTGTATGAGTGAGAAAGAACGATATGCCATACACTAAGGTTAAACTATACCACCTCTGCCATATCTTTCTACAAAGGAAGCAGTGTTCATAAAATATTACTCAACTCATTTAGTTCAGCGAGGTAAATGTCAGATGGGGAAAAGAGGAGTTATTAAAACAAGCTTACCATATCTAAGGGATGTTTTTAGGAATCTTGTGGCTCATTGCAATAAAGGCAACTGCAAAATGATCAAAGACACACATTTTACAAAATAATTACTAAAGACTTTTAGCTTGTTGCTTTGTAGTTGTCGAGGTGTTCTGAGTTGCTTGCTTCTCATTGCTATGTGTTTATCTCATTGCTTTGCATTTGCTAAGGTGTAATGACTGGCTCAAGCTATTTTTTTCAGTTAAAAAACATTTAAGTTCAGTTTTCATGTAAAAAAAAAAACATCCTTACATTTCTATTATTTTCTGGTATGACTTGAGTCCACCTTCTATGTAAGTCTTTTCATAGAATTCTACAGTTTCATCCATTTTATTGTCCACCATGCAAAAGTAGGAAGTAATAGCATTTATGTCCATAGCACAAATGATGAAGGGCGAGTTGCACATTAGTGTTTAATACTTATGTTTAGGGTTTTGTTGAAATCCCTACCCCTAATTGGAGCAAAAGTTATAGTAATAGCCTTGGCAAGCACCACTTAACAATTATTCTGCCAAGGAGCCTACCATGTAAAAACTTGATCCATTAATATATATAGTCACATGTGTGTATATTTGCTATTTTACAACAACTTTGAATTTGGTTCATCCAAACAGAATTTAGAACCAGACCAATCCATTTTATAATGATAGATTGACAAATACTAATTTTTCTGTTTGCTCCAGTAAAGCCGCATTCACAAACATCAACACAGCATGCTCATTATACCTGACTGAACACTATATCAAGACCTGGAGAGCGAAGAGACAACTAACATACTCTTCTATTTTTTTAATGAAAAATAATAGTTATCTCATGCTGGGGTTAATGAGCAAAGATAAAAGAAAGCAAAGCTAATTGACACCAACAGCCAGGAAATTGGAATACTGCATCTATAATTGATATTAGTGCATTAGCCTTCATGCATTTAAATTGTTTTCTAGAGATGAACAATGGAAAACAGCTTTTCATTTATTTCAAGAGTTTGCTGGCTGCTATATCTGAATGATGTACATACACACTGCTGTACGTTGTCAAAAGAAAAATTATAAATGAGACCTCTTTAATGTCTCAATAGTTTCTCCCAAGACAACAATGGGATAAAATGGTAAGCGAATGGAGACTTTTGCCTAAGTCTCATGCTTCTCATTTTGCACTTGAGGAAATATACAGTATTGAGAGTATTGCGTAGAGAGACAGTATGTGCCTCTCACATGTCTCATTTAGAATTTCAAAAGGAGTCTCATTAATGTCTCCAACTGTGCTCAGATTTGGCAAGATACAGTATTGAAGTCTGCAAAAGTCATAATAATTTCTATCACCCCACAATTTCAAGCTCATATCTGCTGCCCTGACCAATAAACCGATCTTCCTGATATTCCCCAAATTAAACAGAGTGTGATGGGTCAGGGAGATGGGATAAATTTAGATTCCCCTGGCTTTGCACAAACCCTCTTCCCAGTGAAAGATCAGATCCCTGGCTTTGTGGAGGGTTTATCCAGACCATGTGTAGGAGGTTCGGTCTCCTCTCTGCTCTGTGCTCTGTGCTGTTAATTTTCCTCTCTGGGGGTCTGTGGCCTATAAATTTGGTTATTAACGTGGCAAAGTGAGCTCAGACTAATGTGTCCACACCTGAGACCACCTGGAAATACCTCCCACAATTCAATTTTATCACTCCTACCCTCTTCAGACACCAAAATTAGAATGGAAAGAAATTATACCTTAGCCACCGTAATTACTGGTAAGCTGTTTTTGACCGTCTAGTTATTCCACTCGAACAACCACGGGCCTGTCAGCTTGTTAAATGCGTTGAGATGGACACTATGCAAAGTGAGTTATTGATGGCGCATGCAAGAAATTCTGTCACAGCGTTTAGAGGTTTGCTCAAGCGGAAAGATGCAGGTAACGTTTAAATCTGCATTCTACCTTCTTATTTGTTTGGATCCTATAAAAGGAAAATTTTTGTACATACATCCTTTTCTATTTAAGATTAGAGTTGAGGATATGATATTACTGCTATATCTGAGCCGCGATGTGATAATGTTGCATTTGTTGTTACTAAACACGTCAGGGTCTACGATGATGATAAATATGAATCCTTAGCTGGGATATGTGAAAACGAATAAAATTCACTGTATATATGCAAAAAACTGTCTATAATGTGTGACCAAAATAAAGGATTCTATTCAATATGATAATATTGCATTTGATGTTATGCAAAAACCATGGGGGTAAAGGTGATGAGAAATATGAATGCTTTTCTAGATTAGATATGGGTGAGAATCATCAGGGACCTGGTGGTAAGATATTATATTGATATCTATATCGCGATACAATAATTTTACATTTGATGTTACTGAAAAATGCTGGGTTTAGCAACCATAAGAAATATGATATATGATATATGAAATATGATTTTATACTTAAGACTGAGGGTGAGAATCAACAAGGACTTGGCAATAAATTGGATATCTGGGTTGTGATACAAAAAAGTAAAAAATTTTGTCACAGAAAAACAGTGAAATATGAATTTGTTTCTAGTTGAGATTAGGACGTTAGGATTATGATCATTGGACCTTGTGCAACAAAGGTTGAACTTCCTGGTTTACTCCATCGTACAGCCATACAATTAGTGTATATCATAGACATGTATGGATCAGTAACCCCCCCCCCCCAACACACACACACACACACACACACACACACACACACACACACACGTCTACTTGTTTTCTTGAACTCTGTGATGTATTGTCTACCGTGGGTTTTACGTATGACACATTGAGTGGTCCACTAAATCCATTTGAGGCCCTTTGACCCAATATTACAGTGTGTTATAGTGATGTAATGTCTTACACCCCATATTTAAGTGGAGTTATGAGCGCAGGGGGCAAATATGTCACACACTTCATATCTGTCTGACATTATGTGACTAAGTGTCATTATGACCTCGCTGTAGTCACACTTAGACATAAACGCAAAAGAGAGCCAGTATATAAAAAGATTCAGACATGTACAGAAAATGACCACACTGCCACAGGTTCATAACACATTAATCAATATGTATGAATTATACAAAGGTTGGGTTAGATTTAATGCATCTTAACACTGCAAAAAAAACAAAACAAAAAAAACATTCTTAATTAGGATCTTTTTCTTGTTTTCTGAACGAATGTATCTAAACATTCTTGAACAAGATAAATTCTGAAGCAGAATTTAGAAGCAGAATCATTTAAGATATTAAAGCTCGTTTTCAGAGAATGTTTTTTTGAATATCTTATTTAGATTTTTTTTGATTGAGTGTGCTTTACTTTCCAAATGCAGGATTCTGACTCTGACCCTATGAGCCACACACACACACACACACACACACACACGCATGCACGCAATCACAAACACATATATGTTGGTGTGGATATCCTCATGAAGACTCTCCATAGACATAATGATTTTTATACTGTACAAACTATAGATTATATCCCCTAACCCTACTCCTAAACCTAACCCTCACAAAAAAACGTTTATTTTCAAAAAACATAGTTTAGTTTACTTTTTAAGCAATTTGAATGGATGAGATACTAAAAATGTCCTCATAAACCACATTTATAGCATAATACCCTTGTAATTACCAGTTTGTAACCTAATCTAATTTCCTCATAATCACCCAACCCCCCCCCCCCCCCCCCCCCCACACACACACACACATACACACACACACACACACACACACACACACACTCACACAGGTAATTAGACAGAAAAGAATGGTTAGAGGAGTCTAGATGAATAGGCTCAATTAAGACTCTGGTCTTTATTCAATCGCTCACAGTCCATTTGGCACTAGAGGAGGACAGAGGGTGACTGGTGGCTGTGGTGTAGAAACTACAGCAGAGAGAATATATGCTTCTTTATGAAAAAATGGCTTTTATAAGGCTGGATTTACATGTATGATTTCTAGGTGTTCCTGGTTGGACAGGGTAAGAATATACATTTTACAACTAATTGTGATCTTAATTTGAATAAACCGAAATTGATTCTTAAAATCCCTATATCTATATCTTCAGTTTAATATGTTTAAACCTAAAACCTAAAGTCATTAAATATCAAAAATCCAACTGAAATAAATCTAATTGAATCAAAGATATTGAATGGAATCAAATCTATGCGAATACCCATCCCTATTTTCTGGCATCAAATCCAAACAGAATTGAAGACCTTTTGAGTCAGAGTTGAATTGAATCAGGAAATAAGGCCATCCAATCCAATCAAAATCAAAGCCAGTTCAATTAAGATCTTGTGAATCTGAAATGAATGGAATCTGAAAATAATTATCTAATCCCAACTCTCCTGGCCTCGGATCAAATCAAATCAGTTTAAAAATTAAACAAGTCAAAATCTTGTGAATCAGAATTGAAAATAATTGGGAAATCATTGCCGATATCCTGCCTTAATTCCTGTAATTGATTCAAATCAGAATTTATTTAAATTGAATCAGTCAAGAATCTATGGAATCGAATTGGGACATTTGTGCCGATACCCAGCACTATTTCAATATGATCACATGGGAAGTCGGCATGTTGTTTCTAAAAATTGTTGTACCCTTGGATTGGCCACATTATGCCAACTTATTGACAAGCGGCATCTCCCAAGAGACATTTTTGCATTTACCTTCTCTTGTGGTGCGACTGGAAGCGTGTCGTGTCAGCAATGTGGAAGACATGTATTCGGATCCCGTTTTTAAACCAGGAAGTAATTGAGTTTGCATAATCAGTGATGAACGCAATTCGGAGGTTGCAAATTTTCCCTCTAATATTGGATTTTTTGTCCATTGATGGATAGGTTTAGGTTTGAGGATTTGTTTGAGGGGTTCAATTTATAAAATATGCATTACTCTTTATTGCATTACAGCCTGTACAGCTGAAAACAACTCACTTAACAACTAATTTTTGGTGCCCCTCCGTGAAAATTTTACCCGGAAAATGTAGCTCACATGTGCCCATGTATACCCAACAACACTTACAATTTTGGCCACTCAAGGCAGTGTTTCAAATTTTGGTAAGCACAGAACAATTTTATGTAAAGAAAAGTCAATCTTCTGTTTCCCATTTCACTGTGAGATCAGTCTGCCTATTTTCAGCCATCAAATCAGAATTTAAACGATTGAATAAAGAGTGAGAATTGAATCAAATCAGGAAATTAGGTCTAATTTCTAGGAAGCATATCCAATCCAATCAGAGTGAAATCCAGTCAAATACCAATACCGTGTGAATCCAAATAGATTGGAATCTGGAAATAAGTATCTATATCAGCCATAGTTCATGGCCTCAGATCAAATCAAATTAGATTCATAATGAAACGAGTCAAAATCATTTGAATCAGAATTTAACTGAGTCTGGAAATCAGTGCCAATACCACACCCTAATTTCTGACATCTAATTGAATACATATAAAATCAAAGACCTTGAGAATCAGAATTAATTTGAATTTGAGATCAGTGCCGATACTACTTGTAACAATCCAATGTTTGTGTGTGTGTGTGTGTGTGTGTGTGTGTGGCAATGACACTTTCAGGCAAGACCAGGCCTTTGCTGAACTGTCTGTGGTCTGAGTCACTGTTAGTGGCCATTGATCTTTTGTGTGAGTGACTCTGAGAAAGGAAGAGGCCAAGCCAAATGACAGGGATGCCCAGAGGACCATCATAGCCACAGGGCATCTCGTAACCGGCAATTAACAGATCTGTGGAAACAAAGTGACTGACAATATGATATTAATTTTGTGTCAAGTCTGATATGCATAAATGAATGCCTATGGGCATGTAATGGTATACCGTTTTTCTTAATATTTAGTTACATTTACATCTATGCATTTGGCAGAAGCTTTTATCCAAAGCAACTTACAGTGCACTTATTACAGGGACAATCCCCCCGGGGCAACCTGGAGTTAAGTGCCTTTGCTCAAGGACACAATGGTGGTGGCCGTGGGGATCGAACCAGCGGCCTTCTGATTAACAGTTATGTGCTTTAGCCCACTACGCCACCACCACTCATAAAAGTTAAAAGGGGTTACTCAGGCCAGGCAGTATCACAATCATACATGTACTGTATAGCACAACCACACATTCAAAATACACTGTTTGTAGGAGATCAATGCCATAACATTTATGTAAATGGATGATTATAACAAGCGATAGTTATGAACACGTGTCTGTGTTAATGTTCACATTTAACACACATTGTGCAATTTTAGCGTTTATCTCTCATTCGAGGGCAGATTTAATTTACCTGTATATTTATTGTGCATGAAAAAATATTTTGATTTTGAGCTTGGACTGTTTTTGGATATGAAATTATGGAATCTCTAGTACCCCTGAGAAATTATGAAAACATGGGTTGGCCATTTTTACTTAGAAGGAGCTGTTTTATCATTACTTTGCAGTATTAGATAAAAAAGGAATTTTTATCAACATTTCTCTTGTCTCCACCTGCAATATTCTGTTTATAAACAATAAAGTCTAATTTTAAAGTTGTGTTATTATTTTGACAATTGAGCACTTTTTCCTTGCAAACAATAAGGCAAAAAAAAAAAACTGTAAAGTGAAATTTGTAGGAAAATATTTGTAGTAAATTGTGTATTATATTGATTTAAATTATTACTTTAAATATTAATATAGTATTATATACATTACAACATATATTACCATAATGATAAATACTTTAATGTCTTTAGGTTATGCTGATTTAAATCAAAATTATTATTGTCATTGTCATTTGTAATTTTTTACTGTAATACAGAAACAAAAATACTGCATTGTGGTAATGAGAATTTGGCTGTAAAAATTGGCTTAATTGTAATGAAAATAGTAGTACAATGCCAAAAAATCCTTAATAGTTTTAAAATAGGCTTCCTTTCCTTCAAGTAAAATATCTTTTTTTTTTCTTCCTATTGACATAATGGTGTATGTGGCCTGAACATTTACTGAGATTTACTCTCCCACTGTATGGAACAGTATATGTGTTGGTAACGCATATAATGCCTTAAAATACTTCCTTGGTAGGCAGCTCACTAGGGTTTAGAACATAGCCAAAGCATGTTCAAAAATTCTGAATGTGGCTATTGCCAATACTGGATCTTTTTTGGTCTAGTTTGGTGATGTGTGCTTGTGTGTAATGCAGAAATATAGAGAGAGAGATAGCGATAGAGAGATAGAGAGAGAGAATTGATTTAGAGAGATAGCAATGTTGAATGGTTGTGTTCAGATCATCACTGTAACAGGGTTTGATGCACCTGGATCTGAAGAGAGCTCCGACAATGTCTCAGATAAAGGCTTTTGTGATTCACAGAGTCAATTATCATTCCGATCTGACCTGAAGCTCACTGCCGTAAAGGCTTTGGTGCTGATGCACGTGAAGATACTGGCACACGTCCGTATTTGCTGAAAGCACAATCAAAGTTTACACATTCTTTTTTTCATATCATCCAACATTCCACTTTGCCAGCAGTCACCCATCATTTCACTCCTACTCACAATCCCCTCTGAGGAACTGCCAGAGATGGAGGTCGGCCAGGCCATCATTACACACTGAGTGTTTTATCCACTTCAAACAATCCGTAATGGAGATAGACTCTTTCTTCTGAGTTCTGCTGATTTATCCTGACCTAAGAAAACTCAATCTACTAAATCACGTCTTTTGAACAAATGAAAACTGGTAAGAGCCATTGTTATGTCTCATGACGCCAGTAATTGTCAAACATCAAATTCTATTGAAATGAATAAAAACCTAACTGTATCAAATGAAGATTTTATGGATCAGAATTTAATAATCAATTCTAAAATAAATAATAAACAAATAACAAATTGAAACAAATCTAATCAAGATCCTGTCAAAGAGTATTGAATAGAATAGGGAAATTACAACCAATACCCAGCCCTATTTCCTGGCATAGAATGGAATACATTCCAATTCCAGTAAATCCAAGAATCCAATTGAATCAAATGAAGATCCTGTGAATCAGAATTCAATTAAATAAGGAAGTTGGTGCCAATGGCTATCCATATTTTCTGGCATCAAATCATAATCACAAATGAAATAAATCTAATCAAGATCTTGTAACTTAGTATTGGTGTTGAATCAAACTAGATAATGTGCCAGTATCCAGGCCTAGTTCCAGGCATAGAATCAAATTCATTTAAATCTAAACCAATCACATTAGTATTAAACCAAACCAAATAAAAACTTTGATTTGAAAACTTATTTTGAGAATTAAATATAATTTGGAAATCATGTTGCCTTCATGTGTTCAAGTTGCGCATGAACGCCCCCTCAGATTGTAAATACGACTGAGAGTCGACTTGATATTCAATGGCATAACCTTTCAATATGATGAAGAAGAGGAAAGTTTAATTATTAATTTTTTGAAAAATCTTGTTAGCTGTTTATGTATTGTATATCTGTATCTGTTTGTTGCATATTGTAGATTTATACAAAGAGTGTATGTTGGACAAAAAAATTCCATGAATGTCCATTTGTTTTCTCTTCCTCTCTGACCAAAAATAACTTTAATGTGAAGTATTCATAATTAAAACAATGTAGGGAGTAGGATCACTTTTACATTTACCCATGTAGCCAATTATGAATTGGACGTGGCCCCTTTAGGATCCAGGGTTTTGCGACGCCTGCTTTCCTGCGCTCTCTTGTGTTGGAGACGTGGGAGCATTCGTTGATGTCGAGTTATGCACAGGATGCTCGTAGACGGCATTGGATATGTGTTCACAGGATTCAGCTGTTGAAGTTGAATGTTTGTCATGGGCTATTTTTGAGGGATGCATGTGGATTGGATGTGTGGAGTTTGCCCACAGTTTTGCACACATGCGAGAATGGGGTGTGTGAATAGTTGTTGGTCATGTCTTATTTGGTGGTTTACAGCCCAGAGTGTTTTCCAAATGAGTGTGGTGCGTGTTGTATGTGGAAAACCTGTGTAATAAGAACATGTGTATTGAGAATGTTGTTGTTTTGAATGGTTGCGTATGTCCTTGAATCCAGGTTGAAAATGCATAGAGTGTTTTGATAGATTTTAGCATGTGTTGAATGCATAAAGTGATGTGTGTTTGAGAATGTGTTGAATGCATAAAGTGATGTGAGTGTTTGAGAATGTGTTGAATGCATAAAGTGATGTGAGTGTTTGAGCATGTGTTGAATGCATAAAGTGATGTGAGTGTTTGAGAATGTGTTGAATGCATAAAGTGATGTGAGTGTTTGAGAATGTGTTGAATGCATAAAGTGATGTGAGTGTTTGAGAATGTGTTGAATGCATAAAGTGATGTGAGTGTTTGAGCATGTGTTGAATGCATAAAGTGATGTGAGTGTTTGAGAATGTGTTGAATGCATAAAGTGATGTGAGTGTTTGAGCATGTGTTGAATGCATAAAGTGATGTGAGTGTTTGAGCATGTGTTGAATGCATAAAGTGATGTGAGTGTTTGAGAATGTGTTGAATGCATAAAGTGATGTGAGTGTTTGAGCATGTGTTGAATGCATAAAGTGATGTGAGTGTTTGAGCATGTGTTGAATGCATAAAGTGATGTGAGTGTTTGAGAATGTGTTGAATGCATAAAGTGATGTGAGTGTTTGAGCATGTGTTGAATGCATAAAGTGATGTGAGTGTTTGAGAATGTGTTGAATGCATAAAGTGATGTGAGTGTTTGAGAATGTGTTGAATGCATAAAGTGATGTGAGTGTTTGAGAATGTGTTGAATGCATAAAGTGATGTGAGTGTTTGAGAATGTGTTGAATGCATAAAGTGATGTGAGTGTTTGAGCATGTGTTGAATGCATAAAGTGATGTGAGTGTTTGAGAATGTGTTGAATGCATAAAGTGATGTGAGTGTTTGAGCATGTGTTGAATGCATAAAGTGATGTGAGTGTTTGAGCATGTGTTGAATGCATAAAGTGATGTGAGTGTTTGAGCATGTGTTGAATGCATAAAGTGATGTGAGTGTTTGAGAATGTGTTGAATGCATAAAGTGATGTGAGTGTTTGAGAATGTGTTGAATGCATAAAGTGATGTGAGTGTTTGAGAATGTGTTGAATGCATAAAGTGATGTGAGTGTTTGAGCATGTGTTGAATGCATAAAGTGATGTGAGTGTTTGAGCATGTGTTGAATGCATAAAGTGATGTGAGTGTTTGAGAATGTGTTGAATGCATAAAGTGATGTGAGTGTTTGAGAATGTGTTGAATGCATAAAGTGATGTGAGTGTTTGAGAATGTGTTGAATGCATAGAATGCTTTGAGTGATTTGAGCAAGTTCTTGAATGTATGGAGTGCTGTGAATGTTGTAAGCATGTATGGTATTAAGTATGTGTTGAAGCATGTGGGTAGGCTAATACCCTGTTTGTAATTTTGCATAACAAATAATAAAAAAATATTAATTAATTTGCATTAAACAAGCTGCGAAGTATGAGTAATTACCTTTAAAATAGTTAACTGGAAATATCAAATGTATAGCACTAAAATTGAAATAATTTTGCAAAGTCATTGCTTAACACCATCTTTCATGTCGACACCCTGCTTTCCAACATCACAACTTGCCAACCTGTATATCATGTAAAATGCAGAGTTTCCCACTGGTAAATTCAACTTTGTTTGTTCATTCATGTGCTCAGAACACCCCACCCAGCAAAACCTTGTTGCAAAGACTTTGAAAAGACAACTTTGTCTGATGTCTCAACAACTTTGATATAAGATGAAAAGCCATCTTTTTCAGGTCATTAAAAAAGACATCTATAAAAAAATGTCCTTCTATGTCTAAATTTGGTTGAAAAGACGTCTTTTTCAGGCTGTTTCAACTACTTGAATTTAATCTAATTTCAAACATAAATTCATGATTGTATTTTATGTTCATTATATAATTATACCATCATATTATCGATTATATTCATAATATTCAAAAAAGACAATTGACAAAAAAGTACCAATAAAGCATATATTGACACATGTCAGATAAACCACCAGACCATAAAAAAAAAAAACCCTTCAAAATATTCTGTACTGAACTAAGAATAAAGTGCACTGTTCAAACAGACCAACTTCACACTACAAACCCAGCTGCATCAGAAATCCAGTTTAACTACAATGTGCTAGCTAGGCTAATATAGCGCTATAGCTGCTAACGGAAGCCTAGCTTCTTCAGCTTACCTTGCAACTGATTAGCTCGACTAAACTTCAGTCAAACACGCATTTCTGTATTATCCAAATAAATTATAGTTACTCAGTTCAACGTGTGTATGTGTCTCCATCACAACGTATGTTAGAGAGTGAGAGACTTGTCCGCCTTGTCCGTCAAAACAAGACACTCTTGCATTCTGTACTGCTATCACCCGAAAGTTATTTGAATGACATGTTTTAAACATATTTTCAAATCTATAAATATTTATACGGTTTTGAACAGCTGTAATTATGTTAAAAATGTGGGTTTAGTGTACACAACACAACACATGTTTTCATCAAGGTATAATTCCCCACTTGCTGCAATGTGATCTTATTTTGATGGCTGTATTAGGGCTATATGTGGTTCGAAACAGACATCCATCCATCTTTTGATAAATTTTGACCAAATCAGACAGAATAAACAAAGCCCAATTTTCAATTACTATCTTTGGGTTAACTTAAGACCATGTCGGGCACAGCAGATTTCATCCAAAATACAATGTCCATATGACATCTGGTGCTTGGTGGGTCGTAATTATAATTTTTGAAACTCCACTTGAAGGCCGAATAATTCTGGAATGGAATCGAATCAAATCAGAATAAAATTTAATTGAATCAAGTGGAACTGCCAGAGAAAAAAATTGTCTGCCGCACAGGTCAGCCAAGCCAACATTACACAACGATTGTTTTATCTACTTCAAACAGTCTGTAATGGAGAAAGACGAATGCGAGTCAGTGGCGAACCCAGTGCACCGTGTGTGAAGTTATTTTTTTGCCTTTCTCTTTGAACCCCTGCGGTGCTGTTCAGCGTTGCAGTCAGACTCTCTCTCTTTCTGCAACACTCAGTGCGTGGGTGAACCTGAGCCCAGGAGCCACCCTCTCAGGCTTTGATGCATTTTTAATTGCCAGAGTTTTAAAGGTCAGATTTACTACTATTACTGGTGCATATAATGTGATGCAATGTAATGGCAATTATGGCCTGCGAAATTGACTGTGCAATAGAAGGGTTTTTGGGACATACATATAGTGCATCCTAGTCAGGGTTAGGGTTGTCAGACCTTTGACTAAAATGGTATAGGTCTAGATTGTACTGCAGCTTAAACTGCCCAAAAACCGCCTATTGTGTGCTGTTTAGGGGCAGGGTTACCCGAGATATAATATATCACAATATTATATTTTTTTCCTGGCATGGGAAAAAAAATATGTAAGCAAAGCTGCAGAATTCTCTGCAAGCGATAGCATAGAAAACATGCAGACAAATAGCAGAAAATGTGTAGAGTCAAAAGCCATATAAACATACAGCACAGAAGCCATAATACAGATAATTACACAGACATAACAAGTGACAGTAACAGTTCTGTTCATATATATCGATTTACTCGCAAATATGTGCCTCAAATGAAACTGGATATCTGATTTAAAATTTGATGTCACTAACCTGACAAAATTTGTCAAATCCAGTGATTATTTCGTCCTCAAAAGTGCTTGTTGTATCAACCCAGAACCTTGTGAACATGACTCTATTTCCAGGCAGACAAATAAAAAGTCCTGTGTGGTTTTACTCACGGAAGTTCCATGAAAATGTCAAATCAGATTAGGCCTGACTAACTTGACAAAGCATTTCCTAGTTTTGTCTGCAACATGCATGAGACGGTTAGTGCACAGACTTTGGCCAATGCTTAAACAAACAGAGCAATGTTTTGATAGTCTACATAATGTACAGTCAGCCGGTAATCATCGCACAGTAAACCTCGATAGGATGATCAGGTCTTATATCACCCTGAAATGGTATATTTTGCGAAAATAACCAGCTGACTGAACATTATTCCACTTATTCATGGCTACTAACCAAATAAATAAAAACATAGACATAAAATATTGATTTGCCTTGAAATTGTGTCATTTGAGAAGAAATCGCTGAACAGCTGGAATCAACGTCCGGTTTGCATTGAAGTTTTGTTGGTATTTATTTTGTGAGAATAAACATCTGACTTCTCATTATTCAGCCTGTTACAAGACTACATGCCAAATAAACAAATAAATGGACATGAAACATAAGGACATTATAGCTAACTTGTAGAGATCACACATTGATCCAAGAAGCAGGAGAGGCGGCTCGCAGTACCCAGATGAGCAGTCTGATACATGGATTTGCGGTTGTTACAGAGCAATGTCAAACAGCTAGATGGCGCCATTGACCAATCAGAATCTAGAATTCCAGAGAGCCATGTAATAACAATGTTTAAAGCATAGTTGTCTCTAAATATTAAGCTGTGATATAAGAAAGCACTTTAACAGCATTACAATTGCACACAAAAACCTGCACATTTTATTAAAATATTGAAACCTCAGCTCTATATGCAGCCAGAGTGAGTTTAAGGATTGGGCAAAATTCCCAGTGCATGGATGTGTCCTTGTGCGATACAAGAGCTTAGTCACATTGTTAGGTTCTCGAAAAGCATTTTCCAAAGTTTGTCCTTCAGCAAGCCACTGCACAGCATGTGTTGGCCCTCGAGTCGAGCAGAAAATGCTTTTAGTTTGTCATTATGAACCATTTACAAAGGTCTCAAAACACTGTCTGTTTCTGCAGAATTCTGTATGGGTTTTATAAGCTAGGTCACCATAATGGTTTCTATAAGGACAGGTCATGCAGAGACTAACAAGCCAAATTAAAACCTTGTCACTTGAAGTCACTTGATGCCCTCAAAAAGATATAACATGACCAGAGGAAAAAAAAATAACAAATCTGTAACACTTTACAATAAATATTGTATTTGTTAACATTAGTGTGCATCATGAAGTAACAATGAGCATTAGATTTTTAAAGCATCTTGTTCATTTTTAGTTCATGTTAGTTCATCTGTTATTTACTTAATTTAGTTAACAAATACAGCTTATTATATAGTGTTACCAAAAAAAATAAATAACAATAAATACATTTAAAAACATTGTAGTTCCTTATAAATAAATGAGAAATTATAGTCCAGTGGAAGAGGTTTAGCACTCAAGGAGACTCCATTTGCTTTTATTGCATCTTTTTTTCCATGCCATAAAAGTGATTGGTTAAATTTTTTAGGTTAAGATTCCAGTAACATCTTTTGTGTTCCACGGAAGAAAGAAAGTCATATGGGTTTGGAATGACATAAGTGTGAGTCAGTCATGACAGAATGCTCCATGGCAAGTGGCAGTCATTACAGATTTTTTGCTGAACTATATCTTTAATTATCAAAGATACTTCTGAAGTTGCGTTCAAAATCCACTTTGCCCAAAATTCTGTGGGGAACACATGAATGATGTTTGCACTATTTCCTTTGCTACAGATTCATCATACACCCTTAATTTAAAGTGACTCTGCGGGACCATACAGTAACCCCTTTGAATTTCACGGTTAGCAGTATGACACTGCCATAGGGACACATGAAAGGCCACAAATCTTGGATGAATCTTTTTGATGACTCTGTTGAAATCCACAGTATCCCCGATGTAGCTATGAGCTTGTGTGTCACAGTTAGTTATTCCATTGTCTATCACTCTTATGTGTGTTTTCAAAGGCACTGATTAATGTTCTGCTATGTTACACTTTAATGAAATTTCATGCCCTCTCCCTTGTCTGTCAATAAGATTGAGAAAGCTCTGGTACAAAGGTGACATGTGCCAGCCCAGCTGTGTTCCTTATTATAACTCGACTGTGATCAGATGGAGAGAATATAGCACTGGCAAAACTCACATTTCCAAGGGGACGGTTGCTTGCACAAGAAGAATGTGTTGTTAAAGGAAAAGTTAATCCAGGAATTTACATTTTGTCATTATTTACTCACAAATCTACATGCTGTCCTCCCCCCCAATCAGCCCAATCTAGAACATCGTGAATATGAGTAAATAATGAAACAAATCTTCTTTTTTGGGTGCAGTATTACTTTTAAGTAACTGGCTTATGTTAGTTAAAATAATATTACAAAATACTTGCAGAGTTGAAAGTGGTATTGAGGACCAATCAAAACATGGCAAAAAAGTTCAAATATACCTCTTTGTTCAGTAAATTGTGAAAATGTGATAGAAAAAAACTAGTATGTTTTCTTCCCACCTTTGTGTGAAATAGCATTTGGCTGAAGTCTGGTGTGAGTCCGGTCAACCAAAAGAAACAAAGAAGGACATTCATTTGGCTGAACATTGGCTTGAGTCTGGTCAACCAAAACTGGCTGAGATCTGAGCTGAGGCTGGTTTGCCAATTGGAGAAAAATACATGCTGTCAGCTGAATTGTGGCATGAGTGCGGAAAAACACAAGCAGACCTGGTTTGGCTTATTTCTGGCTGGCTTGAGTCACGAGAAGCAGCTGATCATGTTCAAGCTTTCAACACTCTCAATTGTTCTCCAGTTACATGATAACAAATATGCCTTTCTATAAAAAAATGTGATTCAACAATGCCTAACTCAGAAATATTACTCAGATTCTGGATGTACAGTGGCTGCTGTTTTTATTCCACAGTTTAAAGTTAAAATCGCAAAATATACAGCTGATCATACATATCAGTATTCACTACAGAACTGTCATTCTTATAGCTCATGAATGGGTAGAAATTCAACAATGAGTACAGTTGCCTTAACGTATGCCAGTGTGATTTGTTTGCTTATTTACCCAAGAGTTATAACAAAATTATAATTACAGTGAACATTTACATTGGAGGGTAGAATTTATAAAAAGTATTCCAATTTAAGAGGATTTTAAACTAGGTGTTTGAAAACAACATACAAAACCTCTGCTAGAGAAGCCATACATTTTCAAAACTGGACTTTTGACTCCATATAGTATTATTACTGACATGTAGCCCTTGTGACAATGTCCCTGAGTGACAATTAGCCCAGTCTTCCCTATATGATGGGGATGTGAAAATGTACTGCAAATGATAAATTACTCGGTCCTGCAGATACTCCATGTGTGTGACTGTGTGTGTATTTCCCTTTAGTCCTGTCAGTGTTATTTTCACTGTCTTGCCTCACACTGTTCCACACTCTTAAGTAGAATGTGTGTGTGTTTGTGCTGAGGGTCCATCACCATTAGTTTGTCTTTGTGCCTTTACGCTTTTATGAGTGCTGAGCATTTGGGATGAATAATTGTGGCTCTCTATGTCAGCTCTTGGCGCCACGGCAGTTTTCACTCTGGCACCTGCTCCTTTTTTATTAGCTGTGGGGCCCGATCATCTCTTAATCGATTTTGAACATTAAAAAACAAGAGGGAGTCATAGATGGGGCCTGGGCTCGGGGTGGCCCCTCCTAAGTGGGGCTGGGGTGGGGCTGGGGGGGTGGTTGGGGGGGGTTGTGAGAGAGGAGCCACCCCCTAATGAGCTGGGGCATCTTAGAGTCACACTCACCACCAAGATTCATCTACAGACATGATCATCTTCAGAAATGGTCCAAAACTTTGGTTGGGTTTTATTAGCTCATCAGTGCACTCAGCACGCTAGGCAACGGGACAGCTGAGGGGAAACGCTTCCCGCCCTCTCTTTTATTCTCTCTCCTTTTCCCTTCATGATGCAGTGCTAAGGGTCATGTTACATGACAATCTTGAGCCAAATGCACTACAGAGATAAAACGTTTTGTCTTTGAAAAATTTAGAAGACCTATTTTATTGCCGTGGAGGCCAAAGACAAGAGTGTATAAGGGTGATTCTTCAATAAGGGAAGTTTAAGGAGGATTTTAAAGAAAACTTTTCTTTTTCGGGTATTAAAGGATATATTATAATAGCTTTAAACTTTTTATTGTCTCTTTGATTACTTTTTCCTATTGTTTGAGAGTTAACTTCTGTATAAATGTATCGGAGCAGTCGATTTAATGTGTTTATTTAGGGCAATCAATTATATAAAAAAATAATAATGCGCTCCTCCCTGACCCGTACATAAATTACATCATAAAATTAAGTATTTTCCAAGCTTAAAGTACGAGCCGAGTAAGCAGGGGCAGTCAGCGCGACTCAACAAACCTCACAAGCAGCACAGCCACAGAAAAATTGATGCTCGCACAGTACCTGTTCATGACAGCTGGAAGAAGCACTACACAATGCATCTAATATATATATATATATATATATATATATATATATATATATATATATATATATTTGTGTTTGTGCCGTTCTAAACTAAAGTGTAAGAGCAGTGCAGATCTGTTAAGAGCTACTGTTTGTCTTTTTTTACATGTATTTGTTTTACATTATATATGTTAGCCAGCAGGTGGTGGCAAAATATAATTTTTATGTGTAATATGAGCCAGTTTGGTGACGTGAAGTGAATCCGCATCAGCCAGTGTTTACATACAGCACTCCATGATCGCTCGTATTACTACTACACTACTAAAGCTAGAAAATAGTTTTAAACGGCTTTAAACTAACAACTTCAGTATTACCGGCTTTAAATGAACAACAGCATTACTTCAGAAACTTCAGCATTATGGCTCATCACAGCTGAGAGACACAACAGACTGATTAATTACACAAACTGAAGGTGCTTACCTCTTATCGGACTTTCCACATTGGAGTGAACACACTGTTTAAAATGGCGGAGGACATTGGGGTTTCTATAGTGAAAGACTCTTGCACAGCGGCTACCACTAAATAGGGAGAAATACCCACAGTTGGATGGCTAAATTTCCACGGAGATAGCTTATCTTCAGAAAGCTGACAGCATCTCTGCTTGGGTGTGGCAACAGGTGATCACACACGCTCCATCTCTCTCTCACTCTCTCCCTCTCTCTCTCCCTCTCTCTCACCCTCTCTCTCACCCTCTCTCTCTCCCTCTCTCTCTCTCTCTCTCTCTCTGATACACAGACACATCCATCCATCCTTGTTTATCCAGTAACTTGTAAGAAACAGCACAAGCCGTGATACTATTTCTGAAGAGACATTTGTTAATTACTAAGGAATGCTTGGACACATCTGAACCAGCAACGGCAGATTCTGATCTGCCGCGTAATAAAGTAGTTCCATGCACAAATGCATTTTTATGACCGTACTCAGTTTTTCCTCATATGATAAAATGTACTTGTTCATTGAACTGTTGTATAAAAGCCATATCACACTAGCAATCGTACTATATGGCTCTGAATCAGCATTGCTGTGATTACCTATGGCACTCAGACTGCGGCCTTGTGTCTGCGGATGAATTACAGCAGTGCTGATGTCGGGCCATATAGCACATATATATAGTATATATATATATATATATATATATACACCGATCAGTCACAACATTAAAACCACCAACCTAATAGCAGCAGAACCTTTAAATCCTGCAAGTTGTGAAGTGTGGCCTCCATAGATCGGACTTGTTGGTCCAGCACATCCCATAGATGCTCAATCGGTTTGAGATCTGGGAATTTGGAGGCCAAGCCAACACCTTGTACTCTTTGTTATGTTCATCAAACCATTCCTGAACAATTTTTGCAGTTTGCAAGACGCGTTATCCTGCTGAAAGAGGCCACTGCCATCAGGAAATACCATTGCCATGAAGGGTTGTACGTGGTCTGCAAAAATCTATAGGTAGGTGGTACATGTCAAAATAACATCCACATGAATGCCAAGACCCAGGTTTTCCCAGCAGAAGATTGCCCAGAGCATCACACTACCTCTGCTGGCCTGCCTTCTTCCCATGGTTTATCCTGCTGCCATCTCTTCCCCAGGTAAGCAATGTACAAGCACCCCGCCAACCACATGATCCAAAAGAAAACGTGATTCATCAGACCAGGCTATCTTCTTCCGTTGCTCCATGGTCCAGTTCTGTTGTTCACGTGCCCATTGTAGCCGCTTTCAGCAGTGGACTGGAGTCAGCATGGGCACTCGGACCAGTCTGCGGCTATACAGCCCCATATACAGTAAGCTGCGATGCACTGTATTCTGACACCTTTCTATCATAGCCAGCATTACGTTTTTTCAGCAATTTGTGGTACAGTAGCTCTTCTGTGGCATTGGACCAGACGGGCTAGCCTTCACTCCCCACGCGCATCAATGAGCCTTGGGTGCCCATTACCCTGTCGCCAGTTCACAGGTTGCCCTTCCTTGGACCACTTTGATATGTACAAACCACTGCATACTGGTAAAATTCAAGAACTGACTGTTCACCTGCTGCCTAATATATCCCACCCCTTGACAGGTATCATTGTAACGAGATAATAAATGTTATTCACTTCACCTGACAGTGGTTTTAATGTGTTGGCTGATCAGTGTATACAATATATGAAACAAAATCTGAAGAAGTTTAAAGTCAAAAGGGCCCCTAATTGACAAATCATCCATGAAAATGTTAGTTTTCATTTATTCTCCTGTGTAAATCCAATTCATATCAGATGAAAAAACATGTCTAGCAGCTCTTAACTAAATATTTTCTGTGATTTTTAGTAATTGCGCAATTGTAGTGCATAATAAAAGTGGTCTCCTGTATGAGAGCAGGGAGCTGTCCACAGGGCAGGGGGTGCTGATCCTGCCTGTTGAGAGAACCTATTGAGCAGGGCCTCAATATGCATCTACACAGACTGTGTGCAACGACGTGCTCATCGATTCCAATTACTCTAAATCTCCACATTACCGTCGGAGACAAGAACATTTGCAGTAATGACTGAAAAATCAAATTGTGGTGATTGTTTTACTGTTCCATGGTAAACAGAGATGTTTGTTTAGTAATATCTTCCCATCTATTGATTGGACTGAAGGCATTATTAGCCAAGCTGAGTGCTCGGACATGTGGCAGTAATGGAATGAACATCAATCGCAGAAGTCAATCATCTGTCACTCATCTTGTCAGCATGCAAACCCAACATCCCTTGCCCATCTGAGCAATATTCCCCAGTTTACATGTTCTATTGTCTTGTCCGTTATGTCTTCGCTTGCTCATCATCAGTATGGTTTGCTTCGAAAAAGGCCTTCAAATGAAATATCATGTGCAAGGTGCCCACGGCCATGGAAAACCTGGACATATCAGTCATTTTTTTAAATGAGATTACAAGGTCTGTAAAGGTCATGGAAATTTCCGTAGTGAATATAAATATTTCTAATTTTGTATGGTGTTAAATATTGAATTGTCTAAATGTTGTTATTTGTGAGTGTTTATATATTTAAAGGAATTAAATTTACATTTTTGTCATAATTTTCCAACGCAGATGACTCTCTTTCTTCCCGTGAAGCACAAAAGAAGATTTTAGGCAGAATGACAGCCTCAATTATATAGTGAAAAGTGCAGTGAAAGTGTATTGTGACTGAGGCTGTCTGTTCCTAACATTCTGCTTAACATCTCCTTTTGTATTCCATGGAAAAAAGAAAGTCATACGAAGTTGGAACACCACGAGGGTGAGTAAATGATGACTGAATTTTCATTTTTGGGTGAACTATGCCTTTAATAGCATCAGTCTTTCCAAGTTCAGTTTGAACCAATCAAGTTTAGGATGAACAAACCACCAGACAAAAGACAGGAAGGAGACAGAATGGGAAATAAGCATGTAACTGCATTAGTTTCCACCTCACCTTCCTGCTTTCATCAATGACAGGAGGAAATCATACTGATTAAAAAAGAAGCCCAGACAGCCAAGGACAAGTTAAAGAGTGAATGAAGACAATTGATTTAGAACCCATCAGTCCAGCATTAATCTGTGGTTGTTACTAGGGGTATGTTCAAAATCTTGCTGCCTACAGTACAGCCTACATAGGCAATGGCCTTTAAAGGCACCATACTAACAGGAATGGAACCCATAGTCACTATTTTGAAACACTCTACATATAGAGTAGATTGCACATGGACATTAGCTGCACATGCTGGGAAAATCTTTTTTTTTTTTTTTTTTTTTTTTTTTGCATAATCTGAGGTAAAGAAGCACTATTTATGATAAAATGTTATGTCCGGATTTACTGCTGATTTGAAATATGATCGTTATCGTAACAAACCATTCAGGAGATTTCGGTCTTTCTCCATTCAAGTAGATAGGAGTTTGTTATTGTGTGACACTTGTTTACAGCTGCCCACCCTGCTCGAGAGTGTTCCAAAGATGGCCGCCGTGTGGAGTGTCTTGCCTTGAAAGGGACTTTGGAGAGATTCAACTCGACCATTAATTCAAAATAGATTTTGGTGTTGGCATATTGCTAAGCCAACAAACAGCCTGCCAGGTACAGAGCACTTTTCTGGAATCAGCTTGATGCCCTAATAAGCATAAAACGCACACACACACACACACACACACACACACACACACACACACACACACACACATATATATTGGGCACAATGGTCAATCTATATTTATATATTATAATCTATAGTTTGTCTATGTGAAGGATACATGCGATGCTGCCTTTGGAGCCGTTCACACAAACACATTGTTGCATACATCTGCACTGTTTTTACATGCGCTAGTCTTGTTCTCTACATTTTTTTTTTTTCTTAAAAGGAAATTCAGCTTTAAAAACTTGCCTGAAGACAGCTGCATTTTGTTTAATTCTTTGTGCTTTTTAATATGCAATAACTTTTGAACAGCTAATAAAATTTGGTCAACACAAGGTATCTTAGCAGGCAGCATAATTAAGTTGCCTAAATTTTGGAACAACATATTTTGCAACAATATATAGAGCATGACTATGATGCTTTAAAATGCTTTCTCTGTAAGCAGCTCACTAGAACAGAACAACTGTTGCTCAGACAAAAGATTTTATTATTTATTTATTTATTTTTTTACACATTTTTCATAATTTCAGCCATTATATGTCTGAATCTCATAATGTAAAAAACCTGAACTGTTGGATGGCAGAGAGGGCAAAATAGCCTCATAATAGCCTTATGACACAATGACAAGCAACACAATCATTTACAGTCCCAGTGAGCTCCTAAATTTACTGACAGCTCGGAGGAAGCTGGGGCTCATTTCTCTATGGCCAATAAATGGATGGTCGATTCAACAGGCCAATGGTTCGAGCTCTGCTCTAATTCACAACCTTCTGTCATAAATCTCCCTGCTTTATTGCATTTAACACACATGCCAAAATTTATGTTTATTCTTTTCTTTCATACGTAATTGCGTTTCAATGATTTAAGTTTTCATTTACATCGTCATGCATGATTTCTTATGTTCTTTAGTTGAAGTGTAGGTGTCTTTGCAAAATTCCTGGCAAACCCTTTTAGAGTAGGTGGATAGGAGCTTGTATCCCGGAGGACGTGTGTATTCAACACTGGTTGTCCCTGTGTTGTGGAAAGCCTCAGCTGACATGTAGTGTAAATGAGAAATGATTTGAAAAATAACCAAAATTGTAGTGAATGATTTTAAAGGGATAGTTCTCTCAAAAATGTAAATTCTGTATCATTTACTCACCTTCGTGGCGTTCCAAACCCTTTTACATTTCTGTTTTCTTTGGAACAATAAAGGAGATCTGAAGAATTTTCACACTTCTCTTTAACCATGTACAGAATCATATATTGCAATTTAAAGAAAAGCATTATAACAGTGCCATAAATATAGTTTGTATGATTTAAGCACTATATTCCAATTCTTCATAAGTCATATAATAGTTTCGTGTGAGGAACAGGAATTTAGTCGTTACTGAATGAAAATCTTACCCTTCACCGTAACTTCAAATATTAAAAAATAAATAAATATGGCTAATATTAAAAATACATAAAATACAGTAACGTAGCATAAATTAAATTTTGAGGGTAACACAAAATTTATGTTGAAGCAACATGTTTAGTTCCTGTTTTCTGCCCTCTCTTCACTATAACTAAAATATAAATGTGGTAAAGATTAAATAGAATAAATAAAAATATAATAATATAAATAATTTTAATTATTATTATATATGCTATATTTATAGAATTAATAGAATTAATAAAAGTAAATGATAAAAGTAAGTATATATATATATATATATATATATATATATATATATATATATATATATATATATATATATATATATAATTATAAATTCTTTTAAAAAGGTACTGAAATAATTACTGGAATCGTTACTGGAACTGTAAAGGAACTGGAATCGTTGAGAGGAATCGGAATCGGAACCGGAATCATAAAATTCTTTACGATTCCCATCACTAGTGAAGAGACAATGTTGCTCTAGGGGGCTTTCACACATTTGCTTCACTATGAACAAGGACTGAGTCCATCAAAAGATTAAAGTCTCCTCCCAACATTATATCATGAGGGGTGCCAGCAGCTTGCAGCATCCCTTCAAGATCTATAAAATGCCCTGATCATCAACATTAGGTGTGTAAATATTAGCCAAAATAAGACTTTGCCTCTGAATTTCTGCTAAAACCATAATGACTCTTCCTAATTTATCTTTAAACAGTTTGAGACATTAGAATTGTAGATGCTTACTTATCAATGTAATGACTCCCCTGCTCTTACTTAAGCCATCACTAAAGAAAACATGTCCACCCCATTTCTTCCCAAATTTTTCAGCTTCCTGCAGGGAAATATGCGTTTCTTGAAGAAACACTATATCATATTTCTTACACTTCAGAAGAGAATTAAACTTCCTTCTTTTTATGGGGTACCCCAACCATTTCACATCCCACGTGGAGAGGGTCAATCCACTCATATTAACATTTGACAATTTTACATATGAGAAAAAATTTATTGTGTGTCAAAAACAAAATGATTATGACCACATACCAACATTAGTGCAACAATCAAACCCCGAACCAAACAAACAGAAAAAATAAAAATGACAACTTTGCCATCGGATTGCTCATGTCCGGTGTATCTATACAAATTTTGTGAGACAGAGTTACACAACAACAGATAATCTATAAAACAAACTCCGGCCAATAGGCGGAATAAACACAAAGATTCATGTAGATTCATTCACAAAGTTGTCCCAAAGGTGTGTTATTCCACAAAAGAATCTCCAGGTGTACTCAGTTTCCTCGGACAGTCAAACAAATGTTCAGCGAGCCTGCCCATGAGTGCAACAGATGACCTAATCACTCCAATGTCTTGCAAGAAATACTCCACAAAAAAACTCCAGCTGCTAGGCGGAACCAGCACAAAAAGAAAAATCCAGGCGGGTCAATGCCCCCCACTAGCTCCCGTCAGACCAGGCCATGTTGTGCATTATTGTGGTTCCATAGAGAATTTTGAAGGAGCTTGGCGCTAATCTAACAAGATACAGTGGGATAAAAAAAAAAAAAAACTCTTACTAATCAGGGACAAGGCCATATGGCTGGAGTTTGATTACATTAACTTTAATTAACATTTCTGTCATCTGTGTGTGATTAGTGGACAGATGTTGGGTGAGGCATGCAGTCTGTGACTGTACTGTAATGTGGATTTCAGGTGCGCACGCAGCCTTTCTCTGGATGTCTGGCTTTTCAGCATGGCGAGACAGGATTTTTTGTCTTCTTTTTTATTCTTTACACGGATGGATGGGAGGGGATTTATTTACCCTGCTGCTAAGATATGGCACAGTTGGTGACCACAGGAGGGCGCTCAAGATGTGTCTTTATTTTGGAAAAGCTTTTTTCCGAGTTTTAGATCAGGGGTTTACAAAGTCATGTGTCAAAAGTTTTGAAACACTCGTTCTTTATTATAATTGTTTTCTTCACATTTTATAATAATAGTAAAGTAATCAAAACTATGGAATAACATAAATGTTGTGACTAAAAAAAATCCAAAATAAATCAAAACTAGAATCAGACATGTTTTATGTATATATATATATATAAAACATCACATTATGTATGTATATATATATTATTTATTTATTTTCAGACATGGTCTGTGATAACCCCATGTTTTTGACATATGTCATAGTAAAACTATGCTATTTTTTTGTAAAGTACCATAAAGTACCATGACGGTATCATAAAATATTAACATGATCAATCTTTCAGTACCATGGCATTATCCTGGTAACGACAGTGTCTTTTTTTGTTGTAGGGCTCATGTGTGTTTTCTTGTCTCATCACTCTTTTCACTTTCTCTCATATCTGATCCCACACTTCATCCTGCTGTTTCCACTCTGACCTTGTCATCACCTTTACATAATGGACACTTCTTAAATTGCTTTCTCTTAATTTCTTTTTATATTCTTTTAATGTTATTTTCTGTATTCTGGCATTAATATTTATAAATATGCAGGACATTAACCCAAAAACATGGCGGAACCATGGTACAATGATGGCATCAATATGGTACCATGGTTTTGAATGGTTACCATGGTAGCCTACATGTCCAAAAAATGGTAATGGTATTTTTCTGAAAGTGATTAGTTTAATGGCTTATTAGTTAAAAAAAAAAAAAAAAAAAACTGGCTTTGGCTGAACCAGACAGCTCCTTCAGTTTATGTCAATAATCTGTCTATACTGCATGTGCACTATGTGGAAATGTGGTAGCAATCGGGTATTATTTTTCGATGAACTTACAACACAACACATGGAGTGGACTTTTTGTCTGACCTGTTACTCGTATGAGGTAAACACTCTTTGATGCTCTGGGGTGAATTCAAAACTGCATGTTTGCCTCCTTAAAAGACACTGCTGCGGGAGGTGATGCCGCTCGAAAACTTGTTCAAAACAAAAGTGAAAAAAATTATATTTTCTCGAAGGACCCTTCCACAAGACTGTTAGCAAAGGGTACATTCATACAGTAATGGTATGTTTCCTTCAGAGTACCCACTTCAAGTGTTCGGATTGAGTATAGGGCATAGGGAGGATCACTTGCTACTGAATTCTGCCCCAGATCTCCTATAGCATGTGCTCTTAAAGGTACCTCCGCTTAATTTTCATGAACACATCCGCGATTTACAAATAAATCTTAGAATATTTATTTGACTATTTAACTATTTTAATTTAATTTAACTATTTTAATTATAAAAATGTCTCCCCTTTTTCTGGACGATCAAAAGGGCCCCTTTAGATTTGTGAATAAAAGGGACAGGGGCTTTCGCACCTGCTGCCCCCATTCTGTGCACAATGATGCTCAATAAACCTTTAATTCAGTCTAACAGACTCACTTAGCAATGAAAGAATAAAGAACTTCAATAAAATAGAAATAGTGTTACCGGCCAAATGGTGAGTTGATTACTCAAACTCCGGTATCTTTTCTCCCTTGGATATAACACATCTACAAATGCAGAATTTGTGTATGAATGAACAAAGTCAGAGCTGTGTGGCTTTACAATTGATTTTCAAATGCTCATGACATGCACTCTCTGAGTGAGAGCAGGGAAATTTAATTTATCTTCACAATACATTTTTAAAATATTTGTGTATGTTTTGATTTCACTTGGTGAATTTATCATCAATCTCTGCGCCTCCCCTTACATACTCTGGTGCAGTTAAATAGGATGGCTCTGTGATGTTAGTGCAACAATGGGCACAATAAAAAGTGGTGGTAATACCATTGATCATTTGAATATATATATAGAATGTGTATGTGTGTATATATATATATATATATATATATATATATATATATATATATATATATATATATATATATACACATACACATTCTGTAAATAGGTGTACCAATCAACGTTCCATTGCCATGTTCATATACCATGATATTTAAATTACACTATAAGGTAATTCTAAGAATACCATGATATTACTATCATTTATATATAGGTGTATCATATACTATATATATATATATATATATATATATATATATATATATATATATATATATATAGGTTTTCCAATCAACATTTGATTGCCATATTCATATACCATTCTATTTAAATGGTACTAAAAGGCATTTCTAAGAATACCACGATAAGTTCAATATTTATATTAATACAATTGTGGTGCAATGCATATGTGATGGTAATATCATGGTACTTGGTGTCAAAGGCACTTATAATGGAAGTAAATGGGACCAATCCAAAAATGTCAAAATACTCATGCTTTAAAAAGTATAGCCACAATACATAACCAATATGTGTGTTTACATGGTTTTAGTGTGATAAAATTGCTCATTGATGTTTTCTGTGTAAAGTTGTACTCAATTTTACAAAACGACAATTTAACCAAATTTACAGTTCAAATAATAAATGAGTTTTAACAGAAGAATTATTGTTTGTAGTACTTTTATAACATTATAAGCTTCACATTTTTGCCTTTAAACCCTCCAAAAAAATCCCATTCACTTCCATTGTAAGTGCCTCACTGTAACCTCAATTTTTGCTTTTATTTTTAATTTTTATTTTTTTTATGAAAAAGAGGGACGGGTCAAAATATTTTTTACAGTAATCAATATTGTGTCACAAATGCTGTTGATTGAGCTTAACTTGTAAAAAATCCGGAACATTAAGTTGTTTCTTTTTTTATGCGAATTTATGCGAAGTTGTGGAAGGTAAAGTGTGTAATTTGTCCAAAAAGAATTGGAAAGCATAACGACTCCCTTCATTTGCCATTGTTTTGCGAAACAGATAGTCCCGCCCAGTGGCAGACTTAGGCATGGGTGACATGGGCAGTCGCCCAGGGTGACATCTTGCTGGGTGAGGCTATACGACGCGGCGGCATACGCACTCCGAAGTGCAGAGCCCTTGAAGTAGAAACATACCGATTACTGTATGAATGTACCCTTTGCTAACAGTCTTGTGGAAGGGCCCTTCAGGAAAAGATTTATTTTTCACTTTTGTTTTGAATGAGATTTCGAGCGGCATCACCTCCCGTAGCAGTGTCCTTCAAGGAAGCAAAAACATTGAAGAACCGTTACCCCAGACGAGTAACAGGTCAGAAAAAAAGTTCACTACATGTGTTGTGTTGTAAGTTTGCCAATTAGTAATACTCGATTGCTACCGCATTTCCACGTTGTGCACATGCAGTGTAGACAGATTTAATAATTATTATGGTATCACATTTCAGAGATAGAAATTAAATTCACCTTTTATAGAATATTGACATAAACTGAAGGAGCTGTCTGGTTCAGCCAAAGCCAGTTTGTTTTTGTTTTTTTAAAACTAATAAGCCATTAAACTAATCACTTTGGTAATGTAGGCTACCATGATAACCATTCAAAACCATGGTACCTTCTTGATGCCATCATTGTACCATGGTTCCACCATATTATTGGGTTATTGTGGGTTATTATTGGGTAGTGAAAGATTGATCATGTTAATATTTTATGATACTGTCATGGTACTTCATGGTACTTTACAAAAAAAATAGCATAGTTTTACTATGACATATGTCAAAAACATGGGGTTACCACAGACCATGTCTGAAAATAAATAAACAAGTGTAACACCATGGTGGTTTTTTTGTGAGAAATATAACAGAATAGGATATCATTTGTGATAAAGTAAAAAAATAAATATGTACAGTACACTGTAGGCTATATATACAAAAGGTTAAATTCTCAAAAAGCTAATAAATTCGTTTTTATAATTACTACTCATTAAACAGTGCAAAAATACAAAATATGTGCCCGTTTTGTCCTCCATCTCTGTCCCTGCTAGGTCTGTGCACATCACTGGGGAGCAGTTCCTGTTTGTGTCAGATGAACGCAGCGAGGCCTGGTGTTGATGACACTCGGGTTCTTCAAACACCTACAAGAGATCCAGCATCACACCTCACGGCCCCAGGGTTGGACTGTGACCCGGGTAATGAAGCTTCCAGAGCGGATGATCAAATCACTTTCACACACCCTGAGCTTGGATGTGTCGGCCTAAAAAACCCTGTGAGCTCTGCAGTGAACTGGGGAAGCATACATCCACTGAAATATTTGAGAGAGAGAGAGAGAGAGAGAGAGAGAGAGAGAGAGAGAGACACAGAGTTCCCCTAGAATTCTCAGCAGGCAGGAACATCTCGGGGTCAGCGGCACATATCTACACGGATTATCACGCTGTCACACTCCACCTCACGCCAGCGGATAACAAGCCAGCCTGCTGCTGAAAGGAGGAGGGTGCGAGTGACAGAGAAGACACACACACATCCGCAGATGCACACACATGACATATTTGCATAACACACGTTCAGAGTGTGTGTGCTGCACTTTCAGGTGAGCCATCCCTGTGTATTAAAGGAATAGTCCGCCCAAAAATTACAATTCTGTCATCATTCACTCGCCCTCATATTGTTTCAAACCCCTGTGACTTTCATTCTTCAGTAGAACACAAAATTAGATGTTTCTCAGTCACCATTCACTTTCATTGACACCCTCATGCCATCCCACAATGCAAGTGAATGGGTGCCAACATTTTGAAGCTCCAAAATGTGGGTGAGAAACAGATAAATATTTAAGCCCTATTTTTTACTATAAATTTTCCTCTCTGTTCAATCTCTCAATGCTCAGT
Organism: Moxostoma hubbsi; assembly: GCA_032164185.1. NCBI lineage: Eukaryota > Metazoa > Chordata > Actinopteri > Cypriniformes > Catostomidae > Moxostoma > Moxostoma hubbsi. The sequence goes on along the minus strand of JAVLUX010000037.1, from coordinate 20,918,818 downwards.
GGTAATGCATATCACTCCCTTCTGGGCAGAGAGGAGAATTTATGATACAAATGACTTAAATGTTGAACTGTTTGTCACCTACACCTATCATATCATGTCTGAACACATGGATTTAATCACTGGAGTCATGTGGATTACTTCTATGCTACCTTTTGCCACCGAGAAGAAGAGTTCGTTTAACTCACATGATCAATATCGCTGTGTCGGGCTGGTCGTAATGCTTAAATAAACAGAGCAATGTTTTGATATCACCACAGTCACAGTGTTACACGTTTCTGGGAAATCAACCTACAAATGGCTAACTTGTGTTTGTCTCTGCTTATTTTAACTTAGTAAAATGTACACATTTCACCTTTAATAACAACCAAAAAACAACACAATATATGCTTGTTTGCTTTGACCACTTGGCTTGTCCACTTTGCACTCTGAAAAACAAGCCTGCTTGAACGATACGTAAAGAATGAAAGCCCCCTCCCACACCCTGCAGCAATGTTGCTTGGCATTTGCAGTAAACAGAACAGATGGTGTTACTATGCAGGCCAGTAATTTTCAAATCAATAGTGCAGCTCACAGGACCCACTGTGTGTTCTGCGGTAGGAACTTCATGACAGCCCCAGAGGACATTCACTCAAGGCGCACCGAACACACAGAAATGCACCGTCTCACTTTTCCTCTCTCTTTTAGAAAACACACAAGCGCACACCAAAAGAACCAACAACAGCAACTCAAATTCACTCCATAACCATCCTGTACTGACTAGTCAACATGACTACACAAGAACTAGACATGTTGCTAGTGAATTTTCACAGTTACCGTGACATCGACCCCATTCTGCATTCAGAGATTTTTGCATGAATTCAAACCTTTTCCTGTGGTAAGTTGCGCAAGCAGCTTCAGAGACACGAGTTTTGATCCCATGGAAACCAGGAAGTAGTTTAGTTAATTCGGAGGCTGCATTTCCCCCCTTAAAACAAAATTCAATTTTTGCTCTATTGACGGTTAGGTTTAGGGTTGGGGTTTGGGTTGGGGCATATTGTTAATAAAATATGCATTCCTAATTTCTGCACCATTGCTCAAAGAAAAAGTCACAGAGGTTTGGAACAAGATGAGGGTGAGTAAATTATGACAGAATTTTCTTTTTTGGCTGAACTATCCATTTAATGCCCTGTAGCTCCTCGAAAAGAGCAAATAAAGGTGGCCCTCATGCCTTCAAATGAAAATCTCCATATGATGGATCCAAAAGGTACATGTTTATGACCCATCTATCACTGTGCTCCTGGTGTTGGGCAAATAGCCTGCTGTAGTTATTAAAGCTCTTGCTGGGCTTCAGCTGATTGGCAGTCGCTGGGAGCAATCACAAGAAGATACAGATGCCCATTAGGATGTACACATGTCGTCGTGGCACTTCTGAGAAGTAGAGAGGGCTGTAAACGCTAATAAGACCATCAGTTAATGCTGGCAGCTCGAAATGTGGCCTTGGGGTTCTATTCTCTGATGCATCTCTGAGGGATTTGTTCCAGGAAAAATTAGTATTTTTTTTACATGTAAAACAACTGGTGGAATCAAAGAAAATGTGAATGCTGGCTGGCTCGTGCTTTTTCAAAACCAAAAATGTGACACTACTATTGATTTAAAGGAATAGTTCCATTGTTTACTCTCATGTCATTACCCTCATGTCGTTCCAAACCTGTGTGCTTATGCAGCTCTTGCCATACAATGTCAGTTTATGGCAAGCCAAGGATTGTCAGACTTGAAAGGACTAAAAAACAATAAAAAGCACCATGACATATTCATAAGTAGATCATACAACTGTGGCATGCTATATTCAAGGTCTTCCACAGCCTTAGCTTTGCATAAAGAATAGAAAGATATTTAAGTAATTTAGCCCTTGTTTGCATCTAGAATGGAAATAATTTCATGTCATGTTCGGTTACCACCAAGTTAGATTTTGAATCTAGAATTACATCTTAAAATGTAATACCGATCTTTACACACAGCTGTATTATGGCTTCAGAAGACTTGGAATATAGTGCACAAATTGTGTTTTTGGTGCCTTTATGGTTTGTTTATTTATTTTAATTTTGTCCTTTGTGGAGCTTGACAGACCCTGGTCACTATGAAGTGCTATTGTAAGGCATGAGCTGCTAATAATTTTAAATTTTTTATTTATTTATTTTTTTTATCCACTTTTCTCCAAATTTGGAATCCCCAATGGCCACTACTTAGTATGTCTTAGTGGTGGTGCGGTCACTCACTTCAATCTGGGAGGCGGAGGACAAGTCTCAGTTGCCTCCACTTCTGAGACAGTCAATCTGCGCATCTTATCACGTGGCTCGCTGTGCATGACACCGCAGAGACTCCCAGCATGTGGAGGATCATGCTACTCTCCACGATCCACACACAACTTATAAAGTGCCTCATTGAGAGCAAGAACCCCTAATCGCAACCACGAGGAGGTTACACCATGTGACTCCACCCTCCTTAGTAACCGGGCCATTTTGCTTGCTTAGAAGACCTGACTGGAGACACTCAGCACACCCTGGATTCAAACTCGCGACTCCAGGGGTGGTAGTCAGTGAAGAGAAAACAACAGAATAAAGAGGATCTCCAGATTTAAAGGTGAATACAGAGTTCTGACCCTTGTCAAAGGTACAAACAGCTCTATATTTTATTCCTGGAGCCAAACTGTTGTTTAATTAGACTGCAGCTGCATTGCAGAGAGCTGTGGCCCTCTTGAGTCACCATAAAACACTGTGCATCACTGCAAAAATAAAGGATACATTAGCATAGTATATGAATAGCATAGTAGTAGAGTAGTATGGTAGTAGGCTATTCTAAACAGTCTGCAGGAACAGTCTGGCTCCAGAAGTAAAAAATCCCATTTATTTGTGGCATAATGTTGATTACCACAAAAAAATATTTTCGACTAATCCATCTTTTTCTTTAAAGAAAAGCAACAGTTGTTACAGTAAGGCACTTATAATGGAAGTGAATGGGGCCTATTTTTGAAGGGTTTAAAGGCAGAAATGTGAAGCTTGTAATTTTATAAAAGCACTTACTGTATATTTATTCTTCTGTTAAAACTTGTTTATTACTTGATATGTAAAGTTGTTTAAATTGATGTTTTTACGGTCATTTTAGGGTTTACTCCATTACATCATCATGGCAACAAAGTTTTAAAAATGGTTAAAACTTAAATAATATGCAAGTTTATGAAAAAAACCCGGAAAAGTCCATTTTTTTAATGTAATCAACATTATGCTGCAAATGCTGTTCCTTGAGCCATCTTGTATTGAACCCAAAATATTCCTTTAAAAACTGTGTTTATTAGCGGAATTCCTGGTTGTGAACTACACTATGCTCTCCGAATGACTTTCTTTCTTCTGTGGTAGCCTACACAAAAGGAGATGTTAGGTAAAGAAGGAAGTCATAATAGTTTGGAAAAACAGGAGGATGAGTAAATGATGATAGAATTGACATTTTTCGGTGATCTGTTCCTTTAACTTCAGGAAACATCTCAAATCAAGCAGAGACACTGAAAGCTGAAAGCAACACTTCTACAATTGACAGCTAAATACTTGTATTAGCATGTGCGCTATTGTGCGTTTTGATTTAAACAAACTGAACGAAATTAAAGGCATACAACTAACAGCTAGTAAATTAGCATACATTAGCATGCGTGCTATTGCGTGTTTTGATTCAAATGAATCGCACATCTTGTGACTCCAACAAAATACAGAGCACACTGAGAATCTTGTTTATAGTCACTGAGAGACAGAATTTGTATTTTTTTTTTCCTATGGAAAAATCTAAACTCAAAAGCATACAGTGGTTTTAAACCTTCACCCACTGCCATCAGTCAAATGCTATGTCAGTTATCATGACCGTAATCATATCTTGATGTTCGTGATAAATTTTACTGTCATTTCCACGACAACAATCTTTCACGGCATAATTTTTATGAGAGACAATTCATATTTATTCCTTCTCTGTCGGCAACTAAAGCGTTTCATATTCTACACATTTTCCACGGAATAAATCAGCTCTTGCTCATATTCAGAGCTATAAAGGGGGCTATTGCTGGAAAAGTCACGCTGAGCTTCAGGCAACTTAATTGTGCCATGGTGAAAAAAATGAGGCAATTCATCTATTAGTTTATAAAGGCCTTTCCCTGGAGACACTAGAGAGTGATTTAAGGTCAATGACACTCATTCTCTATATGTGTTTTTCCTTTTTTTTTTACCCCTTTCTCACACTCGCTCGCTCTGTTTGGAGAGCAACCAGATAGCGCCATTCACTGTCGTGAAAGGAAGCTCCATTGTAATTGTAAAAAAAAATAAAAAGTTGATTTTTCAGGTAAATTGGATAGGTTTTCAATATCAGGCTATACACCTAGTGGCCAATATTGCATTGTGAGGTTATTGAAAATGTAAAAATGAATGTTTGTAATATCTGTGTGGTCTGTTCGGATCTTATCTGGTTATCCAGCTTGGTTTGCGTCAGTGTCACTCAAGTCATAGAAATATATCCGCTACAGAGCTCAAGAAATGAATAGATATTCATGAGTTCACATGTTTATATCATACAAAAGATGTGTGTGGAAAAGGCTTAGACAGGTTTGAATTGCTATCTGCATTCAAACTGGAGACTTTATAAGGATGAGACTGTTCATTTGTATACGTATGAATGGGAGAAATTATAACGCTGAATATATGGCAAGTGTAGGAATAAAAGTCCTGCCTCACAGTACATTTAAACGAGCCAATTACCTTTTTAATAGTCTATCACTATACTATCACTTTCCCGGAACACGTTGGAGGTATGACCTTCCCAACTCCATCCATGAAGCTGGCTCACTTTCTGTCTTCAAAAAACAGCTAAAAACACATCTTTTCCATGAGCACTTAACCAATCACTCATAAAAAATCAAATAAAAATACTACTACTCTGGTACTAGTGAAACTTTGTAATGCAGCACTTTTCATACCAATGTCTCCTTAAAATGATTCGCCTATGATGTATTCTACATTTGTAGGTCGCTTTGGATAAAAGCATCTGCCAAACGAATAAATGTAAATGTAATAGAGACATTGGCTGTTTGTTTACTAGAGAACACAAATGCGCATTAGCTGGACCGGTCCCAAAAATAGTGTCGTTGTGTGCGGTTTAAGCTAAAGAAACAAGACTTTATTGCTGATTTGAAACTGTTTTGGAGATTTCTGTTTCCCCTTTCAAATAGATAGCAACTGCATGGTGGAAAATACCAACCTAGTCTCGTCGAAAGAACGTTATGAACACTAGAGGCTCTACAACAACTGTGCGTTTTTTCTTCTTCACTTTCACACACATCATGAGTACAATGGCTGATTGTGACTTTATAAACACGTATATTTCGCTCTTTCACTCACACACCACTATATTATGATATCGAAACACTTTTACTATAACACATCATTCAAAAAATGACACATTTTAATGCTTGTATCGACAGTTTTCCTGAGCAACCACTGGGCTGTCCCATGATGATTCTAATAGCCTGTTTTGTGTTTCTGGTTTCGAGACGCAATGTGAAACTAACCAAAATGAGCAATGAAGATAGAGAACAACAGCCATTTAAAGGAATGGTTCACCCAAATATGAAAATTTGCATCGCTTACTCTGATGCCATCCCAGATGTTTATGACTGTCTTTCTTCAGAAGAACACAAATAGAATAATAATTTTTAGAAGAAGTTAGAGCTCTGTCCTTTTAGTGCAACAGGTGCCAGCACTTTGACGGTCCAAAAGTCAAATTTAGCCAGCATAAAAGTAATCCTGCGACTCCAATCGTTCAATGAAGGTCTTCTGAAGCGAACTGATACGTTTGTGTAAAAAAAAAAAAAAAAAAGGTAATTAAAATGTTATTAACTTATAAAAAGCGCTTCCTGTCAGCAGTTGATGCATAATGTAGCTGCTGCGTGACGTGAGAACGTCGGTGAGTTAATTTCGGTGAGTAAAAGTGATAATTTGGCAACAGAAGAACGAACGTCACGCGAGAGTTCGGCCATTTCAAACAGCATCAGAGCCCTGGCTGGAAGCACCGATTTAAAGATTAAAATGTTTTAAATATCGAATTGTTTCTTACATAAACCTATCGATTTGCTTCAGAAGACATTAATTGATCGACTGGAGTCAGTACTTTTAAGCTGCCTAAATGTGACTTTTGGACCGTCAAAGTGCTGGCACCCATGTACTTGCATTATAAGGGCCTGACAGAGCTCGCTTCATGTCATCTACACCATCAGGTGAGGCACTGTCAAAAAATAATGGTCATCTTGACTCTGTGAAGTACCGGCCCTATACAGTTGCATGTTATTTTGACAATTTTTACAAATGTATAACTTTAAACCACATTACCCAGAGAATATACACCGATGCGAGTAGAAACACTGGAGTCTGGACATTGAAAACAGGAGAATCATGAAACACTTACACGTTCAGGAAAAAGGTGGATTACAGACTCACCTGCATTTACAAATGTATTTTTACTGTATGTGATTTGCTTCTGAGGTAGCTCACCTCATAGAGTGATGAACTTTGAACTAAGGGGACTCCCTTTCGAGCCCGGTTAAGCACAGAAGCTGACACAGAAATATCACAGAAGTGACACAAAATAATTTGGTTGCTTCAGAAAAAAGTGCTTTTTATGTCGCATTTGTGACAAGAACACTATCAGTTAAGTTTAGGTGTTAGTTAAGTGTAAGGATGTCTGTTTTGTTAACCCCTCATTTAGCTTATTGGACACTATTGGTTAGGTTTAGGCGAAGGTTTTAGATTAGGGAAGTATGTTTTACTCATTGATATCTCCATCTAAGATTCATCTTAAAAACCTCATCTGATTACAACATAATTTTGATCACTTTTGGCGCCCCCTGCTGGACATTTCACTGGGAAACTGCAGCCTACTATATGTAATACAGCACTTAATTTTGGTTTACAAAAATGTTGTCATGGTCACTTAAATTTCATGAGATCAGGCTGGAAAATACCTGCCTAGAGGTGTTACGAAATACAAATAAAGCCGCCGAGTGACCTGACCTGCCTTAAATGGACTCTAACTCAGACTAGTTTCAAAACTAGCAATTTTGGAGAGAAATTAAAAAAAAAAAAAGGACACTCCAGACGTGCACTTCCGCAGTCAATTCGGGATGGATTTCAAATACACTAATCATTAATCTTACAATTAATTCAAAATACTTTAGTTTTAAACATTGCCCACCAACATCTACTGATTTTACTAATATAAAACATGACTTGTACCACACATAGATAACTAATCTTGGCATTATATTCACTTTCTTCATAAACTAACATCTTATGGCATTTTGTTTTCTTTGCCACTGTCACATTTACTCACATGGGTGCCAAAAGATGATAATTTTTAAGGATTCATTTAAACGCATTCATTATTGAAACCGCACAATGAGAACTTTAAAACATCACAGCATTATTTTCTGTTTTACAGCATAAAAAAAAGTCTTAAGAAGTATATTTGTTGACTTTTGTATGACACATTGATTATCATGTTCCTCATTTGTAAGTCGCTTTGGATAAAAGCCTCTGCTAAATGACTAAATATTACAAGTGTATGTTTGTACCAAACATAGTCTCATGACAAGTCAAATAATAATTCATACAAGAATGCAAAATTGACATTGTACCACGTGGCTTATCCGAAAAGGTGCAAATTTCAATTCAATGCAATACAGGCATCAAACTTTATCTAGCCTCGCATCCAACTTTGTTCAAATTTGGTTTCTCATTCTGTATTTATTAATGCATTACAAATTATTGATGTACGTCAGTAACCTGTAATATGCTTCTTTCGGCTCGTTCCAAACTCTGATTTTTTTTCATTGTGATATTATTTTTATGACAACTAAGCACCCCTTCTCTCGCAATACTCATTACCATAATGTGTCGACGTATTTTACTTTTCAGGGTTAATTTGAGTAATTATGACTATTCTAAATGTGAGATTCTCAATACTGTAATATAACATTTGACTTAGTAAAATTAAAGGCAATACAACAGATATCGCCATGACATATACAAGCTTTTAAATATATATATTTATTACAGTAATGAGAAAGAGAATATTGCATTACGGTTAAGAGAATTGGAGGGAAAATGATTGCACTTTTCCTTTTCTTTAAGCAAAACTTAAGCATTTATTAATTGTTTTTGTTTTTCGTTTTGAAGTTGAATATGGCTTGGGCATGTTTTTGACAGATTTAACAAGAGTCACCCAATCACAGCTCACAGGTCAGAGCCAAGAAAGAGATAAAAGATGGCTGTGCCGATACAAAATTTGAAAAACTAATGCAAATTTTGAAATTTTGAAAAGAAAATGTAAATAATAACGTTATGCTCTATGTCTCTACATGTCTTCCATGTTCTACAGTTACTGGTCACAGTTATAAACATAGAATTAAAACAAAAAGCACATTCTTAACTCACATTAACTGAATTTTGAGTAGTCTCTTGTTAAGCTAAAATTAAATCAGAAAGATTTTTTACATTTCTTAAAAATTTCTTTATTTTATGAATGTTCTTAACTCACATATACTGAATCCAAAATTATAAAGCTTCTCCCTTTTTTAGCGGAAGCAGTCTCCGCTTTAACAAACTAACCAGCTCAGGTCACACTTTACATTAGATGGCCTTAACTACTATGTATTAGCATTGAATACATACAAGACTATGTGTTTATTGTGTAACTACACGTTGTTCTACAAAATGCCCACGTTTGTTGCAGGTACAGGTAGGTTTAGGAGTAAGGGTAGGGTTAGGGTTAGGGTTAGGGTTAGATTAGGAGGTAGAGTTAGGTTTTGGGGTAAGGGTTGGGTTAGGCGTAAAGTGAACAATGTAACTAAAAATGTAATTAAATGCAGGTACTTTAAATGTAATTACAATGCAACAGCATGTATGTACATAATAAGTACATTGTATTAAATGGTTAAGTACATAGCAATTAAGGTCACCTAATATAAAGTGGGGCCCAAACTCATATTACGAGTTGCTGGGTAAATTTCTGGCACATTTTTCGCCTCCTTTTCATTGACAGGAAATAATCAGCCCTGATCAAAGGCTGTTTTTAAACAGGAAGCTGATATCCAATAGCATATATATTTGCTATTATTGGTCAATACTGATGATTGGCCAATACATTGGTGCATCGCTAGTAAATTGTAGTCATCACAGAGCAATTTCTACACCACTGAAATCAAATAACTTTTATGAAGTTATTTTAAAGAAGTCTTCTGCTAAGCAGACATTTTTTAAGATGCCAGTTGTGTTTTGGCCTAAAGACACAAATATCTTATCTCCGTTTCCTTGGTAATGAGTAGAGAGGGTTTCGTAACTCTTGCCCTATAGAAGAAAGACCTCTTATTCTGTTCCAAAACTTGAGGCCTTCAGAACGTACACTTTTTTTTCCACACATACAAACTGACTAATACTAACATAGAGAACAATTATTACCCAGGCGCTCACTCCCTCACTGTCTCTCTGCTTAAGAGTGTGAATGACTTGGAAATCTTTTTCCATTCCTTTCATTTTTATAACATGTACAATGTTCTGATTCTTCATTTATTTCCATGCAGGTGAAAAATGGGGCTGTAAAGTAGTGGTGGCAGTGCCGCAGTCCTGTGCTGCTCCTCTGAGCAATTCCACAGCCCCTCAAACACAGAAGCAGCATTTCATGGAGAGAAGGGAGTTTACTGTTGCCAGAGGCGCAGAGAGAGAGAGAGAGAGAGAGAGAGAGAGAGAGAGAGAGAGAGCGAGAGAGCGAGAGAGCGAGCGCAAGTAACTTCCATTCCCATAGAGCCCCAAAACATCTAAATAGGCAGTAAAATTCACTGAAAAATTACAGCTATTGCTGTTCTGTAGGGAAGCTTTTTAGAGATTGCATGGGGGAAAAAATCAAAAAAGGAAAAAAGAGACAGACTTACGCTACATCTGAAATAAATTAAAGGAACAAAATTGGTCTCCATTAAGCTAAGCTTCTTTTTTTTTTTTTTTAAAGCTATTAAGCTTCTTTTTTTTATCATAAATGCTAAAAACATTCTCACTAAATTATAGATTGTCCCAGCCAGACAATTTTTTTTGCACAGATATGAAAAAAGATAAACATTTTCCAATCTAAATTGTCTGATCACACTGATTACAGTGAGCCGAGGGTACAGCCATTATGATCAGTTGTTTGACATGCACTTTCTAGAGTATGCAGTATTACTACAGGTTATATTTATTTAGAAAGCGATTTTTCCCTCTGGTGAATCAATGGGCCGCAAATGAGATGGACAACACCCATTTCCTGTTTGTTCCAAACTGCTGCATATAGATCAAGCAGCTGTTGTCGCACCATTGAGATGACGCTCTCAGATGTAGCTCACCTTCAATTTGTTATGGTTTGACATTAGGTCGCAGTGTTGCGATGTTTTCTGGGGCTGATTACTCAATTAATGAATGAACGACTGCCAATGTCCCAATAAGGGCTCATAACTCTTGAATTGACAACCTTATTTCACAACATTACAAAAAGTACAGCTAATGCATTTGTCAATATCATTCAATCAATCAATCAAACACACAAATTGTAGGTCTAGCTAAATTATCAATGAACTATGTTTTTAACACAGAAATTGTACAGAGTATTTTTGTCTGGTTTTTTGTAAAAAATATCTAAATATCTCAAGATGCATTTTCTTGAGAAGCAGAATGACAAGATCTTTTGTCCTGTTTTCAGAGAAATGTAAAACAAAATGTAATGTTTAAGCTTAACAAGACAAGACTTATAACACATAGTGTTTTAGACAATTTGAAATCAAAATTTAAACTTTTTAATTTCTTGAAGGTGAAGTGTCACTTGCGTCACCAAACGGAATAGAGTGAAACAGTGCCCATCCACTTTTTTTGTCATTTTGGTTATTTTTTCCATAGGGATTTCATTAAAATTCTTTCTTAAAGAGTTCTATGCCATGAGCTAAACCAACCAGCGCTGAGATGAATCACAAAAATCTTTTTATTTTTGTCTGATTTTCTAATGCCTTTTTGCTTCAAATCAAAGTTTGCAATTTTGTGATTCATCTCAGTGCTGGTTGGTTTGGTTCATGGCTTAGAATTTTATGAAGAATTTTTATGAAATTCCGATGGAAAAAATGTATGGGGAAAATATGATGGCTGAAAAAGAAGGCGTGCACTGTTGCACGCCAACAGTGACGTTTAGCAAGTGATCACACTTCATCTTTAAGAAAGTAAAAAGGTTCAGTTTTGATTTCAAATTGTTCAAAAGACTATATGTGTTCACGGCAAAAAAAAAATTAAAAAATAAAAATTTTCTTACTGATTGTGGCACGGTGGAGGGCGGGACCGGGGCGTGATTACGCACGCCCGGTCCCGTATTAGGCTAATTAAGCCGTCAAGAGGGATAAAGGCCACTCGCGGACGGCGACGCGGGAGAGAGAGCTCGTTCACGGACATGTCCGTCGTCTTATGTGTTTGTATTTTGAGTTTTCCATTAAACCTTTAAGTTATATGTCAAGCCAGTTTCTCGCCTCTTCCTTGCCCGCGAACGTGAACTGTTTTACACTGATTTTCTTACCTTTTGTCTGTATACAATAAAAATATTTAAACATCCTTAGAAATGACTTGAGAAGCAGAATGGCTAGTCAGAAAAATCTAACAAAAGTTGGTGAGGTTTATGCTTAAAACAAGAAATAGCTATTTGCCAATGTGCTAAAAAAAACAACAACCTTGTTTTCCCTTTTGAATGAATTTACCCTATTGGCAAATAGTTTTTTTTATTAGGGGTCAAGCCCCAAAGGACGAAAGACCCCTATTGTTTTCATTAGTTTTCTTCTTCTTCTTCTTCTTCTTCTTCTTCTTCTTTTCTCCTTCTTTTATTCTTCTGCTCTTGAGTGTATGGCAGCCCATAGAATAGCTTGCGGGCAAGTTATGAAATAACATTTTTTAACTCAAAATCATGCTTCCATTCTGCAGCAGTATACGCATGTGACGTAATCGCAATGGCATTTGAAACCCATGAGAACTGAGGCACGTGCGTAACAGCCAGAAGAGCAGCGCTGTTTACAAGTGACAAGGAGGAACGCTATACAGAAGCTTGACTGGTTTTGGTTTAGATCTGTATTCATCTGTTTCTTTACTACAATTTTGCATTGTTGTGCTCATCCTGAATGTCTCAACTGAGTAGGGAAAGTGATATTACGTCTGTATCATGGCAACAGGAATACATTACAAGAGAGACCGCTTGGACTCCACACTCTCGTAAAGCTTACCGGAAGCATTTGATTATAATTAAAACATTCTTAAATATTGATTTTTAAGAATCTCCCCCCAACGGGGGCAGCAGTAGGGATCTCACCTAGGGCACCAGAATGGTCTGAAATGACCATGGTAATGCTTTAGAAGATGTTAATTTAACCACTGGAGTCATCGTTTATGCTGACTGTCTGTGATTTTTGGAGCTTCAAAAGAGAAATTTCCATTCAATTGCATTTTAAGGACCTACTGAGCTAAGATATTTTTCTGTTTTTCTTCAAATGTGTTCTGGTGATGAAATAAATTCATACACACCTGGGATATCATGAGGGTGAGTAAATAATGAGAGGATTTTTATTTTTGGGTGAACTATACCTTCAAGGATGTTTGCCTGCCATTTCTGTAACAATTTGAATCTCCACATTATAATAAGAAGCTCTAGCTGTTTTCGTAAATTTGAAAGATGCGTCTCTTAGTCTGTAAATACCCCATAAAACAGCATTTCTGTTCCCCTTTAATGTCCCACAGTGTAGAAAACATCTACAGAAAACAGTGTAGAAATATAAAATAATGGAAACTGTCCCGCGGCCCCCTTAAAAGGTTAACAACTTCAAAACAACATTTGGATCAAGTGGTCCCAACCGTCTTGTCTGCAGCTTGATCTGCTGTTGTTTTTAAACTGCTCTCAAACAGATGCTGTGAAAAAAGAAGTGCGTTGATGTGTGGCATAATTTAAATCTGTAGCAGCAGGGCTCGGGTTCACTTGGGTTCACCCCCCCAATCCATTTTATGCTTTACTAGGCTTTTTGCTTAAAACAGAAAACATTTGAGTGATACCATTTCCGCCTTTTTTGGGGGGCTGCAGCAACAAAGCAATCCGTCATGTGCTTTTAAAAGTTAGTGTGCAATTTGAATTGCAGCATGGCTCGGGAACTGAAAGGCCACCCTATAACTAGCCTGTAAAGCATGGGGCCAGCAAACCTGCTTCAGCACTTGCTGTTTCAAGATGGTCTGATATACAAGAGCAGACACTACAGTTTTACCGTGACATTTCCAACAGCCAAATCGTAAACCAGGAGGCTCTTCTGTTAAAGGCCACTCAGTTAAACTAAGCATTTGTTTATTCTGCAGGCAGTATATTCAGGCCCCTAAAGCAACAGCAGAACAACCTCTGTTTAATCACATTCACACACTCCTGAGGCTTGGGCGGCTGCTGCCATTATCTTGTTGGCACTACTTTGGGATAATTGTGTCAGACTGCAGTGGGGATTTGCTAAGACTTGTCAGAATGAATTCGATTTTTAGGGCTTCATTTGCATTCACACCATTTACAGTGTGTATAAGGACTTATAAATGTATCTCCACATTCACATGTAGTATAAAACGTGGCCACTTAAAAAAATAAATGGCAGGAAACCGTTTGGTAGGAATCCATTTTTTTTTTTGTCATTTAAATGTTTGTAGCTATTTATTTGTTTGAAGTCTGAGACAATTGAAAATCTGAGATTCGAAATCAAATTGTAACCAGGCAAAACTAAAAGCTTGGGGATTTAAAATAAACAATAACGAAACGTTAAGATGTAAAAATACATATTAAATATTTAAGATTCTACACTATTTCTTGGTCACTAATCAAATAAGCAAATTTGTGACTTTGACCATGATAACAACATTGTACAGAAGATGAGATTTCCTTGCTTCCAGTGAAGAACACAAGATGCTCTTTGGAAAATTGTCTATATTCATTTATTTTAACATTTATTATTATTATTATATACAATATTATTAGAGATTTAATTTTATCAAGTTTTTATATTTATTTTTAATTTGCATAAATGTTTTTACCATTATTATAAGTACATTTTTATACTTGAGAGCAGTGCAGAGGGACAGGGGGGTCAGCACATCATGGGATCACCACATTTCCCAGGCAGAATCAAACCTAAGTGCACTACAGCTCCACCACATTTTCGACTTGTGAGCATTCTTTTAACATTAAGCACTTAACAGAGGCTATCAGTCCTTTATAATGTACAAATTATGAAATTAACACTTTGAAATTATGACAAAAAATATGGTTGTGGGGCCTGGATAGCTCAGCGAGTATTGACTCTGAGCTACCCAGGCCCCTCAACCATATTTTTTTGTCACGAGTTCGAATTCAGGGTGTGCTGAGTGACTCCAGCCAGGTCTCCTAAGCAACCAAATTAGAGAGGTTAGAGTCACATGGGGTAACCTCATTATGGTCGTGATTAACTGGTTCTCGCTCTCAATGCGGCACGTGATATGTAGTGTGGATCGCAGCGAGTAGCATGAGTCTCCACATATTGTGAGTCTCAGTGGTGCCATGCACGGCAAGCCACGTGACAACATGCGCGGATTGACGGTCTCAGAAGTGGAGGCTTGTCCTCTGCCACCCAGATTGAGGAGAGCAACCACGCCACTACGAGGACCTAGTAAGTAGTGGGAATTTGGCATTCCATAATATTGGGGAGAAAAAAGGAGATAAATAGAGGAAATAAAAAAAGATGGTTTTGACCACATTACCAAGCACTTTAATGTCTAGAATCGAAAAATGTGTCAAGTGTGTCGTAATAGTGCGAACTCAGGTGGAACTGTCAGCCAGTCGTGCCTCACATTTCTCAAACCACTTGGGTTGCAATCTTCATTAATCAAAGAGCAACACAGCATCTGAGAACAGAAATTAATTAATCTTTTCTAATCACACACAGTAAAGAACTATCCTATTATATAAAAAAGAGTCTATTGAGTTGAGCAGAAGAATAGACTTCATTCTTCAACATGGGCGACATTTGATTAATTGAGACATAGCGAGTTGCTTAGTTATCCATTTATTTGTTTATTTCATCTGTCATCAATAACACAGATTCCTCTCAATCATTTCTGTATCAGGTCATTTCCATGTAGACCTCAGACTCAGTGGTTCATGTTAATAATGTGTGGATGAAGAGGGAGCCATTTAGAAGAATCATTACTGCTCTACCCCATGTCTTAGGGGAAAATCACTAATGACACTATTACTGCCGTTTATTTGCATACACTTTCTTCATTGTTTTAAATATTCACGTATATGTTTCTTGATACATGCCTGATTATAATACTCCTCTCCATAATTTGATCATCATTAGCAAATATGCTGCTCAATAGAATTGCAGCTCCAATTTAAGAAAACTTGTTGCTGTGAGTTTTTGACGATTGCGATAACGTGAAATTTTCTGTGTTGTGGTGATGGTTATATTTAGGGTGATTCTGTAACTATGCCTCTTATGACCTCAGTTTTAAAGTACACATTTAAATCAGTGCTGAAACATATCAGTGCCTAACATATATATTCATGTAAACATCTGCGTTAGGTGTAAATGCCTTTTGATCTGCCTATCGCGTGTGCACACTGCACAGCAAATTTGCGTTTGACAGATGCGGTGCATTTTTCTCATGGACAATAGAGAACCAGCTCTGAACTTAAATAAGCCAAACACGCTTCCAAATACAGAAATAAGGTGCAGTTTGACCTTACTGTACAGATGTAATGATCTAAATTCTTTCTACATTACAAATACTGTAACTAGACTAAGAATTTATTCAAGACTTTAAAATGCTGTGAAATAGAAATAAAGCATGATCTTGCTTCGTTTTATTCAGCATAATCTATGATTGGAATTGTTAACTTTGTTCAACGTCATAATTACTAGAAACTGGTTTCCAAACTTCTTTTCTAATTGACAGATTCATCCAAATCTGACAAGCATCCTTAAAGTGATTTCTGTAATTTCCCCGCCCTCATTTTGTTCCAAAACCATCTGACTTTCTGTATTTCGTGGAACCCAAAATATGTTAGACAGAATGTTACAGACTGACATTCTCAGTCACCATTACCTTTTAAAATATGGAGGAAAAAAACATGCAGTGAAAGTAAATGGTGACTAAGGATAACATTCTGTTGGAATGTCATTCCTTAATTGTGTTGCACTGAAAAAAGAAAGTCATACAGGTTTGAAACAACATGAGGGTGAATGATGAAAGAATGTCCAAATATAATTATAATAATCATTATTATTATTATTATTCTGTAATACATGTTAAATGTGTATTATGTAATGGAATATTGGAGATTAAACATTCATTATGTTACATATTAAAGTAACTAGTTACTTTTTACTTGAGTATTCTTTTAAGTGGATCCATTTTATTCTTACTCAATTAATTATTAACATCATTACTTTTACTTCTGCTTGAGTATTTAATTTTATTCCAAGTAATTTAACTTTTACTTGAGTACAGTTTTGGCTACTTTACACATGTCTGAACCACATACAGCGCATGGTGAAGCTGAACTGTGGGTGTGTAGTAAATTAAACCAGACTGACTGTACTAAAAATGTAGCAACACTAGGTCAAAAGTCCTCCAGCTGAATCGATCTGTGCTTACCGTAATATGAATCACTGCCCCCAGTGGTCAAAGCTGGAAGTGTTTTGAATGTTTGGGCATTTATAAGCTCTAGTTTCCGTGTGAAATGTCCACAGAGTGGCAAGCAGTAAACAGAGTTGTTTTTAGTTGTAAACAATGCAATATATTTAACAGGAATGCATATTTTGTTAACCATACACCCTATCCCAAACACTAACCCTAAACCTATTTGTCATTGGAGTACAAATATAATCCTAGAGGGAAAATACAACCTCTGAATTGTTGACTATGTGAACCCGATGACTTTTTTGTTTCCATTGGACCAAACATGTCTCCCAGAGGCTACTTTCAGTCGTGCCACAGGAAAAGTGAAACACATTTGAATTGATGCAAAAATGTCTGATGGGATATGGCGCTTGTCTGTAATTCTGCAGAATAGGGTTGAAGTCAGGGTACAGGAGCATTTGGAAGCAACCTATAAATTTCCTGTTTGATCATCTTTATTAAACAATGTATTTGAAATACTGCATGCAAAATGCCTCAACTGTTTGTCAACAAGTTTGTCTTTTCCAGTCCTGTCCCTCTCATGTTTGAAGAGAACAGGGCCTAGAGCTCATTATTTCTCAAAAAGAAAACATTGAGAGGTACACACAACTGCTGTATGCTGAATTTCTATCATATCTTTTTCTGATCTCCACTTTAAGACTCTCATTGGGAGACTGTGCACTTCCTCTTTAAATTTCATTATTTTGGCACATTAATCCACACAACGTTTTCATACTCTCTGTCTGCTATTCCTTTTGTAATGGCTTATGAGTCACTTAAACTGCCTTAGAGAATCCATCTTGAGATTTCTTCACAGTGGTTCTCCACAGTGAACAGATCATTGAGCAGAATTAATAAAACAGCTGCATCTTTTAAATGCACACTATGCATCAAATTTCATTTGATGTTTGTGTCCATCCCTATTACTCCTCCAATTATGTTATTTCCAAAGGAATCACATTGTTTCTTTTAATACATCAGCACGTATCTGATGAAGGTGAACTGGCAATAACGATAGAAACATTTTCAAGTAAATGAATTGAATGTTACCTCTGAAGTTCAACAATAGACTTTAATCTGAGTAATTGCCACATTTCTTTTGAAGAAACACGAGACAGTGTTGGGATAGAAATACAGTCAAAAAGTTGTAGTGTCCTAAAGTGATAGTTTGCACAAAAAAAAAAAAAAAATCATTTACTCTCACTCGTGTTGTTGCAAACCCTTGTTTGTTGATATTTAAAATGCTGTAATGCATACCTTGTGGTGAAACTATATTGCTGAAACAGAAAAATTCTTGAAGGAAAGAAGAATCCATGTCAGATTTCCTCAAAGAATTACACCAACAAAGGAGAGGTGCACTCCACAACAATATAACTTACATATAAATGCATGGAAACTCACAATGTACAGTATCTGCCTTGTAATCTGTGCAAATAATCATATTATTATATTAAAAATAATTACATAAATTATAAAATAAATATAAATACTAATACAAATAATAATTAAACAGTAATAGTTATTATTATTATATTATTGAAAATAAGAAATAATATTTTTGTCAAATTTACATCTTTTGCAATGTTTTATTAATATTATTATTATTTATTTATTTATTTTAATTTTATTGTGTGTGTGTGTGTGTATTTATCAACCATCATGTAAATATAGCTATTATATGGAACATTTTAGACTGAAATAGATTTTAAATAAACTTGTATGTGCCTTATATTTACTGTATTGATTATAACTCAAATTAATTGTTAATTAAATCATAATAATAATACGTATTATTATTATTATTATTATTATTATTATTTTCGGGGTAATAATAAATCCTGTTTTTGCCATCTTTGTATATTTTATAATATTTTTGTTACTTTTGCTTTGTGTATGTTGATAATATTTATAAAACAATCATGCTAGGTTCAGAACAACTCAACCCTGTTTTAAAGATATCTTTATTATTATTTTTCTTGGCAATGGAATGTGACTTTTTTCTCTGCTGCTTATTTGTGTGTGTGTGTGTGTGTGTGTGCGCCTGTCTCAAGGAAACAATAATTGACCTTTGACCTTTAACCCTACAGGATGTAAACTGCCCTGTGCAGTGATGCCCATAGGTGAAAGTGCAATCCACTCCACAGTTATACCCGATATGCTGCAAACAACATTTTCCCTTAATTTCTAAGGATCAATAAAGTGCATTATTTATCTATCTCCAAATGTCATTTGAGATGAAACAAGCTTCATGCCTTTAAGCTGCTATGCAAATACTGTGGAAACATGTGTACATAATTCTCAATTCTCAACAAGAGAAATGCAAGAGAACCCATTTAAAGGGATAGTTCACCCATAACTGAAATATATGTCATCATTTACTCACCCTCATTTTGTTTCACACCTATATGACTTTCTTTCTTGGCACACACAAGGAGATGTTAGTCAGAATGTTAGACTGTTTTTCAAAACAATGTAAGTGAATGGTGCACATTATGAAGCATTAAGAAGTTGTGAAACCTGCCACTGTATAACATTCAGTATATACAGAATATTATGACATTATCATTGAAATGTGGTTGTGATGCTTTCTATTTCTGTGGCATCGCACAAGGTAGCCCTACCAACTGTGATTCTACATCAGATATATTCTTACTGGCTCTTATTGTGCCAAGTCATGCAGCATTTTCACTTTCAATGTAGACAGACAAATGACTCGTTGCTGCAATCTTGTCACATCTAGTTAGAAATCAATGTTAATCTTGCATAAAAATGGGAGGAAAGCGATGGACAAATTTACTGGAATTATTGTTGAAAGGGCTTGATGCTTAGGGTAGCGGTGATGAGAGCTATTGTGGCCCTGGTTCATCTTTGATTGCCGAGTTTAGTGAGGTCTTGCCGGGTCACTGGCCTCATCTAATGTTCCTGTTGTCTGGATCCTCTCACTGGGCTTTCTCTTTCTCCACTGAGCTTTGCTTATATGTGCTCTGGATACAACTAATTTCCTGTCTGTGACATGTCAGTGTCACACGTACCATACAGGTACCACATTTCCTGCCTGTGCTGTTTTTTAATCGTGTTGGATTACTGCTTGGATTCCCCTTTTAAGCCTTAAACCTCTCTTAAAAGTCTGTCAACACCTCATCCTGGGAAGATGTCAAGGTTGCTCTTAGTGCTTAACTAGAGTGACCAGATGATGCAGCAACAGAACAACAGAAATGAAAATGATTAGGCACGTTTTGATGTGGTTGGAATCTGAGTGGGATTGTTCCCGGCGCCTCCCGCAGTGCTGATTTGGTTTCAGACTTTTTTCAATTCTGTAAAACCCTGGTGCTTTTCTGTCATCAACTTGCATCATCACAATCGTGCACATAATGGAGAACACAAAGCCGGTCGCTATATTTGTGTGTTTTTTTATTAATTTGATGTCAATATGCACATCAGAGTGAACAACATTTGCGCCTCTGTGCATCGCATGCCATAATTCAGCTGATATGCAATTCCAGGAAAAGGCAGCTATGACTGATGCTTGCAAACTGTCTTTTTTTGAGGAGAAAAGAAATGTATTTGCAGCACTGCTTATGTTCCCCTGCCACTCATGGATCACATGTTTGTGTGTTTTTGTGCAACTGATGATGTCATCATGCTTAAATTGGTAAAATACATGTGCACGTTGAACTAGCACGTTGACCCGAGTATGGGTTGCTTTCTTACTCATGCAAACCATATCACAGTTCCATTGCAACTAAGCTCAGACCACATCCTACAGGTAGTCCTGGTCCACAAAACAGCTTATGTATTGCCAATTTCTCATTGCTCTGTTTCGGGCTAAACTGCCAGTGTGAAAGCTCCCTTAGACAAGTCAGTTCACTTGGCAAAAGTTAACTTAGTAAAAGCCCCTGCACACTTCCTACGAAATCGAAGAATGAACTTGTGTGAAGTAATTTAGAAAAAAATCTGTCCAAAACGAAGGTGTTTTTGAGTTTGATTTGGTGACGTAACTGCTCGTCAGGGCGAACTTTCAAGAAAGGTTCTTACCGGCTGCTAAACACCTTCTTACTGTCACTGGTCCACATAATCAGTTAGTGTGACCTGGAGCTCTACCTATTTTGAGGCCGACAGCTAAATCCAGTTCAGTCTGTTTAGATCAGTCAACATGAATGCAACGGTGTGCAGCGTTAATGGTGAGGTGGGGCAAACTTACCTAATCTATACAATCGCTCTCATAGAGACATTTTCCAATACCATTTCATGTCCACACAATTTATTTTTTAATTAGTTTACAAAAGGAATCAAATCCACTCAAATACTCTAAAGTGCCCATTCACTCACTGTTGTTTGATATGTTGCTTCAGACATCTGCTATCTGCAGCTGAAAGCCATTACAATATCTTCCCAAAGTAAGTTATCATTCTTTTGTCTGTATTCTACCCTTTAGCCGCTTGACATGCCACTATTAGAATACCAAAATCATTATTCGGTTATTCTACATGTGCAATAGAGTTCAACTCCACCCAAACTCGACAAGTTTTGAAAAACCGTTGGGTTTCAGGGTAGTTTTTCCAAGTATAGGACGAGTTAGGGGCTGTTCAGGACAGGCGCAGATGTGGACTGGCCATTGGGAGAACCAGGACTTATCCCGGTGGGCTGGCCACGAAATGGGGGCATGATATGTCAAAATGGGCCATAATATTATGAAGAGGGGCCATGATAAACTGAAGGGGGCTGTGAAACAGTGCTGCGAAAGGCCAAAGGAGGCTGCGATATGCCGAAGGGGACCCCCCACAGTCGTCAATTTGATATCCCCTTCACCCCCTACCCCTTTCTGTATTTTCTTTAAGCATCTTTTGCAAGATCACCACATTTTTAGACCTACCAAGTAAAGTTAAAGATGAAGTGTGTAATTTCTGCGCTCCTAGTGGCACCAAATGGAATTACAAAAATAAAGTATGTTTTCTAACAACATTTGTCAACACTCCTTAGACTCATCACACCTTTTAGATTCCCTATTAACAAACAGGTCATACTAAATAAAAGGTTGACTGATAAATGTTTAACGTCATAATGAACAAGACCACTATAACATAAACACACCTGACTGAAAGCGTTGAACAGCAGCTGTTGTGAGGGAGATCTGGCAAAAGATGTAGGATAGTTATTGGTAAATAGAAAGCAGATAATAACGATACGCAATCCAAGTATCTGCAAGAATTGAACTCCAAAAATTCCCTCAAAGTCCTCCACCTTGAATATGCACTCTAGTTTTATTCCGTTCTCTGTCTCTTTGTCTTTTAGCAAGTCTTCGAACTTCGAGTTTCGTGTCCTGTAACACATCTGCCATGAATATTCATATTCTCCTGGTTGAATAGTTTACTACAAATAGCCACGCCCCAATCTCACGCTATAGGTTTAGATAGAAAGGGATGGGTGAAGTTGATTGGGCCGCTCAAAATATAAACATCAATGCGCACATGACAAAACTTGTGTTCGCTTCCTCACGGAAATATGAACCTATATGGGCAGAGTGCATATACAGGCAGTGACAGTTTGATTTTTTTTTTAGTTTAATGTGAGACTTTATAATTTGAAGATATAGGTATTGTGCTATATAGTCTCATAGCTCACTGTGCAATTTACTTGCTTCTGTTCTGAGTAATGTTTGAAGAAATCCCATTGCTATAAAAAAATGTATCTCCCAACTCTCGACGAAAAACCGATAAATCGCCCATGAAACCTTGTGGTTAACAAAATGTTAAACATGGTAACTGTGCACATCCATAGTTAAAACAGCTTCTTTTACTGATCTTCTTTGAATTCTACTTATAGCATGAGGCATGAAATCATTGATATCACATTTTAATATCATATTAGTTGATGTAGTATTGAGCATCCTCAAATTTAAGTGTATCTCTAAACTCCTCCCACAGCAACGTGGCCGACGTATGAGCGAAGAACTTCTCTGAGTATGCTGGAGCCTTAACTCTGCAGGCATTTATTTTCTGTGTAGACAGTACACTTAAATAACGAAAGACTGAAATCCCCAATTTTTCAAGATTTGTTCAATAAAAAATTATATCTATTGAAACAGTCAAAATGTTTTGCTTCTTTAGCTCAAATCACACTACTTTTTTAACGCTGGACCAGCTAATGCGCATGAGTAAACAAACTCTATCAAAAAGGTGAGTAGCTCTTGTTACTGAAAGGCAGACTTGCATTCCTACATCTGCCCAAGGGCATAGATTTAGCTTGAACATTGAGGGGATTGCAACGTGAAGCATTTACATTTTTCCATTGATCATGGTATAAATATTGGGGTGGTTGTACTTGCTTTTTTGATTATTAGGGGGGTTACCTCCTCTGCATCTGCCATAGTGAGCACAACAAGTGTTACGATTGTATGTATCATCCCCTAAATAATGTCTCTGCTGTTTTTTAACATTTATGTATTCATAGAAATATATGTAATTTGTGTGGGTGTTTGGGAAAATATGTTACATGTATTATACTGTAAATTTGTTTTGACATGTATTGCCACATATCATATTTTTGCCATCCACTAGTTTTACCCAAAGGAATATTTTACCCCAAAATTATAATTCTCTCATTTACTCACCCTTATGCTGTCTCAAACTCGTATACCATTCTTTCATCTGCAGAACACAGACAAAGATTCTGTTTTTCTCTGACAAAAAATGTATATTGTGTCTGCCCCAGAAAGGAGATAAAAGGCAGCATAAAAGTAATCCATATGAATTGAGTGGTTCAATCCATGTCTTCTGAAGCGATACAATCTATATCTGTGAGAAAAATAGCAAAAGTTCTGTCCTTATTACCCAAAAATCTTCACTTCTGCCCAGCTCTTCTATGTACATTCCTGAGAGAAGCTTGTTCACGTGTCCTCGTGCTTGACGTGTCCTTGTGCTTGACGCATGTGTGCCCACGTATTCCCGCTAGAACTGACACATGCTGAAGAAGAAGTGTTATTTTTTCACACAATGTACATTTTGTATATATGCAGTGAAATATTTTTTTTCCGCATATCCCAACTAAATTGGGGTAAGCTGCTTGATACAATCGGAAGTTCTCATGGCGGCTACGTGAGGACCAACGAAAGTGATGCACTTTATATGTTTATATTTATAGCAAATCAACTAAAGGCTAATTATTGTGACAAATGCTATCACGACTTACTCCATTGGGATGCGGGACGTGACTTGTGAAATTGGGACTGTGCTGATGGTCATCCTATGCTTACCCTGAAATTGCTAGTTGGGAGTGAGTCAGCACTGGTTCATATCATCATAGGACTCATCAACGGTGAAATTCACACACGCTGTTCTACTCACTTTGGTTTTTACCACAGGCAAATGTGGATTAAAGGCGATAAAAGGACGTTATAGCTGGGAACAATAACACCAGGAAGCATGGAGACGGATTGAATGGCTAGTCTCAGGTCTCAACGTTTCTGCCGTGAAGGTGATGTACCGCGATAGACAGAAGACATCTTGCCGTTCTCTGTTTTATCTCATTTTCATAATTATAAGGATTCCTGGAGCTGCAGCTGTGCCAATATTATGTGGCCCACATTGGGAAAATCTTGATTGTATTACAATGGAAGTGTCCAGGCCTGGGCTTTATATGGCACCAAATGAGTGTCAAAAAGGGGACTTGAGAATCATGCAAATTAGATCAAATGTAGTTCCAATTTTATTTTCCTCCTCCATCTCAGTATTCCCTTGTCCCAACTTCACCGATAATAAAAAAAAGGAAACACACACACACTGTGAAATGCTAAATAATGTTTAAAGTAACATTTCCAAAAGAAATGCATTTTTAAAAAAAGTCCTAACCAGGCATCACACAATAAAACTTGCTGAATGTTTGGTTTCTATTTCTGTGGCATGACTAGCCCTGCCCACAGTTAAATATTACTGTCACAAAATCTTGCTCATCATAACTGTACATTAATCCTGAAAATTGTTCAGACTGCCTGTGAAACTGTACACTGTTGCGCTACAGTTCCACGGTCATTATGGACAGACAAATTATTTGTCGCTGGCAATATGCCATTTTGCCTAATTAGGAAATGCGAGATACACTTTTCAATTAAATTTTTTAGATCACCCTCAAACTGCAATATTTGCAGCATTAGTATCAGTATGTTACATCCATTTTATAGTGCTAGGAAACAACTACCACATTGCGCCTGGGTGCTCATGCGGGTGACAGAAGTTTGAATGTGGCCTCAAAAGGAATGTCCCCAACATTTCCTTCCTTCCTTTCTTCCTTCCTTCCTTCCTCTTTATTCTACCATATGTAGCCAAGTGGAGAATGTCATGTAATTTTAAGGAATAGTTCACCCAAAAAATTGTATTCTCTCATTATTTGGGGCCTGGGTAGCTCAGTGGTAAAGATGCTGGCTACCATCCCTGGTATGCTGAGTGACTCCAGCCAGGTCTCCTAAGCAACCAAATTGGTCCAGTTGCTAGGGAGGGTAGAGTCAAATGGGGTAACCTCCTCGTGGTCACTGTAATGTGGTTAGTTCTCAGTGGAGTGCGTGGTGAGTTGATCATGGATGCCGCGGTGGATGACGTGAAGCCTCCACACGTGCTATATCTCCGTGGCAATGCACTCAACAAGCCACATAACAAGATGGTTGATGGGCTCAGATGTGGAGGTAGCTGGGTTTCATCACTACGCCACCACGAGGAAAAGTGTATTGGGAATTTCACACAATTTCACAAATTGTGTGAAAATGGGGAAAACATCCCAAATATCTAAAATATCTCTCATTATTCACTTGACGCCATCCCAGATGTGTATGACTGTCTTTCTTCAGCAGAACACAAATAATTAAGATACATTTTTAGAGGAAGATAGAGCTGTCAGGTCCTTATAATGCAAGTGCCAGCTGACTTTTGGACTTTTTGACGGTCCAAAAGTCACATTTAGGAAGCATAAAATTAATCCAATTATGTATTTTGGTGGTTGTTTATGTAGATAGTGGAGGCATGTGAATACAAAAACAGAGGGTGGTGGATACAGTGATACCTGAAACGGAGAGGTGCGGTAACCTTGGTTTGTGCACATGTTAAGTCTCCTGTGTGTTGCGGTTGTACAGAGACGGTTCCACCTCTAAAAAACTAAATTGTGCACAAGACAAAAAAATGACCAAAATGGCAATTGCGAGTGTGGTGGCCAAAGGGGTGGCCAGGCCCTAGCTCCGCCACTGGGTTCTGTCCAGTGATGTGATGCTGTTTTAAATGGCCCAACTCTTGCGTGACGTTCATTCTTCTGTTGTAAATAAGCACCGCTTCCGAATTCTCACCAGCTACATTTAAAAAACTTGAGAAAACAAAAACAAAAATTGCTTAAACAATAAAAAATATGTGTCCGTTTCCTAAATGCAACTGACATGTGTTGTTCCCACTCAAATGCATTTATCAGTGAAGAGGAAACTGTGAACATGTCCTTCAAATCAACACATCAGTCTCATTTGCAACACTAGCACATGGCCATTTCATCATATATGACCTTGTGATCACAGCCCATTATTTGGATGTGTATTACTCTTCAAAGGATGCTAAATTCCCTCTGATAAGCTTGTGACAGTGCCAAAGAAAACTGAAATAACAGAATAGTGCAGAAATATGCTGTGAGAATATATTTAATTGTTTATTTTCCTGCATCCCACGCTTCTCTTTCCATTTATTTACAACATGTTTTATTGCTTTATAAAGCAACACCTTGAACAGTTAAAACGGCCCCCAAATATTTTCCTTTTTGTCAACACAACCATCCGGATATTCAATCCATCCATTTCTTTTTATATCTATATTTAATTTAAATATTTTTTTTCTATATATCCTACCTCTCCTTCAATACATTACATCACCTGCTCATAACTGTATATAAAATATTCTAACAACATTATTGCGCTATTGTATATATCTCTTTTTATTTATCTGTTATATTTTGTGTTTTTATTTTTATGTCACTATATGTACATACATGTTTAAATGTATATGTTTGTATGTATGTATATATGGTTTCATTCTCTTTGCATTGGAAGCTTCTGCCATCATGACAAATTCCTTGTGTATGTGTCTGAATCTGATCATGGCTAACAGAATGACTAGCAAACATTTATGTGAAGTCATTTAATCAATATATTGTAAAACCACTGAAAACATGCTTAAAGCGTACGTATTTTTGAATGACTAATTATTAATGAGCTGACTTGGTATACATTTTGTTTATCATAAACACTGATATAGATGTCAACATGCATGTTGCCTAATAGCCCATGCTAGTGCTGCACGTCTCCCACACAGTTTGAAATCTACCATAATTAAACTCAGTTGGAAAAAAGGCTGCCAGGTCTTTCTAACTATACTACCTCATCAGTCTAACTAAATGTTTCTGAAACTCTCTGACCCAAAAGGTGTTTTTTTTTATTTAGCTTTTTATATTATTTGAATTTACAAATTTGAATTGATGCAAATGTGTCTGATTGGAGCTGACACTCAGTAACTTGGCAGAATGAAAGGATTGTTCTGTTAAGGGGTCAGCCCATACCGAAATCTAAAAACATTTTTTAAATAAAATGTAGTTAATATATGTCAGGATATATTTACATATCTTATTCCAGAATTTGTTTGTGACATGTATTGTAAAGTCAATGTAAAAACTTGAAGCAAAGAATATTTTCACAAATTTTAATTTTCATCTAATATGTGTCTATACTTGTGATATGTAGGAATTCATTAAAGTATATGTCTATTTGGAAAAATATATATGAAAATATCAATTTTTATATTGTTTGAAGTTTGTTGTATGTTTATATATACAGGGTTGGGAGGGTTACTTTTTAATGTAATCTGTTGTAATCAGATTATTTAACAATAAATGTAACCAGTTAATCCAATCACAGAATGATTAATGTAATCAGATTACCTTTCGTTACTTTTGGATTACCACAAGGGCACATTTGTAAATAAATTCAAGATAAAAACAATATGTATGTATCTCTCTCTCTCTCTCTCTCTCTCTCTCTCTCTCTCTCTCTCTCTCTCTCTCTCTCTCTCTCTCTCTCTCATATATATCTATATTATATATACTTTAAATTATGCCTTGGATGCAAACATAACAAGTTTAAGTAATATTATGTTTAATGTTGTATCTGTTATCATATCTAAGGAAAAGAAACATGTACACTGCACCCTACCAAGAAAACAGAAATTGAGCTGTTAATGTGGAACAACAGGTGAGTTATCTGTCTGCTATAAAATTAAATTTCTCATAAAGCAAATATAATCAGAACAGATGCACTGAATTGTGTCTTGGTTAACATTAAACTAAATCTGACAGCATATACCTCTGATTAAAAAACACTGCAAAGTGTAATGCTACCATGTATTGCAGTTAGTGTGTACGGGCAATTGTAATTTGCACTATTCATTAACTTCAGACTGTATTCAATAAGTAGATCACACGTTAACATCATCATCATTATTATTGTCATAATTAAATGCTGGGGAGTTTCTTTCCTCTGCTTGCTCATGATCCAAAGTCAAACATCACCAGCTATGGCTGATTTATGTTTATGCTGTTTAAGGAGTATTTTAAAGGGGAAAAAAGTTTTCATCCCAAAAAGAAAACAAATTCTAGTTTTAAAGAATAGACCAAAAGAGATTTAAACATTTTGTGTGTCTTTTGAATGACTTATTCCTAATTACTATAAGTGTTGAACATGTTACATTTGTCAGAATGTCTCCCTCATTAATAAATCCTCAATCGCTCGTACCTCAAAAACTCTTGTAGTCTTGTAGTGCGGCTAGTGTTCGCAATGTCTCGTTCCCTTAGTCTTAGGGAACTGAGGTTACGTATGTAAACGAGCCATTCCCTTATGTGTCGGTACACTTGACATGTGTTTATTTATTTATTTATTTTATTTTCTCCCTTTTTCTCCCCAATTTGGAATGCCCAATTCCCAATGTGCTCTAGGTCCTCGTGGTGGCGTAGTGACTCACCTCAATCCGGGTGGCAGAGGACGAATCTTTGTTGCCTCCGCATCTCAGACCATCAACCCACGCATCATATCGTGTGGCTTCTTGAACACGTTACCGCTGATACATAGCAGCGTGTGGAGGCTTCACACTATCCTGCGCAGCATCCACACACAAGAGCGTACCACATTATAGCGGCCATGAGGAGGTTACTACCATGTAACTCTACCCTACCTAGCAACCAGGCCAATTTAGTTGCTTAGGAGACCTGGCTGGAGTCACTCAGCAAACTCCAGGGGTGATAGTCAGCATCTTTACTCACTGAGCTACCCAGGCCTAACATTACGTTTTGTGAACGCAAATGGGGAAAAGTATCCCATCATGCCGCACTACACAACATAACTTCCCAGAAAAGAAGCATGACTCTGCAGTCTTGTGGGACAGCGGCTGAGATGAGTATGCTGCAGTGAGTGACCCTCGTGTTGGACCAGGAAGGGAGCACTCGAGACGAAAATATGAACTATAGTCATGCAGTATGAATTAACTCCTTCATGAACCCAGTGGGGAAGGGAGTTTATTTATAATGTAAGTGATTGTGACTTATGGTAAATTACAACGACCTAATGCAGGTGGTTGTGTAAAAGATGGGGAGCTCATCCTAAAAGGGAGGAGCATAAGTATATATAGTATATATTTGGCTAATGCCTTGCAAATGTGTTTTGAGAGGACCATCCTGCTGCAAAAAATATATCTTGTAAGGACACACAGTTCGTCCATGCCCATGAGAAGGGCATGACTCTAATTGAGTGTGCTTTAACACCAGTTGGGCAAGTATTACCCTGCGGCTCATAAGCTAGGGAAATTGCACCAACAATCCAGTGAGAAAGTCTTTGCTTGGAGATGGACATTCCTTTTGTGCATCCTCCATATCATACAAAGAGCTAATCATACAGTCTGAACTGGCGTCTGAACAAATGCAATGAGGCTTCATTGGAGGAGGGAAGTAGGCCAGAAGGTGAACCTCCTGCGCTGTGAAGAGCGTGCTTAGGACCTTGGGCACATAGCCTTTTCTGGGTTTGACAGTGGCTCTTGAAAGATCTTCTTTACAGAGGCCAGAGCCAGCAGTAGTGCAGTCTTAATGGATTCCAAAGGCTTGAAGGGGGCCCTGCATTAAGTACCAAGTTGGGACTGTAGCCAGCCAAGGTGGGTTTAGTTGTCTTGCTCCTTTAAGGAACTTTATGATTAAATCATGCTTGCCTATAGAGGTGCCGGCTTCACGTGCATGATATTCAGATATAGTTGCCACATACACTTTGAGCGTTGACGGAGTGAGTCCTGTGTCTAATCGCTCTTGAAGAAATATGAGAATTTCATGTATGGGGCATGTCATTGCCATGAGAGCGACACCAATAAGTGAACACCTTCCATTTTAGCGCATAGAGGCATCTCGTGGACAGCGCTCTGGTCTGTTAAATGATGTTCATGACTGAATGTGTCTGGCGCATTTAGTGTGGTCAGTTCAGGGGCCACAAATGCAGGTTCCACAGCTGCGGCTGGTGATGCCAGATTGTGCCTTGCGCCTGAGAGAGAAGATCTCTACTCAGCGGTACAGCATCTCAATCATTTCCGGAAACCATGGCAGGTTGGGCCATTTCGGCGCAACCAATAGAATCGTTTCCTTGTCCTCTCGGACTTTGCCTATGACAGAGTGAATAAGGCATATGGCACATGAATAAAGGGGAAACACATATTTGCATTTCTCCGGCCATTTGTGTGCCATTGTGTCCGTTCCCAGCTGGGCTTATGACATCGAGTACCAGATGGGACAGTGGGTATTCCCCACTGAGGCAAATAGATTGATTTCTGCTTTGCCGAATATTTCCCAAATCCTCAATAAAACTCCATTCACCTGGTATCACCTCTTGAATTGACAGCAGGTGGCCTGGAATATATGCTGCCGCCATAAAACCCAATGATTTCTGAAACAGCTTCAGTGGAAGTGTTCTCCCCGGAACTTTTTTCTTATCAATAATTTCTGTGAGGGTCAGCCATATATGTTGATCCAGAACTGTCAGGTTGCACAAGGACTTGCCGATGGCCTGCGCAGTGACATTTGTGACATGGAGCCCTAAGTCTATAGCGGTGCAGAGATCTTTGAATGTCTCTGGATCTAAGCTGTTCTCATCCATTTGCTTGATGAGCTTGGTTTGAAATACCTGGAGCACCGCCATTGCGTGGATTGCTGATCCAGCTTGTCCTGCCACCGATTAAGCTTTTCCCACCGATGCGGACATTTGTCGACACGGTTTGGAAGGATGTATGGGGCGTGATTTCCAAGGTCTCAGATATCACAGAAGAAGCGGGTGGGAGGGCACATGAGGCTGAAACATCACTCAGAATGAGTTTGATTCATGAGCGAAGCATAATGAGACTCATACCCTCACAGTGAGGACAGTCTGTGAGAGCTGTCTCTGAGTGGGTACGGCCA
The DNA here is from genome assembly GCA_032164185.1 of Moxostoma hubbsi. Classification (NCBI taxonomy): domain Eukaryota; kingdom Metazoa; phylum Chordata; class Actinopteri; order Cypriniformes; family Catostomidae; genus Moxostoma; species Moxostoma hubbsi. The sequence continues at coordinate 20,887,532 of JAVLUX010000037.1, read as the reverse complement.
AGACGGTAAACGCAGCTCTCATGCTGATCTGACAGTGGGATGTGCCTCTCGCACAAGGAACACTTACTAAACTACAACTTTAAAAAGATGTGAACATGTAAGTGACTCTTTTAGATATATAAGTATAAAAATAAATCTATATTTCACACAATATACATACAATTGATTTGTAAGGATACACAAACCCTGCCGAAGCGCTGCGGGGAATCAGAAAGCTGAGGCCCGTTAACCAGCGAAGAATCAAGCGGCGAGGCGGTGTTATGTTCGCCGGAGAACTGCAGGGGAGTGGAAAGTCTTCCCGTCAAGATTCCGCCCGTTGACTCGTGTATATTGACGGCAAAGGTAGAGGGCTTCTAGATAAGAGATGATTGCTGTCTTGGAAGGAAGAAATTCTGAGGAAATTTTGTTTGTGAACCTGCTTTTATAGCAGACAGCATTGTGCCAAAACGGGCAGGGCTCAAACACCATAGCCAATATTACAATATTGGCATTTATTGTAGAGAGGTTTCAACTTGTGTGGAAGGCACTCCCCTTATGCATTGATGAATGCAATGTCAAGTGTACTGAGTCATAATGGAACAGATCTGTACCACATGTCAGGGTAAAATCTGGAAAAAAAATAAATAAAATTGGCCACATTCAAAAACCTAAATACCCATACTTGGAAATCATGCTCACATGCATGGCATTCGATTTTATAATGCACTCTGAACCATTTTCTTTAGTGTGCACTATTAGAAGCACACAATTTGATCATACACACAACTTCAGCACAAGCCATGGGGATGTATTTGGCCTCTCCAAAAGAAGGCAGCAGGATTTTCAATTGAGTGCTAAATTGGAACTTCAGTGGGTTTTGCTGCTATGAAGACATTGATTTTGCACAGCTGGCCTGAGATGGAAAGACTATGTTCTGGTAACATGTGAGACGCACAACACATATGTAGAAAAATGGAAAACAAAGCAAGGTTTTAATACAGTGCTACTTTGGTAATTAAAGAAAATGTCAGGCATCATGCTGTCATTCATTTTGAAGGGTCTTGAGTTAGTAGTCATGTGGAGAATGGTTGAAAAGGTCTTTTAAATCTGTTAATCTATAGGCTACGTCTGACATATGTAATTATGAAGAAGTCATATAATTGAAGTTTTACACAGAGCATGCTTGTGCAAAATGGTTAACCTTAAGTTGTGTTATATAAAATAGGGACGAGTGACTATTTGCACTAGGTGTAATAGTAAGGTGGCAACACCGAAATTCAAGCCCCTAGAGTCGCTGTAGTGACGTAGGTTGTAACGATGGTGTGGATATGCTTTTTTTTTCATGCGGGTGATATAATGAACCATGGTGTTATAAGCATGGTCTTACTACATTAATATGGTTTTACTATAGTAACCAAGTTTAATGTTGTGGTTACTGTGATTACATGGTGATACTATGGTTATTGTAGTAAAACCAAAGGGAAGGGTTAGGGTTTGGTGTAGGGTGTCTGCATGTGGGACTCTATATAAACAATATTATATTATATTAACATGCTGCCCCAATATTGAATGTTATTATTTAGCTAGGGGTGCAATTTAACACCAGTGTGCAAATAGCCTCTGCCAAAAAAATATGAATTGGTGATATTAAAAATATTTAATGCATTACTGTGACCTAGCCATTGCTTTCTTATTTCAATGTAAAGTGAATACATAGATGTACAGGATACATCAAGACAGCTGACATATAATCGACAACAAACGTGCATACCTTGACCTGAGGGTGGCAGTTCAGAGAAATCACAGCCCATTTCACCACATTGGGTCACATTACAGTGACATCACTCCTGACTACATGAGTCCGATGATGATATCAGAAGAATGACATCATGCCTGACAAAAAATGACAGTGGCACATCTGGAAAATCAGTGTCAGGCCTCTGTTGGATGACTACTGGAAACTGGATAATAAAGCATATCCATTTATTTTTAAAAACAGTAAAGGTGCACTAAGTGTCAAATCTAGTCCGACAATAAGAGGTTATCTGTAAGTTATTCGTAATAAAGTTGTATCCGCTGGCTGATCATGTGATCTCAACTTGGCACCATGAGGCGGACATGCCCCATACTGTAGGCCCTGTCCAAAATGCCACCCTCAGCCCTTGCCGGCCTCCTCTGAGTCCATAATTTGGTGATGTATTGTCGAAAATATTAATTTGTGTTTATGTCATGAACATATTATAAAAGTTGCCTACTATTAATTTCTTTAGGGGTAAAACTTTTATTGTGGACAAAGTTACTTAGTACACCTAATTGTAATGAAATATCAGTTCATAACAGGTATAATGACACAGCCTTCAAAGCATTTCCCCTATGCTTGATTCACGCTAAAAGGAATTCTATCCCAGGTTCTTTAAGATAAGCTGGTAGACTTTAATTTCATCTGGGGCGTCAAGCATGCAGCCCAAATACCATGATGTAAGTCTGTCACAGTCAATTGATATCTCACCGCCTGCTATAGCGGATTTGACTGACTTGTGAAATGTTAATAGCGTTATGCATAATCATTTTAATTAAGCCAGGTAATTTAGTCTGCATTTATATTCTTAATATTGTTTAATGAGAACAACAGCTATAATGGCAACAACAAATCAAAACCAAAGCATACAACAACAATGTAGTAATAATTTATGTATTTTTTTTTTTAGATGTTTATTGAAGGCTGCATTACCAATGTGTTTTTCTCATATAACATTGTATCTAATATTATATGTATATAACAGAATTTATTTAACGTGTAGCATTACAGTACATGATTTCAATAGATGGTTTGTGCATTTACAGTAGGCGTGTGTGTGTGTGTGTGTGTGTGTGTGTGTGTGTGTGTGTGTGTGTGTGTGTGTGTGTGTGTGTGTGTGTGTGTGTCCTCCTCATGTCTCCATAGTTTCAGCCACCATTTTGTCTGTGGTGTGTGTGAGTTTGTGTATCTGAGACGGAATAACACACACACACCAGCGGGTTTATTGTAAACACAGGTCGCCAGAAATGGACGGGTGAGCATTAGAAGCATTCTTCATTTATATTTTCTATAAATAATATTTTAAATGTGAATTCTAACTATCATACTTGTTTAAATGCTAACGTGGCTAACACGCTAGCGCTTGAAGACTTCAGCATGCATACATTATAGTTTTATAAACCTCCTTTTAATAGTTATGTTGTTTGTTTCATCATCTTAATATATACCAGTGAGGGGAACAAAGCTGAAATTAGGAAAAATAGCAACAAAAAAATACGTTAAAACGAGGTTGCCAAAACCAGCAAACATGTGTTAGCAGTTTAGCTTCATTAGGATTTTGTTTATTCACACTTCACGCACAAAACAATATTAACAGGTTGAGTCTAACTAGTCAAAGTATAAACAAATATATTAAAAAATGCTCGAATATGATATAATTCCCCTCTGTGTCCATTTAGTGTTATTTTCTGTTTGCATGGTGTTTGTTTTGTTAGCAACTAATACCAGGTTAATAAACCCGAGATATATTCCATTGTTGTGATTAAACATCATCTTCGTATTTCCAAGTGTATGACTAAAAAATATGAAAATCATTGAAAAGTTGAGACCGTGGAAAATCAGCTATGGTTAACCAAAACCTAGTGAGCACCTTACTAGACAATATTTTTTAACATCATACTATCAAACCCTTGTGAGCTGTCTACCTAGACAGCATTTAGAGTTGGCTGTTTGTCCCAAAAGCTAGTGAGATGCCTATCTGCGTCAAATAGATACTTACATTTTTTAATAATAATTGAATTAATTATGCATACTATAAAGATGAACGGCCGGAGTTAGTTATATGCATGTGGAACAGTTTAGGAGTGTCGGCTGTTCAGACCAGTGTCTGATATAGGCTAGGCTACATTTAAAATGTCATTTGAACAATCTAACTAAAATAAATCAGATCTGGGCCACATTCTGCTGTAGCCAATTTCAAAACCTAGTCTGCTGCCAACCTTATGCCCAGACAGCATGCTTTGGTATTATAGCCTGGTCTGTTAATTAAAATGGTTCATGATATTAATATATTGTGTCATTGAATAATGGCAGGGATTTTAAATTATTTTGATGAAAGGATATCTACAGGCTTTGACCATCCCCCCCTCCACCCTTTCCAATCTACCAATGTATTCATTCTGATTCTGAAATGTTTTTAGTAACCACATTTCATCTTATGAGTGCTCAACTGTTTCTCTAAAGCTCACATATATATATATATTCCTTGGGTTTAATATCTATCTGACAAAACCTTCATGTTTGTTTCCAACAGCATTGGAGATGTCGCAGTTGGCGTAAAGGTGAGCTCTGTTTTCAGTTCTCTTTTTAGATTATGTAGTCTGGTTGACAGATGGATGGATGCTTTATTAATCGCATGTTTTATCGGTACAACAGCAGCCAGACAAAACAGCAGTATGGTACCCGATATATTACTATAAATATGATCAGAATTAATGACATTGTTGATTGATGTCCTTCCATTGAAAATTCATTGTTGTGGAATTACATTTTTAATAGATGTTTGACTGTTGAGTTGGTGAGATGAAGTTGAAACTGAAACAGAAATCTGACCCCATAGCTTCTAGAACAATACAGGAATTTCCTCCCACTGTTACAGTTTTGGGCATATACTGTATAACCAATTAGTGGTTGGTCGATAAATCGTCTGATATTTGGTATTTTCAAATTATTAATGGCTGATTAGTTTTGCAAGTTGCGACACCTTTGAGAACCGCCTGCTTTGAATGTGAAGGAGCCATCTGAGACATGTTAAGAATGATTGTTCCTTTTACTGTTACGTGCCATGGTGTTCAAATCAAATCACTTTATTGTCACACTAACATGTACACAAGTGCAACAGTAGGTGAAAGTCTTGTGTGCAGTTCCGAGCAACATAGCAGTGGCGAGACATATACCAATTTACAATAAACAACATATTTACACAACACAATTTACATATCAAATGTACATATACTTACACAACACAGTACTACTATACAATGTACAGTAAACAATACACACAATATAGAATACACATAACATAATAATAAAAAATAAGAGTATAACAAAATATATATGCAGTAGTTATATTGTGGAGAATATATTTGACAATCCAGTGTGAGATAATAAGATGAAGATTTATAAAGTGCAGTGCTGATTGTTGATCGTGAGAGATCAAGTGTTCAAAAGTCTGATTGCTTAAGGGAAGAAACTGTCATGTAGTCAGCTGGTGCGGGTCCTGATGCTGCGATACCGCCTGCCTGATGGAAGCAGTGAGAGCAGCCCAAGACTCGGGTGGCTGGAGTCTCTGATGATCCTCCGAGCTTTTTTCACACACTGCCTGTTATATATGTCCTGGAAGGAGGGAAGCTCACCTCCGATGATGTCTCTGGCAGTTCGCACCACCCTTTGCATGTCTTTGCGGTTGTGGGCGGTGCTATTGCCGTACCAGGCAGTGATGCAGCCAGTCAGGATGCTCTCACAGTACTGGTTTAGAACCGTGTGAGGATGTGGTGGTTCATTCCAAACTTCCTCAGCCGTCTCAGGAAGAAGAGGCGCTGGTGAACCTTCTTCATAACGGCCTCAGTGTGGACGGACCATGTGAGTTCCTCAGTAATGTGGACACCGAGGAAATTGAAACTGCTGACTCTCTCCACCGGTGCTCCATTAATGGTGATGGGGCTGTGCTCTCTGTCTTTCTTCCTGAAGTCCACCACAAGCTCCTTGGTCTTACTGATGTTGAGGGAGAGGTTGTGCTCCTGTCACCAGGGTGTCAGAGTGTGCAGCTCTCTGTAGGCTGTTTCATCATTGTCAGTGATCAGACCTACCACTGTCGTATCGTCAGCAAACTTAATGATGGCATTGGAGCTATGTGTTGCCACACAGTCATGTGTGTACAGGGAATACAGGAGTGGGCTGAGATCACAGCCCTGCGGGTCTCCAGTGTTAATGGTCAGTGATGAGATGTTGCTGCCCATTCTAACCACCTGACATCTGCCTGACAGGAAGTCCAGGATCCAGCTGCACAGCGAGCTGTTTAAGCCCAGAGCCCGGAGTTTCTCATCAAGCTTGGAGGGCATTATGGTGTTGAATGCTGAGCTGTAGTCTACAAACAGCATTCTCACATATGTGTTCCTTTTTTCCAGGTTGGAGTGAGCAGTGTGTATTGTGGATGCAATGGCATCATCAGTGGAGCGGTTGTTGTGGTAGGCAAACTGCAATGGGTCCAAAGAGGTGGGCAGCACAGAGCAGATGTTATCTCTGGTTAACCTCTCAAAGCATTTGCTAATGATGGGGGTCAGAGCAACAGGACGCCAGTCATTTAGGCAAGTGATTTTTGCTTGCTTTGGTACAGGCACAATGGTTGACATTTTGAAGCATGTGGGGACTACAGACAAGGAGAGGGACAGGTTGAAAATGTCCATAAAAACACCAGCCAGTTTGTTCGTGCACGCTCTGATGACGCGTCCCGGAATGCCGTCTGGACCCACGGCTTTACGGATGTTCACTCGTCGGAAGGATTGGGTTACATCCGCAACAGAGACAGAGAGTGAACCAACCTCTGTAGCGTCGGCCGCGAGTGTTATTGTCCTTGAAACGAACATAAAATGTGTTAAGCTCATCCCGGAGAGAGGCAGCGGTGTTCACGCCGGTGTTTTTATTCCCTTTGTAGTCCGTGATGATGTTAATTCCCTGCCACATACTTCTAGAGTTGGTGGTGTTGAACTGTCCTGATGCTGTTATTGATGTGTTACCTCAATAATAGACAAAAGTGCAACAAAATCTTATTGAAGCAGTCCCAGTCCCTGAGCAGACATGCATGAGCTCATGATGTGTAGAGTGCTCATTCTCCCTATCTCTCCACAACACTTCCCTGTAATTTTTAACTGTCTTGTCTAATGATCACAATAAAACCTATACTCGTACTCATACAGTGCCATGAAAAAATATTTGCCCCCTTCCTAATTCTATTTTTGTGTATTTTTCATACTAAATTGTTTTAGATCTTCAAACGAGATATATCATAAAACAAAGGCATCCTGAGTAAAAACACAAACTGTTTTCAAATATATATATTTTTTTTAATGAAGCAAAAAATGTATCCACCTATATCATCCATGTGAAAAACTAACTGCCCCCTCAAACTTAATAGCTGGTTTAGCAGCAACAACTGCAACCAAACACTTCAGATTACTGTGGTGGAATTTTGGCCCACTCTTCTTTAAAGAATGGCAAAGCATCCCTACACCATCACACTACCACCATGCTTGACCATAGGTCAGGGATGGTCATGAGAACTCGGTTACTCGGACGTGGCACCAATTATTGTTCATGAAAACGATGATCGATGGTGATCACGCATGATGTGACTTTTCACTTAATTCAAATTCATTGACAGTTACCTGACAAATAAACACCTTCTCTGCAAAATGTTTGCTAAACAAGTTTTATTATCATTTAATGTTAGAAATTTTACTCGTTAATGGATATTATTTAATAAAATGTAATGTTTTTTACTGACTGTAAACCTCCCTGTCCTATGTGACGTAACACACACCCGCATCTCGCACCAGTTTCCAAGTTAGAAGTCCGACATGAAGTGTCAGTCCGTTGCATTTTCCCCAGTTGAAAGGTGGAAATTCAGATTCTCCGAGTTGAATGGAAAGCTTCATGAATTATCACAGCAACAATATGGAGCATTGCGGCTTTCTCACAGGAGCGAACACTTGGACACACGCACACCAGGCGCATATTCAGCAGCCGAGTGTTTCAAACAGCTAGACAGAGCACAGCTAAATGGAACAGAATGCAGCGCCTTTAAAACTGCGTGCCTCCAACCAAGATGTCTAACAAAATGTCACGGTTTTCTGTACCAATTTCGATACCACATCAAAAATATGCTAATATGATAATGTGTTATTGAAAACACGTTTAGTTATTTTCATTATTTACTAAATATTTTAATAATTATAGTTTAATAAAGTTTAATTTCACCATCAAAATGGTGTCTAATCAATAAATTCTTAACTTTTAAGTGAAAATAGAACTTTTCAACATGTCATTGCATTTTAATTTGCCCAACTTTTATTCAACAGCTTTCTTGTGATATTTTGATTATTTTTATTTCAGTGGATATTACATTTTACTATACAGTTGTAATATGTTTTTATTACATTTCTTCAATTTCAGGCATCTATATTTTGTGTTTAATTGTTACAGAAATACTCAAACCAGCCCATCTGGCACCAACAATCATGCCATGACCCAAATCACTGAAATCAATTTTTTCCCCCATTATGATGGTTGATGTGAACATTAACTGAAGCCCTGACCCATATCTGCTTGACTTTATGCACTGCACTGCTGTCACACAATTGGCTGATTAGGTAATCGCATGGATGATTGTTGGTGCCAGACGGGCTGGTTTGAGTATTTCTGTAACTGCTGATTTCATGGGATTTTCACACACATCAGTCTCTAGAATTTACTAAGAATGGTGCCAACACACACATCAGTCTCTAGAATTTACTAAGAATGGTGCCAAAAACATCTGTTGAGTGGATGGAAATGCCTTGTGGATGAGAGAGGTCAACAGAGAATGGCCAGACTTGTTCAAACTGACAAAGTCTACGTAACTCAGATAACCGCTCTTTACAATTGTGGTGAGAAGGGTTGGCGCTGTTTTGGCGGCATGACGGGGACCTACACAATATTAGGCAGGTGGTTTTATCGTTGTATTTTTTTAAAATACGTTTTATCTTTTTTGCGTATTTTAAGACAAAATGAATATAAAGCCCAAGGTAATGCAAACATGATTTGTTTTTGAGTGGACAAAGAATTAAGTCATTTAAGTGTATTATTGGATATTATGTGGCTGATTCTTTGTCATTGAAAGAAAAGCGTTGTGAGGAAATGTTGAATTGTCCCTTATATATTAGATACTAGCATGTTACAGGTCTCCATCTCCGCTTTTCATAAAATTAGGTTGGTAGTAATTGAATGGGGGCAGTTTATGTCCAAGATTGTTAGGGAAGAGTTTGTTCTTTTTCAAAGATTCTGTCTGAACACAGGCCTTTTAACTCAGTTTGTTTGCCAACAACAGAATTTTCCTCCCTGGGAAAGCAATGTTAACCTGTCTTTCTGGGAAAGCAGGTGGAAAAAGCAGCATTTAATCTTGTTGTGTTAAATTGTAGTTTTTAAAGTTGTTTTTTGTTTTTTTTTACATCCCTTTCAAATCAGTTTTGATAGTAGGCTTTGTCTGTCAAGGCTACCAGACATCTCCTAATGTATTCTACTAGTTCTGGCCATTTAGATGTGGGGAAACTTTCCCATTCCGTTGATTATTTGTTGTAGTCTTTATGACCAGAAGGCCAGCTCAGCATCACGTTTATTGGTGCCATAAAAGTGGCGTCAATAAAGAACGATTTGGTGGAATTTTTTGTGAGACACAAACCTATTATGGAGTTTAGTTTGCAACAGTTTGCCATCCATCCCATCCGTCACTTTTAGCTGCACTTCAAGCGGCAGACCAATTGCGCCAGTGACTTGCTAGACCCCTTCGGGGACCGCTAGCAGCTCAGGAATGAGATGACAGTGTCTGACATCTAAGACTCAACAAGATTAAAGCAACAATCTAGAAAAATAAAGGGGAAAGCCAGGGCTGCATGGATGTGCGTTTCATGAGCCTTGATTCTTTAAGCCGTCCGCCGAGAGCTGTATTTCATTGTTTGGTTGAGGGGATTGTGAAGGTGGAACATCTTTATTGGAGGGTGGGATTTTATCTTTCATGGGTTTTTTGTATGTTTCCACAGAGAGGATCAGATGAGCTGCTGTCCAGCAGCATGTATTACAGGCCCAGTTCTGGTCTGAGCAGTATAAGTGGTAGGTGTCCGTGATTTTCTTCTTTCCAATCAATTTACTCAGCCACAAAGAGCTAAAATGGATTAAAGGTATATTTTAGGGATAGTTCACACAAAAAGTGAGAATTATTTCATCATGTTTTTCGAAGTGAATGGTGACTGATTTTAAAATTTTGCCTAGAATCTCATTTTGTGTTCCATGGAAGAAGGAAAGTAATTCGTTTTTTTGGTGAGCTGTCCCTTAAAGTGAAATTGAAGTGTAACAGATGTTTCAGCGTGAAAGTGTTGCCGTAGTTAAGCTAAGAAGATCCTATCTGGGAATAACCTTATGCTCTCCTGTAGGTGGGCACACACAAGCTTACAAGCATGTGACCGGAATTATGACAGCTTCTTAAACAACAGTTTCCTGTTAGCCATTTTGTGAAAGACTCGGCCGATATTCAGAATATTTTAATTATCAGCCAATAAACTTTCCCATTTGGCCGATTATTTTTTTATTTTTTAAATTTTATTCTTGAATGCGCTGAGAATTCCCTGCTTGCATGTGAAGCGACTGAGACAAGTAAATGACCAGTCACAGTTAATTTTGTTGTTACGTGCCATCATGTTACTAAAATAAAAGGCCAGTGTGCAACATTCTCATTTAAATGGTCCGCATATCAGAGCCGCGGCAGATGCGTTTGAGCTCATAATGTTACAGTGCCCACCTGTTTCATTCTCCCTCTCTCCCTTCAATAATTCCCAGTAACTTTTAACTGTCTTGTCTAATGGTAAAAATGCAAATACCAATAAAACTAATATCATATACCCTTCTGTCAACAGATATGTGCATATCTCGTTTAAACTGTAATTCACAAACCTCATGAAAATCCAGCACTTTCTTCCCGTGGAGTGCTCATCATATATGTTCCTCTGAAGTGCGTATTCTATCAGCCAGAATCAATACTACAGGATCAAAAGTTCCTCTGATTCACAAATCACTACGGTCAAGCTGTGACAATACAAGCAGACGATTCAGGCCGTTTAAACTGTCAGGAGATTGCTGCTCACTCCCTTGAATTGTTAATGTCCATATGCCAGCCATGGTTGCTGGACTACTGTGTTTACTGTTATTTCCTTCTCCCTAATATATTAACAATTTCTCCATGTGCCAAATTACTAACCAGAAATCAGAAGAAACCGCTATCTACCATTTTAAATACAATACTATTTTATATTTGTATATTTTATATTATTATAAGTCAAAATTTAGTGTGAAATTGAGTAAATATAGTGCTAAATAAGAGTATTGATTTTTTATACTTTATTAAATTTTGTGAAATATTGGCATTGTATCAGCCTATCTGTCACCCTGCTTTCTGGATATCGGCATCGGCCATAAAAAAAAAAAAACTGTATCTGTCGATCACTAGTTTTAATTTAACGCAGTGTTTATCTGGATTTTATCCAGTTTCATGATCTTAAATATTATCCAGATGTTCACATTAACCTGTTGATACGCAATCCCCCTGCACGCGGTAGTGATGTCACTCTGCTTGTATTTAATATATAATTTACCGTCTATAAATGTAATTAATGTTAACAAATTATACATCTTTTCAAAGGTCTAAGGGTTCAACATTGATATCCGATCTCCAGAAACAGCAATTTAGTTATTTGTGCCAGGAGAACAAATGAAAACATGCAATATAATAACGGGACTTCATACCTTTGTTATGAAAACATGATCGCCAGATGAATCCAGTTCGCCACACTTTGGTCAGTTGTCCATGACAAGCGTACATTGAAAAACATCCAATTGCACTTTTGGTCCATAAAAGTGATAAATCTGAGAAATATTTATATATTCTCCATTGTTTACATGAGATCTCGTCTGGAAGTTTTATCCATCGTTCTTCAACAAACTATGCAATCTGAGCAGCATTCACGTTGTAAAACTGTATATTATCTTATATATTAGAGTCTCGTGAACAAAACGAGCCTGTCTTCAAAGTCTAATTTTAAAAATGCGGCATAGTTTTATTCATAATAGCCAAGCAGTGCAGTCAGATTTTGTGTCGTCTTGAAAAGCGGAGCCTTAATTTTTACTCTGTACACCATCAGTGATTTTACAGAGAAAAAAGCTTGCAGGAACCTCATTTTTTGTTTGATCATCTTCAAATTTGAAACTTAACTTCTTTAGACTTGTGGCTTCGAGAACATTGTATTTCTGGGTTGTCTTGGCACTTTTATTATTGTTTTTTTTTAGCTTCTCTAACTTTAACAAATAACAACATATATTAATTCTGAAACTTGGGAAATAAAGCTCAAAGTGTCTTTCAAAAGATACTACAACTGTGTAAATACTCCAAAGGGTCCAGTAAATAGAACCACTTAAGGTCAGGTATGTCATTTTCATGGTTTGTGCTTAAAAAGGGGGTGTGTATCAACAGGTTAAGGTTCAGGAATTTTCTCTAGGAATTCATTTATTTTCATTTTTAATCCATATATTCTCATCGTACCTTCTTGGCAACCTATGGCAGATGGAACATCTAACGGCAGCAACAGCAAAAAGCTTCGAGTTGAAGACAGAGTCGGCGACGCTCCGCTGTCCCGCGTTCTCCACATCAGGAAGCTACCCAGTGATGTCTCAGAAACCGAGATCATTGCTCTAGGGCTACCCTTCGGAAAGGTCACCAATATCCTCACGTTGAAAGGCAAAAACCAGGTGCGTGGACCAGCTGTGATCACCCAGCCAGCTGTATCATAATTTGCACTGTAGAGAGAAATTTTCTGTTTTGCTTCAACTAATTATTTGGAATGCATCTCACCTACTGAAATCATCTTTGTAGGCATTTCTGGAGTTGAGCACAGAGGAAGCTGCCATGACAATGGTCAATTATTACTCTGCTGTTACGCCTCATGTCCGTAATGTGCCTGTATTCATCCAGTACTCCAATCACAAAGAACTCAAGACTGACAATTCAAACCAGGTAATGACTATAACTGACTATATGACTATAAACCACCTGACTATAAAACAGGCATCTAACTAGGCACAACATAAGTTTCCAGTGTCAAGTAATATTTCTGTCTTCACTGACCGCAAGATACTGCATGAAGTTACAAAATCACAGCCCATCAAAACATATTTGATCTTAATTATTGAACTACAGTATGTTGAGGAGATTTTGAGCCAATGAGATTTTGCTGTTGATGGAGCTACTTATGAGGGTCGTTTGTGGGAAGGAAAACGATCATGTAGAATTTTTAAATCGTTCTGTCCACAATTTTCAGTCAGGTGGGACTACAGCATCAGGGTCCAACTCCAGCAACGGTGGAGGTACACCTTCCAGTCCAGTGCTAAGGATAATCATCGATAACATGTTTTACCCTGTTACCCTGGATGTCCTACAGCAGGTGGGAAATGCCACAGATCAGATCAGCCTCTTATTTACAGCTTTTGGCTATGAAGTGTGTAATTTTTTTCACTTTAAAAATATTATCTTGGCTTAATATGCAGTTAACATTAAATAAGCCATTTGCAAGTTAATTTCCCCCAAAAGTGTAAACATTGGCTGTGTGGTGCTTTCAAAACATTGCTTTGTTGAGCATCCCAACCAGCCTGACACAAACAATAGTGCGAGTTTGGGGTGTTTTTCAACCAATGGCTTTTGGAAGGAGTGTTTGGGAAATGTGTCATAATTTTTGCAGTTGTGTTTGGTGTTGATGGAGGTGCAGAAATTACACACTTCACATCGTAATTTTATTTAATAATGATGACAGTTGGTGTCTTGTTGATGCTGTGTGTTAATTCCTTTTTTTTTGTAATGTCTTTTTCCTCTGTTGATAGCTCCTCTCAATGCTCTGCTTTCTCTGTCAATAGATCTTCTCAAAGTTTGGCACCGTCATGAAAATCATCACATTCACCAAGAACAATCAGTTTCAGGCGTTGTTGCAGTTCAGCGATTCAGCCAATGCACTGCATGCTAAAGCGGTGGGTTGCACTCTTTCAGGAGTTCATGTGCAAAGCACATTTTTCGACGCAGTCCTCTCTCTGTCTATCTGTCTTGCTCTTTTTCTATCTTTTTCTCTTTTTTCTAGGCCCTAGATGGTCAAAACATATACAACGCCTGCTGTACTCTTCGCATAGACTTCTCAAAACTCATCAACCTGAATGTGAAGTACAATAATGATAAGAGCAGAGATTACACCAGGCCAGAGCTTCCTGTTGGAGATGGCCAGCCTGCTTTGGATCCCTCTATGGCCGCTGCCCTGGGTAAAGACTCCAGTTCCCTGCTTGGTAAGATCCCAGGTACCTACCTCTCTTTTTTTTTCTTTTTTTTTTTTATCTATTCTGTGTGTCTTCAACTTTTTATTCTTTACATGCACATTTCAAGGGATGGTAATTGTAAGGTTTTTAACTGTTTTGGTTCCGATTCCAATGTAAGATTCAGATTCTTTAACAATTTAATTAATGATTCTTTCAGTAATTGGACAGTTCTGAACAGTTGAAGTTGAGAACCGTTCCAACCGATTAGATTAGTGAGTTGAGTTGTTAGGATGGTTCAAATACAGAATTTTTGAGGTAGAGATTTTTGCATTATTCATAAAAAAGAACAAGATCCTAAAAGTCACTCACAAATCACACAACACTGGTGCTGTATTTTTGTTGTCCATCCATTCTGCAGAGACAATCCAATTAAACAATGTTTTGTCTATGTTGTCATGTTTTGTTTCACATATAATTTTATAATTTTTTATTAATACCCAGTCTTTGTCATTGATCATGTTAAATTTAGACTGCAGGCTCACTAATACATTATTTATTTCGCCATGGTGCTGTAGATTGAGTAGCGGCGCAGGATATTCTATCAAGAGTATTTTAGTATTCATTGGCAGAAGAATACAGATGTGCATGGAGACTAGGATTTTGACAATATCTCAAGATTCGGGTTGATATATGTGGTGAGGTTCACATTTCGTTATAATCTTGATTCAATATATATATATATATATATATATATATATATATATATATATATACACTTAAATTACTTTTTTATTTATTTATTTTTTAAGAAAAATGCTAATTATAATTTCTTATCCGAATAAAGTTCTCTAGTACAGAATGAAAGTTAGTTTAATCAATAAGAGTAGGGCCTTTCGAAATCTGCCCCCCCTCCCCCTTATGTTTTCTATTTAATTTTTTTCTAAAGTCTGTTTTAAAGTTTTAATTAAATGTTATCATCAAAAAAACTCCTCAAATAAATGTAGAGCATAAGTCAAATGAAAACAGAAGAATAATTTAAGACACATTCATTTTATCAAATGAAGTGCTCGCAGATCCTCGCAGCACATTCCAAAACACAACATTGGAGTTATTTTTGTCTAATTCAGTGCTCATGAAAGCATTGATAAACTTTATATTTTATTTTATTACAACAGATGTGAGATATTGCTTAAATATAATGTAATTATTGTTGATATCATTATTACTATTAATTATTAATAAATAATAAAAATGAATGAAGCACTTTTAGTTAGAATTTTTTTGCCAACAGATTCTTGAGATTTCTCCGGATTACTGTGTTTATTAAACCGCAAAAGGTTGTGATTTATTTGTATAAACATAATCTGCATGTGCTGCATGCTTCAAAGTGAATAAGTGCTCTGTTCTTTGTCATCTAAACACACACAGAACGTGTGTGATGTTTATAATGTAGTATTATCATTAAGTTTCTCATATAAAAAAAAGAAAAGATCACAAACAAATAAAACCTTCAAGATGACATGTAAGGAACAGCTGTGAAAGATTTTATGTTTTACATACCTTACACATAGTCTGCATCTTGTCATCTACCAGTGTGTAGTTTTTGTACCTCACAGGTAAGCCAAAGTGCTGCCACTATGTCAGTGTAAGTGTAGATTTTCATTCAATGGAAATGCTTTTGGTAAAGTACGGCTAATGTTGCACACAAGATGGAGATTGCACCATCTAAATAGTGTAGATGAAATAAAGCAACCGTGAGCTGTTAATGATTTACCGGTCATTTCATTCATGATCACATGAAAACAATACAGATTTTGAAACATTGAATTTTGCCTTGATATGGTTTGTAATTTTTGGTTCACAATATTTCAAAATTTTATATATTGCCCTATCCCTAAAGGAGACGTTAATGGAACAGAATGTCATGAAAACCATGTAGTTCTGATTATGAACTGATTTCTCAGAACCAACTCTACATGTTTTGGTTCTACTCATCCATCTTGTGTCATCCAAAAACATAATCTGTTCAGGACATGATTTTTCAGCGTTCCACTGAATGAGGACAGTATTTCAATCAGCGTAATTGATTTTACACAAACTGTCTGAATAGTGTGAAATTGAAAATAGAAAGCTGTGTTCATAAAAGACTAAATATAATTGGAATGGGCTCTTAATTACTGTAAAATGTCATGCTGGCCCATGTCTCTGAGAGCCTTCACTGACCTTTTCTCAGAGATCTACTCATAAGGCCTCTTAATTTAAAATGTAGTTTGTCATGCAATTTCCCCTGCCACGTAATCAAGCAGGTATTTTATTGATATTAGGCTTCAAATTATTAGTTTTTAATCTGCTCCCTCTTGCAATAAAATAAAGAACTAATGTTTTACCTGTATGTAATTCAGCTTTTATTGGCCATCACAGGTAAATTAGTATTGGGGTGATTGGGGATGACTAAACTACGCCACTTTCCAAAACTTTGCTGTACAGTTAAAAGTTTGCCAAATCATAACGGACCAAACAGACATAGCAATGTTGTGCTATGTTTCTATGGATTTATTTTACATGTTCCACACCTTCAATTTTGTATCCGCTACTATATGTTAAAATTTTCTTCTTAGTTTTTTAAGACATGTGATTGCGTTACTTTAAAATAATTTGTTTTCAGTTTATTAGTGTTCACGTTTTCTGAAGAAACTGCATTATAGTTTGCTTGAAAACATAATCTGGGGTAGCGATTGACTGATATATTTGTTAGGCCGATGAACCAGCCGGTATTTAGTAATTTTGAGATATTGGCATAGACAAATAACTGCTTGCTTGGCTCATTATAAAAAGTCTGGTCTACAGAGTTTGCATGTTCTGTTTTCAATAATTTTTAAAAGTGAAAATATGTAACATAGTAAGTCTGTAACAGGTAAAGGTTGGGCAAGGAGGAGGTGGGAACCAGCTGAACAATCAACATAAACTTTAATGCATAAATTAACTTAAACATAAACAGACACGCATGCAACATAGCCATGTGCATCTCTCTTGAACCGGCGTCTCCAGCCACCCCATATCTCGCTTTCCCACTTATTCAGCACCGGCCATGCTCCATCACAATCCGGCCACGCCCTCATCCACGTCACACTCCTCCCCCACTCAATTCAGGCCATGCCACCACTGGTCTGACTAAAGCTGCGTTCACACTACCAGCTACTTTTGTCGCTGCATGTCGCCAGCTGGCGGTTAGGTCGCTATTGGTGTGAATGGAGAGCCTAAACAGCACTGTTTCTTTACAAACGATAGTCACTCTTCATTTGCATAAAGTTAAACATTTCTCAACTTTGTTGCGTCGCTGGACACGCCCACATCCGGTCGGCAATGGTTGCCATCGCTCATGTTGCCGGAAATCGCCAGCTCTCATTGAAAATGAATGAGATGAGGTTGATTTGTCGCTGCGTGTCACTGGCAGTTTGAGCGCAGCTTAACTCTTTTCCTTCCGGCAGTTCTGTCAGCCGGTGGTCCACCCCGCCTTCTGTGAACCTGGAGGGTGTAATGAGGGGAGGCTCGCTGAACTTGCTCGCCGGCTCCCAGACACGCTGTCGCCGAAAAGTTTGGGCAAGGAGGAGGCAGGAACCGACTGAACAATCAACATAAATTTTCATGCAAAAATGAATTTAAACAATGAACTTAAACATAATCAGACACACATGCAATGCGACCACGTGCGTCTCTCTCTCTCTCCAACCGGTGTCTCCGGCTGCCCCTTATCTCGCTCGCCCGCTGATCAGCTGATTCAGTTCTGGCCATGCTCCAAGGTCCAGCCACGTCCTCCTCATCATAAAGCAATTTAAAATATTTTATTATTCCAGCAAATTTACATACATATGCTATTATTGAATTTTATTCTATATATTATATATATCAATGTAAAAAAACACATCACAGAGTGGCCTGGGTAGCTCAGCGAGTATTGATGCTGACTACCACCCCTGGAGTCATGAGTTCGAATCCAGTGTTTGCTGAGTGACTCCAGCCAGGTCTTCTAAGCAACCATATTGGCGTAGTTGCTAGGGAGGGTAGAGTCACATGGGGTAACCTCCTTGTGGTTGCGATTAATGGTTCTCGCTCTCAGTGGGGTGTGTGGCAAGTTGTGCGTAGATCGCTGAGAGTAGCACGTGTCTCTGCAGTGTCATGCACAACAAGCCATGTGATAAGATGTGCGGATTGACTGTTTCAGAAGCAGAGGCAAATGAGACTTGTCCTCTGCCACCCAGATTGAGGTGAGTAACTGTGCCACCATGAGGGCCTAGTAAGTAGTGGGAATTGGGCATGCCAAAATTGGGGAGATAAAAATAATAAATAAAAAAAAAAAACACACACACACATTACATTTCACTCAACCACCAGTATAAGATTCACAGATGGCCGAGTCTTACCTGCCTATGTAATTCCAGGTGCTTTGAGCCCGCTGAGTGCGGCTGCTGCTGCTGCGGCCGCTGCTGGGAGAGTCGCTCTGTCGGGACAGTCGGGGACCAGTGGGGTCCTGCTTGTTAGCAATCTAAATGAAGAGGTCAGTGCTCTGTACATCTCAACCCCACCCTTACATTTACACCTTTAAGTTCTGTATCATGCCATGTCTCATATTTTGTACAATTTTGATGTATAGACTTGCCAGTTTCTCCAGGAACAAAACTAGAAGTTGTATGCAAAATTGCAGAGTGCTAAAAATTTGACTCATTGACCTATAGACTTACTCTTTACCTAATAACACACTTGGGTGTATATCACAAAACTGTCAAGAAATGTCTGGGGTATATTTCAAAAGCAGAAAATACGTTTTCCATAAAGAAAATGAAGCCGGTTTTGTTATAAGCCTATTGTAATGGGAAACAATGTAATTCTTGTTACTGTAATGTGAAAACAAATTTCAAAATTCATTTAAGTTGTAAAGTACATTTCTAAAGTACAATCATCGAATAAGTGTAAGCGTGAGTTGTGACAATTGTATGGAATGTGCTTAATTGTCTTGAAAACATTTTTTCATTTTAATTATCCAAAATATGAGCTAAATTCATATTTATTTTTATATGTGGATGAAATATGAACCAAACATTTCTTTGTGATATTTGCCCTATTTGATCTTTCCTAAACCCAATCTATGTTAATAATAAAGAAATACTCCCATAATTGGTAATTGCTGATACAGTGCTTGTCTTTGTCTGGTTTGACATCATTCTGGTCGTGCACCCTAAAACTTTTACAATGTCTCCTTCACTCTCTTTTTCGCCTTCTCTCTCTCGCTCTCTCTCTCTTTCTGTCTAAACTCTCTCTTTTTCACTTTTTGAAATCTCATGAATTATGTACGTGGTACCACCAATCTGCTCTTCTGATAATATCGACTAATTTTAAAGTTCTTTTCACCTCACCCTTATTGTATTGCTGTGGGGTCAGTTGTGACTTTATGTTCACACCATAACTTAGAAAGGTGGTTTTCATGTCCACACAAGCATAGCAATCACAATAGTGTTAAACTCGAAGCTGTGAACAAAATGCTTGAAACTGTGATGCTTTCCCTTGTCTTCACTCTCCTGCATGCCTCTTTAAAACTTCATAACTCTGCTGTTGTTCTTATCATTGCTATCATTATCAGATGCTCCTCTTTATTTTGGTTATGAATGTGTCTTTACCCTAGTGCTGGGTAATTACATTTGACACAATTATTTGCTTGTTTAATGTAGAAATGCATAAAGCTGCCATGCTCTTACCAGACGCCTGCATTTCCTGTGTACTGACCTGTATTTTGTTTTTTGTTCCCTCCCTTATTTATACGCTGCATTTTTGCCCCTTTTCTTTCCCCACATTTTATTTTCCTCCCATTGTCTCTCTCTCTCTGTCTGTCTCTCTCTTTCTCTCCCCCATATTTTCTTTTTTTATTTATTCTTTTTTTTTTTTTTTTTTAACCCTTTTTTTTCTGCCCAATGCCCTGATCATACACCTTGTTGTTCATACTTTATTTTTTTTTGCTTGAACAAAACATTACTCGGACCCCTCCAATTAACTGCCCTGAACCATGACTCCATGACCACTTCACCATTCTGCGGGAAACCACCCTCCGTTATGGATGATCTGTTCATCTCCGCTCTTCCTCGACTCTTCTCTCTGTCCACTTGCTCCTCTCTCCTTCTAAAGATGGTTACGCCCCACAGTCTGTTTACCCTCTTCGGTATGTTCTCGTTAGCTTTACCTTTCTATTTGGTTTCAATTATTTTTTTATTTTATTATTCATGTGCTTTTATCTCTCTTTTTTATTTAAGTCAACATAAAATTGTAATAAAACCTTTATCTTTCTCATTGCACATTCCTGAGAATGAAAAAGAAAAATAGAAAAAGTTCTTTTAAAATAGAAAAATTCTTAATTAGCATTTTCTTCTTGTAACTTAAGAAAAAATTGGTAGTATTTTGTAATCCTAAAAAGACTTAATGTTTGTACACTACCGTTCAAAAGTTTGGGGTCACTTACTCATTCTTTATTTATTTATTTATTTCACATTTTAGAATAATAGTAGTCAGCAAAACTATGGAATAATAGAAATGGAAATATGGGAATTATTTTGTGACCAAAAAATCCAAAATAAATCCAAAACTATGTAATATTTTAGCATCTTCAAAGTAGTCACCCTTTGCCTAGATTTTGCAGACATGTACTCGTGACATTTTCTCAACCAACTTCTTGAGGAATCACCCCGGGATGCTTTTTAAACAGTATTGAAGGAGTTCCCATCTATGTTGGGCACTTATTGGCTTCTTTTCTTCATATTTTGATCCAAGTCATCCATTTCAAAAACTTTTTTTTTTTTAGGAAATTTTAGATTTGTAATTAAATAAATGTATATGTTTTGGCAGAATAATATTTTGTCTACAAAGTTAATTTCAAACTTTTAAGCATACACCTTCAGATCAAAAGATTTTTAAGATCATGAGAAACATTTCAGACAAGTGACCCCAAACTTTTGAACGGTAGTGTATCTTTTATTAAAAAAAATCATAATGCATTGAAACTCATAGTTTACCCTAAGAAATTTCTTAAAGGTGCACTCGGTAAATAAATGAAAATAATTAAAGTTTTACTTCTAAATAAAAGTAATTTTGAAGCATATGGAGAAAAAAACACTCACATGAGATGTTTTATTCTACATGGAGTGGGTGTCCTCATGGGGGCTGCAATGTTAGGATAACATGACTAGCCGAAACTTTTTCTCAGTAACTGCCCTGTTATTGGACTCTTTCACTCATGGATTAAATTAATTATGGCTGACTGTAAATAGTTAATGTCTACAATGGCATTAGTTGGTAAAAACTATTGCCTTTTGAATGATGGTGTATCATTGTACCTAGGTGTCAATGTAAGTCTGGAAGATGTCCGTGTAAGACTGCATACCAAAAAAATAATAATAAATGCACCTTTAATTGTTTTCTTAAGATTTTTGTGAATTTGTCCCCTGGCCTTTATGAGCAGGATTGATGACATTACTGACTTTTATTTTATTTTTTTTTCAGAAGAAAACGATTTTCTTCACATTCTTTCGTCAAAGTGTGATAGCTTGTTCTGCCTCTGAAACAACTTTTCATCTGACATCTCTGACATCGGAAAAAATATTTGTTAACCAAGAGCAAAATAACTGTTCAGGAATTGTTTTAGACTACCATTAAAGTAATTTAATTTAATGGCATTTAATGTTATAACGAGTATGGCAAGAATAGCAAATAATGATAGATTTTGAATAGACTTATTGATATTGGGATTCGGGATTCACTTGAGGGTGACCTGGACCCTCCACGTCCAAGTTCAGATATCGTTGCCCTTCTCAAAATGGGTGCTGGCTGTGCTTTGGGGGGGGAAGTAGTCCCCCACACTTCACTGCAAACTCATATTCATGTTGGGCTTCATTTTAGCATCTGCCCAGTAATTGCATTGTCAATTATTAATGGATAAAATTCCTGCTCTACATTTTATTTTCTGTCTAAAAAATATATTATGAATATTGGGTTTCACTTGGAAATACGCCATGTTACGGAAGTATAATGGATTTTGAATCCTGATTAATGTTGACTTGAAAACCATTGGCTTTTAAAGTGCAAGTCTTTCACTTAACTTTTTTATTTTCTGCCTTTTGAAGGTTTCGATTTGTTTTAATGCATGTGATCTTTGGTTTAATTCGTTTTTTGGTTTATTTTAAATTTGAGGGTACCTTTGAGTCTTCTGACCTAGGTGAACCAAGGTTCTGTCAGTCTGTCTTTCCACTCTCCGAGTCTGACTCTTTCCCTCTTTCTGCTCCATCACTGGCTGCTCTGTTCACAGGAGTTTATGGAGATGTGCAGCGTGTGAAGATTCTCTTTAATAAGAAAGACAGTGCGCTGATACAGATGTCAGATATGAATCAGGCTCAGCTTGGTAAGACTGCATGCTGAAACAACTGTGGCAAGAAGTATCGTGCTTATTGTTGTGTTGCGTTTATTTGCCAGTTAAATTCAGTCTTGTTCTTGACTCAAAGTCTTGTAAAGTGTGCCATGTCTGCGCCACAAAGATCACCAGATGGATTGTTTTCAAACTGGTTTCCCAAACAATATAGATAAAGATATAAATTATTCTTAATATCGTTGGTATAAGCTGCATGCATGAGTCATAATATCTCTCTAAATGTAGATTTTTATTTGTTTTTTTTGTTGGCGCTCAGCAATGAGTCATTTGAATGGCCAGAAGATGTATTCAAAGATAATTCGGGTGACGATATCAAAACACCAGACCGTTCAGTTACCGAGGGACGGTTTGGATGACCAGGGTCTCACCAAGGACTTCACAAACTCCCCACTGCATCGTTTCAAAAAGCCTGGCTCCAAGAACTTCCAGAACATCTTCCCTCCTTCTGCCACACTACATCTGTCAAACATCCCGTGAGTAAAAGCTCTCTTCGGCTCTTGTCAATCTTTCTGTCAGTTGTCGGGGTGCAAAGTCATTTTTCTGTCATGTTTTAAGGCAAGATATAACTGAAGAAGACCTCAGAGTCCTGTTCTCCAACTCCGATGGCACTGTGAAAGCTTTCAAGTTTTTCCAGTAAGTGTTTCTTTTTTACTCTTCGCCAACAAAGGCTGCCGTAATTTCTTTGATTTGTGTAACTTTATTTGCTGGATTTCTTTGTCTGCAGAGATCACAAAATGGCTCTGATTCAGATGACGACCATTGAGGAAGCCATTCAATGCCTGGTTGACCTCCACAATTACAACATGGGTAATAACCACCACCTGAAGGTCTCCTTTTCCAAATCAACCATCTAAAGGAATCCAAGAGTTCCTGCTTCCAACACCTGTTGTCTAGCTTTACCTATTTGACTGTTGAAGTACACTGGGGACCACAATTTGAGATTTTTTTCTAAGTTTCACATGTCATTCCTCAAGAAGATTTTGAAAGAATGAAAAACAGGAATATGGACCATTTTTGAGAATTTTTACCCCTCGTGCTGTTGTCCTTGGTGAGACATATATATGCTATTCTCTTTAGTGGCAGAAAGGTGTTATGGTGTAAAGTCTGAACCTCTTATAGTGTGCAGAAAAATAATGTGCCTTACAAAACTTGCATAAATCTTTTCATACTTCATTTTCTCAAGCACATGCAGTCCACCACTGAGTCACAGGCTCTGATGGTGAAAATATTACACTGTAAAGTTTTAATACAAAAATTCTTATCTTGTTCCCTCTTGTGTCTGATGCATATAGTATGTAAACTATCTTTTGCTTTGTGTTTTTTTGCCTTTCATGTTTCTTTAATTTGAAATGTCTGCACAAAAGTTGTGAATTGTAAATGAGGAAACAAAATAGTTTTGTAGTGATGTTAGGCCCGGTCTTAAACCACCAATTCAGCTAAATGTGGCTTTTGAAGGAAAACAAAGGATTGATACATTTTGTTTGCATTGTAAATGCTAATTCTCTCTTCATTCTTTTCTTCTCTCTATAAGAATTCCTTCTTTATTTTAACGTTTCTTGGTCCTAAACAATAGTTTAGGACAGCTAGTTAATACAGAGTCTTTTAAATTGTTGCATGGATTGGAGAAGGCCTTCGTTACTTTCTAGTATGATTTGGTAAGACAAGCAGAAAGGACCAAAATCAATGTGCCTGTAGTCTTAATTTACTCCCAAGGTTGCGGAGCATTTTAGTTTACTTACTCTTTTGGCATTTTGGAAGCGAGGAGTCCATGGACAAGCTTATGATTTGAGAAAACTGATAATTGGTGATATTCATTGGCAATGCAAACTTGTCCATCTCTTCCATACATCCTCCACCAAGGATTGTTGAACATCGCAGGAGAACAGCCTGTATGACTCTTTTAGAGGTCTAACAAGTTCTGTACTTCTGTTTTGTATTTTCTGATTTAGTTTACTTTTTTACATCTCTTGGAATGTATCATTTGCAATAGTTTGGATAAGTGGCACAATTAAAAGATCATTTTTCTTAACAAAACTCAAAAAGTTTGACTTGGTTGTGTGTTTTGATCTTTGTTTCTTTTTTTTTTCCATATTTTCTGTTTTTTTTTTTTTTTTTTTTTTTTTTTCCTGTAGCATGCTCAATAAACACTTCTGCATTCACTTTCTATCCGTCTCTCTCTTCCACCTCCTTTTCCTATATGTTCAATCTCACCCTTTTTACACCTCTGACACCACATTCTCCTTCAGGGTGGAAAACAGTTTGGAAAGGTCTGCCTTTTGACAAACTAGATTTGGACAGATATAAATCAATGTTTGCAAAATGTTAAAACTGATGTTTTCTCACCCTGTAATTTCTTTTTCCGCTTGTTACCCATCCATCCTTTCTTGATTTTAAGTTCTTTTTTTGCGCCAAGTTGTAGCAGCTAATCAGTCTCAGGCATGATGCTGTAGCCCACGTTCATTTCCATGTTCTTCTGCCCTTTCGCACTAAAGATCAATGATCTTTACATTAAAATAGACATTAATCAAATAGACTTAGTAAAGCTGTTGAATGGTGGTGCATACTTAATTTGACCCATAATTTACATGAACAAATCCTGACATTTAATCGTAGAAAACATTCCCTATCTTAGGTCAGTTAGGATCACTATTTTATTTTAAGAAAGTGAAATGTCAGAATAATAGTAGAGAGAATTTATTTATTTCAGCTTTTATTATTTTATCACATTCCCAGTGGGTCAGACGTTTACATACACGTTGTTAGTATTTGGTAGCATTGCCTTTAGATTGTTTAATTCAGGTCAAATGTTTTGGGTAGCCTTCCACAAGCTTCTCACAATAAGTTTTCTAGCGTGTTAACTTGCATGATCTTTCACCAATTATGTTTTATAAGTTGTCCTTTAAGGTCATTTAAATGCCTTAAAAGGCTTTCCTTTTGGTAGGTAAGGGCATAAATGGTTTACGAGAAAACTGATTGGTACTTCTAGATTTTTACCTGTTACCCTTATTTTGTGTTGTATGTTAACTCCTTTACTGGCATTCTTATCAGTTGCACTATGTGCAAGTGTTGTGCAAATCTGTGAATAACCTATGTTTTCAAATCTCATGTAAATTGTTTTCATGTATTGTCAGATTTTTTTTAATAAGCTGATTTTTGGTAGTTATCAGTGTATTGGTGTGCATGTAAACTGTCAATATTCACTGTCGAAATAGGGAACAACTGTATGTGGCATTTACTCTAGTCAGTGAGTGAATATGTGCTCAGTATAGCTGTGCTGATGCTTATGTATTTGATGCATCTCAAGAGTTCAGCAATACAACACCATGGCTCCAAATGTTCAGAACTGGATGCAGTGTGAACAAATACATAAGATTTTATGATTTTGTTCCAGACTGTGTGTCTTGCA
The DNA here is from genome assembly GCA_032164185.1 of Moxostoma hubbsi. Classification (NCBI taxonomy): domain Eukaryota; kingdom Metazoa; phylum Chordata; class Actinopteri; order Cypriniformes; family Catostomidae; genus Moxostoma; species Moxostoma hubbsi. The sequence continues at coordinate 20,861,513 of JAVLUX010000037.1, read as the reverse complement.
TCCTTAAACTTCTATTCACATGGGTCTGAAAGTTGTCTTTGCCTTAAACTAGTTTTCAAATTCCACCCCTCAGCAAGCATTCCTTCATTCCACCATTTTCTCTATCTTCACCATTATAGAGTCTCTGTGTTGGATGGTCATACTGTGATGGACGTACTGTCTTGCGGTGTCTGATGAAGAGAATCCTCTAGACAGTTTCCAACTTGGGTTTCGGATGCTGCAATTCATTACTGGTCAAACGGCACCGTTGCTCCACGCTGCTTTTATTTTGCACACTTAAATCGAAACACTCGTGCTCTCAATCTACCTTTATAAACAAAAATGACACAATAAATCAGAGCAGGTGCCCAGACCAAATCAATATCTTGTCTGGTGCGTGAATCATGTGCTCCAGACATCTGCATCCACCCGCCATTATGCTGGTTACTGGGGGAGGGAGCCGGTCTTCTCCACTGGCCTTTTGTTTTCCATATAAACCCTTCTTGCCTAGAATAAAACTTTTGACAAAAATAAAAAAAGATTTATACCTGATGAACCAAGTTAAGTGTCAGTTAGCAGTTTTGCTTCCATTCACCACTATTTGAATTAAGTCTTATCATGATTTTGTAATTTCAGTCCTGAAATATTGAAAATATGGTTGGGAAAACAAATACTGCAACAGGCATTTCACAAAAGAATGTTTGTGCCATTTTTCTTTCTTACGACTGAAATATCTGAAACGTTCAAGCTTAAAGGAATTGGTCATTTCCATTTGTGGCATGCTGTTGATACTGTAATCGTAGAAAATAATTTTGACTTCTATTTGTAAATGTAAACAATTATTTTGCATTTACAATGCAAGTTCAGGAGCAGTGTACTGCCATGTACATTAATACGTGTTAACATAAGTCAAGTGTGATAAAGTGACTTACTAACCTTGTCTGCAAAGTTATAGCCAATTCTTTCAACGCCATGTATGTACTGTATATTTGTTTTTACATGCTAAGGTGTTAGTCAAAATGATTTTTGTGCTAATCCACAGCATGGTTCAAACGTGTAACATTCCTCTTGCAATAATTCAAGCCCCACCCCCAATCGCTGTAATTCGCTAAACTGATTTACAAATATGGCAATGATTAAACCGTTTCTCCTAGCATTCAGTTAGCTCTCCTGTTTGCCTTCCCTTTAATGGTGATACAATACAGCTGAATGCCTGCTGCTTTGATATCGTATTCCATTTACTATGTTCACTGGTTGATCATCTGTGCGAGTGTAACTGCTAATCTATAATCGCTGCAGTCAGGCAAGTCTGTTCTGTTAAAGGGCCAGACCGTCTCAATACAACAACTGCTCTCATAATCTAAGTGTGCGTCAACTCTGTTGCCCCTGGTGTGTGACATCTAATTCAGCTTGTGCCCTCTGATAATGACAGTATCGATTTAGATTGGATGTTTTTTCCCTCTCCATCAGGAATGCTTGTCTTTTTATGCTGTGGTTACATCACACTGAGAGCTTACTGGCTAAGAACTCATCCCAATGTGTCTGTGTTGTGGATTTTTCATATGCTGTCGCCAATCACAGGGGGTTGGAAATGTCTCTCTACAAAAGTATGTCTGTGCTTCTGTTTGCCGTCTAATGTGGTTCGAAGATGAGCATTTTGTGGAACCGGGGGGATTTTAGATGAAATTACACAGGCAAGGCTGTCATCTTGATGCTTTTTAGAACAATAAAGCAGATCATTATGATTAAATTATCCAATGGATATCTGTGAATTTGTCCTGTTGAAGGATTTAATAAAGTCTAAAAATCGCATGCTTATTGAGTACGCTGTGTTTAAGTCCTCAGTGTTGTTGATGAAGAACAGTAACAACATACAGTATTCTAGGTGAAAGTATGGCAAGTTTTAGCTATAGAGTTGCCACTGATAATTCCTGTATATTGGCATTTAAGTATAAAGAGATTTATACAGTGATTCTTTTGATATCTGAGATTGACATAATTTAAATCACATTGGTGGGAAACAATTATCACGCACTCGAATGCTATATTTTTGACCAAATTCTCAGGATTTTAACGGAAAAACTATAGAAGGCGAGGGCTGATAAAGCAACAGCTGATATCAAACACAACTCGTATGAAAAATTTCTCCAATGTGTGAAATGTTCCCAGCAGTTTGGTTGTAACATGCCAAAATACGGGACAAACGTCATACCGTATGGATTCAATACGGACCGCAATTTTGTTCGCTTAAATACGGGACGGTTTGCAACCCTAATCGAGTGGTTAGAACAACTTCTTTTACTGATCGTGCATGAATTCTATGCACAGAATGAAGCATAAAATCAATGATAACACATTTGAATGTCACATTAGTTAATGTTTTACTTGTAGTCTTGTGCATCTCATTTTTAAAACCCTTCTAAACACCTCCCACAGTGGTGTGGCTGGTGTCTGGATGTTCACAAACAGTATACCGTTGCACAGCTGTTTCAAACTTCTTTTTGGCTCCGAGCAAAGAACGAAGAACTTCTCAGATGAGTATGCTGGGGCCTTAAGCCATGAACCAAACCAACAAACTTTAACGTGAATCAGAACATTACAAATTTAGATTTTAAGTAAAAATTTGTTTGAAAATAGGACAAAAAGACAAATGTTCAAGAATGTGTACTTAACGTCTCAAATGAGGGAGTGAACTACAATCCCATGAAGCATTGTGAATGTCATTGAACAAAAATAATGGAATTACTAGTTTTTATTTGTCGATTATGACTATAGAAACAATATATTTGGTTTGTTGCTAAATATTCAGATATATACAAATAAACTCAGCAAAAAAAGAAACGTCCCTTTTTCAGGACACTATTTATGTATATAAAGATCATTTTGTAAAAATCAAAATAACTCAACAGATCTTTATTTTAAAGTGTTTAAACAATGTTTTCCATGCTTGTTCAATGAACCATAAACAATTAATGAACATGTACCAGTGGAACGTTCGTTAAGACACTAACAGCTTACAGATGGTATCTGATGGTCACAGTTATAAAAACTCAGGACACTAAAGAGACCTTTCTACTGACTGAAAAACACCAAAAGAAAGATGCCCAGGGTCCCTGCTTATCTACGTGAGGCATGCTGCATTGAGGCATGAGGACTGCAGATGTGGCCAGAGCAATAAATTGCAATGTCTGTACTGTGAGACACCTAAGACAGCACTACAGGGAAGACATCCTCCGCCCTCATGTGGTAACCTTCCTGCAGGCTCATCCTGACATGGCCCTCCAGCATGACAGTGCCTCCAGCCATACTGCTCATTCTATGTGTGATTTCCTGCAAGACAGGAATGTCAGTGTTCTGCCATGGCCAGCGATGAGCCCGGATCTCAATCCCACTGAGCACGTCTGGGACCTGTTGGATCAGAGGGTGAGGGCTAGGGCCATTCCCCCAAGAAATGTCTGGGAACGTGGTGGATGAGTGGGGTAACATTTCTGGTGCAGTCCATGAAGAGGATATGCACTGGAGAACTTAATTCAGCTGGTGGCCAGACCAGATACTGACTGTTACTTCTGATTTTGACCCGTCTTTGTTCAGGGACAAATTATTCCATTTCTGTTAGTCACGTGTCTGTGAAACTTGTTCAGTTTATGTCTTTGTTGAATCTGGGTTTGCTGAAAATAAAAGCAGTTAAATGTGAGAGGACATTTCTTTTTTTGTTGTTTGAGTGACTGAGGAATGATTTGATAGCGCCATTCAGGTAACGGGTCTGCACATATATACTTTTCATGAATGATACCCATTCTGAGTAGATTGTTATTACATAATTATTTCAGATTTGTTAATATGACATAGATTTATTATTATATTGTACCTTATTCAACTGTATTTTTGTCTCTCCATTATAGACTCTATGTTAAGCGTATCTCTATCCTCAGAGACCTGGATTTGATAGCCATGTTGTACTTTTGACTCCAGGCCATGAAGTGTCTTAATTAATGAATGTATTTCCAGCGCAAAATGTGGAAATCTTGTAATCGCTTCCCTTAAGCCTGCAATTAGATCACCACTTAGTCATAGGCACTCTTACTGTTTGTCTCTCTTTAAGGTGCAGTTTCACTCTTCGTAAGCGGCAGTCCATCAGCTAATGTCTTATAGAAAAAATCAGGTTGTTTCTGTGCCACAGCGGGGTCTCGGCCATCTCCAACCTGCCTCCAAGATATGCTGAGAAGGGGAGTGGTGTTGTGCATGCTAATGTTCAATGGCAGTCTTAGCTGCTGGTTTTGTCTCCCCCTCTTTGCACCCGATATCACTAGCTTCCTCCATCTCTGGTGCCCACCCACTCCTCCTTTCCGGTGGTCCAAGAGGAAGCAGGTGGAGAGGTCAGAGCACTAATGAGATGCTCGGGGAGCGAACGACAGGAGTGTGCATGTGTAAATAATCTCTTAATTACAGGGAAATGCACCATGAGTAGGAAACCCTTCGCTGTGATATCTTAATTTTTTTTCTTCAAACACCCCTCTGCCCCATACACCCCCCCACCCAGCGCTGCCACCCTCCCATTCGAGCCAGGTTCACTGAATCACAAAAAGACGTTTATTCAAAGATTAAAGCAAACTCTGGAAGATTGCTGTATAAAAAGGTAATTTACAATATTAAACTGGCTTTTATCTATATGCAAATTACCCCACCCCCTATTCTTATTTAAATAGTTTACGAGAGGGTTTGAGGGCTGTATTTTTGTACGGGAGCACATAACTTGGTTAGTTTGTGATAAAAGCGATTAGCCATTTATTTATTTATTTAAATCCTTTATATTTGCTATGAGTTTATTTATTTCAATTAAGCCAAGGGTTTCCTTGTGAGCAGAGTTATGAGATCTAACATGAAGAATATTGTTGCAGATCATTTTTTCACTGGGTGGAATTTTCACCTGAGGGCTTTCCCGAATTCGTGCAATATTTAGGGCCAAGCGAATTTTTCAGGTTTCCCTTCAGTGTGATATAATGCATTATGAGGTCTCCTTGACATTGATAATTCCATATCACATTAAACGTTTTGAATACATGAGAAGATATACTCCTGGTAGATGTGATATCCAAGCTGTTGGAGGCATCAGCGTTGTCAAAAGCAAAATTAAGGATTCATGAGTTTGAACAGGAATTATCAGACATTTAAGAAAATTCTGGTATTTTTATTTGATGAGGTAGCTAGGAAACATTTTTATATATTTGTTGTTAAAGTCAATCTATAATCAAACTTAACCCATTTATCATCTTTTTACAGGTTCTTGGTCTTATTTGTAAACGATTCATCAGTACATTCTTATTACAAGATTGTCATATTCGTAATCTTTAATCAAAGTTAAAGTACTTACTTGCTCCACCTCTTAAATGACTTTCCCTGTTTGGCTTACATCACCAAGACCAAATCATAATAATAGTGCATGATGGTGAAATCATGAAAAAATCGAGGCTTGTACAAAAACGTACGACTTTTACTGACTTTTTAAAAATAAATGAACCAACAAACAATGTTATTATGATTTTAACTTCTAACCACCTCTATAGGTGGCTAGCTAAAAACTTGATGCCTGTATTGTGTTGATTTGTAATTCTAGCTGTTTTGACTAAATAAAAGACGTACCGTTTTGTATGAGCCAATTCTTACGATATCTTACAATTTTCCCATATTGCATGAATTATTACAAGTTGTCTTGAGACTATGTTCCCAAGACCATCTTATTTTTCCAGCCCCTCCCCTCCAACCACCTGCCATTTAGAGACCACACCCATCTAGCTGCGCTGGTCCATTCTGGTTCAAAATGGCCACTTTTTACGATTTGTTTCATTTGGAAATACGTCACAATTAAAGTGAAATGTATCATTTGTTTTCGATGAGTAAAAACAATGGCACACAATGGGAGCATTTGAGAAACCTGTTTGTAGACAGTCACGATTTTTGCAATTCCGTTTGGTGACACTAGTTGTGGAATTACACACTTCACCTTTAAGGAAGTACCATGTGATCCGAATGCAGAATCATGTTGACTTTAAACACAAAACCAATCAGTTTGACAAACTGTTTGATCTGAAGCCACTATTAATTTAATTAACATTAATAAGCAATTGATAAGCTGCAACACTAATGAATTATAATGAAATATAAACAGATTTAAAATCTCCACCTCCTGTTGTGTTGTACTTAAGGTCATTAATCACCGAGAAGTTTCTTCTGCATCTGTGTGGAGTAAATTAACATAGTTTTTATTCTTTACCAAAAAGGCAATTCACATAAGTAGTTCAGGAAATTTAGACTCTAACAAAACGAAATCTTGCTCTTAAATCCCCTTCGGAGGTTACGTTCCAACCTCCTGTATCTTTACCATCTTTGTGTACTGTAGTTTAATCATACAGCGAGGCTGGGGAGAAAACCTTGGCATATTATTTCTTATGAGAGGTCACCAAAAACACGAATCATGAAACCCTGAGCTTTCTCTGTAGAATTACGTTTCTCAACATATAGGCAGAGAGGAATTCTGTAGGTGCATAACCAAACCCCTTCCAGCACGGCAATTTACTGAGGGTCAATAGGGTGCAGTCACAAAGCTGTAAATTTACTTTTTCATCTATTCGACTTTAGTACCAGTAGCAGAATGCAAAAACACTGCTCTCATCTCTGAAGGTAGGATGTCTCGGACAGAATACAATAATGTTAGCCTCAACCATGTGTTAGCATTTAAGAGTAGAGCTTCAAACTCTAAATATGGAGACAGCTCTTCACCCATCTGTTCTGCCAAGAGCAAGACTTCGTTTTTATCGTTCTCCAAATTCACACCTGTTAGATAATACATAATGTGGTCTAGATTCGCTGGACTATTGAGGTCATTGATTCAAAGATTTAGCATAAAACTATACCATGAAAAAATTATGGTAATATCAGGACTTTTATTTGGACATTTCAAAGTTTTTTTTATTTTTTTATACTTTACCCTCTCCTCGCGGACAGTGGCCATACCTCCTCGTCCATGCGGCTGGCAGCGATTCCATGACAGAGAATCCCTCCTCCTTCCCTGGATTTGGGACCAATGTAACAAGGTTCAAATGGGAAAGAAGGAGGCAGGAACCGGCTGAACCGTCTAAGTAATAATGAAACAAAAATACACAAATTCACACATGGCAGCTGTGTGTGGCTCTATTGCTCTAAAGACGATTTTGGGGAGTAATCAACATATTGATGTGCATGTAAATGGACTCAGTGTCATAAATGTACTTTTTCATGAAGCTGTAATAAAAGCAGTTTTATATGTTTATAGGCCTTGAATAGAATATTAAGAAATGCATCAGTTGGTACAAATAAAATAGAAGAACTTATGATGCCCCAGCAGTTTGCATTTCAGGGGCATTTTTGATATATATTAAAATATAATGGTATTACTGGGTTAATCTCAAGAAATAATAATTTTAAACAAGATCATTCAGATGTTTGCATTCTGATTTTATTTTCATGAAAGTTATGCAGAAAATAATTCCATTAATTTAACGTTAATTTATTGACATTACCTAACCTATTATATATATATATATATATATATATATATATATATATATACACACCACTTAATATATATTTGAAAGTATACGTTAGATTTGTTGAATTTGTTTAATTTATGCCGATTTGAATATGTACAGACATTATTACAGTAATGAGAATTGTATGTGCATTACAGTAATTTGGGGGGAAATTTAACTGTCATGACAATATTGCTACTTATTTGTCCTAAAATAGGACAAATTCATTTTTAGTAAAAATACAAGTTCTCATTTTTCCTTTTTTGATTTTTGGGTGAAATATGACTGAGACTCACCCGACAACCTGATACCATCCCTGAACCATAGTACCACTGGAGGTTTATTTTTTATTTTTTTGTCAGGGTTGTGTTTCACTGTTCACATTTGCACATTTTTGATCCATAGAACATGCTTTTTTAAAAATCAACTGTGTGTTTAACGTAGCCTCCATTTACAGGTCACGGATATGGTAGGGTATATCTTGCACTGAAGCTAATTGGCGATTATGTTCATGATTCCAGCAAAGTGATTCATTTAATGAACAGATTATTGGCATAATGACATACGGCCGATGCGTTGTGGCTTCTCTCTGAGGACTCAGCCAGCAATGGAAATGACATCAATGGAGGAGGTGAGGTCACTTTTACTCATCTAATCTCCCTGAAGAATGCATTACTGGGAAAAAAGAAGCTTAATACCCCATGCACAGAACTCTATAGTACTCTTGGCACTGGGAAAGAAAAACATATTATGGATAATATCTTAAAATGGCTTTGTTTACTTTTATTTTTTGTCTTTTGCTTTGTATGTGTTCTCGGTTTTATTCTAACCCATGCTTCTAGTGGATTTTTGTAGTGTTATTTGCTTGGTTGCGATTAGCAACATTCAAAACGTGCAGTTCAGCCACAATAGTATTACACTAAGAGCTCCAGTTGGGGTTCACACTGAAAATCTAGGATTCAAAATCAATTTAAAATTATAGTAGACATCTAAAGACTTTATAAAGACAGAAAGTCAAATAGGTATAGAACAACATGATTAAGCATTTTTAGTTTTGGGTGAACTGTTCCTTAATAACTGATGTTATTAAAAAGCAGATCCAGGGTAAGAAATATTACCTAAGGTTAAAAAAGTGTTTTCCTGTACTTGCATTTGCTCTCATTGATATCAGCATTGGGTTTTTTGAATGCTGATAACTGATTAAATTTTTTTTTGTTCATATTGATTTTTAGTTTCAGTCATTAAATAATATGCTTACAGTAAATAATCTGGATTTCCCCTCAAGTAACAATAGTTTTAAAACCTGCAGAGGTGGTTGGCAGATTAGGCAGTTTCTGCTCGGTGTAAAAACAGCACATGCAGCAAACATGATACAATAATCTATGGTGTAATACAATTATATTTCTGAATGCAGCATTGAAATGGAATAGCTAGGTTTGATTTCAAATAGGAAACAGGAATAGATGAGGTTCTAAAGGTTTTCTTCCTACATACTGACATAACATGGATATATCATGTCAATATACTGTACTGTAAATTAAAATATAATAAGACAAAGCACTGATGTCAATACTCACGATTATAGCAACTAACTGGCTGTGTTGTATAAAGTATTCATTCGTCATACTTAAGTAAAATTACCTTCATGATACCTTGTTTTGTCAATGCAGCTTTAGGACACCACTGCTGAGTATTCATCTACCGAATGTCCGCTCCCTCGCCAACAAAATGGACAAACTGCTTCTGCTCACACAAATAAATAAGGACTTTTCTAACTTTGCTGCTCTGAGTTTCACGGGAACCTGGCCGAATGAAGCCATCCCAGACAGCGCACTACATCTGCCGGGCAGCACTGTGGTAGCAGTGGAGTACTTAAGGTTCCTGGGCTCTACCATCTCTCAGAACCTGAAGTGGGACACCGACGTAGACTCCATTGTGAAGAAAGCACAGCAGAGGTTGTACTTCCTTCACCAGCTGAGGAAGTTCAACCTGCCACTGGAGCTGCTGACTCAGTTCTGCTCAGCCGTCAGAGTGAGGAAACGTGCAAGTAGAATCACTCAACACCCCACACACCCTGCCAACTCAGTTTTTGAGCTGTTGCCCTCCGGCCGCTGCTACAGAGCAATCAGCGCCAGGACAACCAGACACAAGAACCATTTTTACCCTCAGGCCATTTACTACATAAACAATTAAACTGCCTTCAGGACTCCCATAGTGCAATAATGTATAAATATGTAATGTACACATGTAAATTCACTAATTTAATTAAATAACTGTACATACCCCTACCTTGCACTTATATTACCACTTGCACTTGTACATACACCATTCTATGTTATATGACCTATTTTTTTGTATGTCTATTTATACTCTTACATTGTTTTATATTCTGTCTTACTGTATTTTTCTGTGTGCACTTGCTTGTTCTCCTATCACCAAAAAGTCCTTGTGTACACTTGGCATTAAAGCTGATTCTGAAAATTGATTCAAGTAAAAGTTAAAGTAGCTCATGAAAAAACTACTTAAGTAAAAGTATTAAAGTAACAAAAGTACATATAAATCACATCAATTAAGAAATAGCTAATTAAACGCATGGAAACTTATTTGATTGCTGGTGCTCATCATTTACTCATTCTCATGCCATCCCAGACTTATTTTTTTGCTGTACACAAAAGAATATCTTAGCTCTGTAGGTCCATAAAATGCAAGTGAATGGTGACCAGAAATTTGAAGCACCAAAAAGGAGAAAAAAGGCAACATTAAAGTAATCCATATGACTCCAGTGGTTTAATCAATGTCTTCTGAAGAGACCCATTTAGTTTAGAGTTAGAACCAGCCCCTTTTCGTAACCGGCCCACCATGAAAAGTCCCAGTTCTCCCTATGGACAGTCCGCCCCTGGAGATTAGTGTACATGAACACCACCACAAAGTCGTAAATCTAGTGAGATTGTCTTGGATTTCCCATTTTCTGAGATGGGGGCATGTCAATTTAAGAAGCATGGCAAGAATCAAGAAAATTGGTGACAGTACAGTTTAGATTTTTGTCCTATTGATGAAGAATATAGCTTGCCAGAAAGTAAGGGTGCTTTCACACTGGCAGTTTAGTTCGAAATAGAGCACGGTTTGCATGAAAAATTGGTAATGTTAAAGCTGTCATGCAGACCAGGGAGCACACCGCGGTAACAAACCCGAGACTACCTGTAAGGTGGTCTGAGTTCGGTTGCAATGGAACTGTTGCACGATTTGCGTGAATGTGAAAGCAACTCGGAGTCGGGTGCGCGCTCGATCAGGAAGTAAAGTAACCTGCGCATGCGCTTTTCATTCCTGAAAGTCCCAAAAAATTAATGACACCTCAATGACATACAAGTAGAATCAACACTATAAATACTGTCTGTCTTTCTGTCTGTCTATCTATCAATCTTATAAATACTATATATAAATACTATTATAGGTTATAAATATAGGGTATAATAGGAAATGACAGTGGCAATAACTTCCCCTTGGACACGAGCATGAGTAAGCGTGCAGCGTAAACAAAGATGAAAATGAATTCCTTGCAATCAGCTGTCTCCTCAAAAACACAGTTTGCGAGTAGCATCAAGTCTGATGAGTTACACCAAGAAGTGCACATTTACGCAGTTGTCGTTCACTCAAAACAAAAGGTATATTGAGTCGTATTGTGTTCTCCATGTGTGTTTGTGATGACGTAAGATGAACGCAAATGGACCGGGGTTCGATAGAATCAAGTGAGTGTGAAACCAGACCAACTCTGCGGGGGGCACCGGGAACAATCGCACTTTTGATATAGGACCGCAGCAAAAGTGCCCATTGTGAAAGCCCCCTAAGACTCATTTAGCTAGTTTAAATGAGATGACAGTCTTCTGCAACAAAACCACATTTCCCTTCAATATATGTGGACAAACAAGAATGATCAAATAATACACACCTAATATGCAGTGTGCATGTGAACACATATACATGTCATTGTACTGGTGCTTCCTGCTTTTTCGGAAAGTGATAAAGATGAAAAATTGCGAAACGAACCAATTATATCCAACTAAGATCACTTGGACGCTCATTACATTGAAATGACAACTTCTGAATTGTAAGTACAAATTACAATTGAATTGAACGCAGTGACCACAACATAATTGAAATAGTGCTTATATTGGCTATGTGTTAACATATGTGGATTAGACATACAGTATGATTGAGAGAATAAAACAAAAACAAACAGTTCATAACTAATTCTAACATTGAAGGTGGCAGCTGAGTCATATTTAGTGACCATAAAAGAGACTAGGCTCTTAATTTGGGCCAATAATTGCTGATTGGCGATAGTGATGTCTGATTCGTGAAAGAATCATTTGAGTCGAATCTTTTACATTTGATTCATCCAATAATTTATTGCATGTACAGCTTGTATTTTTTTTGCGGTGTTCAGTCACAAAAGTAACAAAAGGGTCTGGAGAAATGTGTCGGAGTAAAAGTATAGATTTTGTCCATAAAATATAGTGAAGTAAAAGTCAAAAGAAATATTTATATTTTAAAAATTTTAAAACTGTATTTAAGTACAGTAGCGAAGTATTTGTGCATACTGGTGGGCTATTAACGCATTCATAACACAGTGGTATTCATTTACTTATAATTTGTTTTTGAAGTAAAATACATTTAGATTTGTCATTGTAAAATAAACAACTGACCAATGTCCTTTCACAGACACACAGGGCTGCCAAGGATCTTCAAAAGACAACCAGTTATTTGTTCTAAAGCCTATGTAGGAAGCCTTTGAAGGCATCTTGTCTTAACTTGTCTGATTGCTGGTTTTAGGCATTTTCTGAAACCTTAAATGAGCAAAGTCCAACAAAAATCTTCTGCTGGTTGAAGGTGTTTTTCCAGCAGTTGACTACTTTACTAAGTAGGCAGATCACTTGGTTTTGGAATGGAGCTAATGACTCTTTTTAGAGACCAAACTCTGTTTAAAAAGTAGAAGAAACCAACTGCTGCAGACATTAGGAACTGTGGAATTCAGGAGAATAATTTATGGTTTCCAGCAGAAAAAGCCAGGGTGGAACTTGCACATAGTCAGCTCCTGAGAGAGAGAAATCTGTGGTACTTCGGCATTCTGGGAGTGCCCCTGCAGAGCGACTCTGGGCTCAGGTTGTTTGCACACAGGGTAGGGAGGATAATCCCAAGGGTATTTCTCACCTCCTACAGGTTAAGGATACATCTCTCTATCTGTCTCTCTTTCTCTTTTTTTTTCTCTCTCTCTCTCTCTCTCTCTCTCTCTGTGTGTGTGTGTGTGTGTATTCAGTGGTGCAGAAAGGATCGGTGGAGTTGGTACATGCTCTGGGTTTGTCTTGTTCAGGGTCATTGAATGCACAGCAGTGACCGGCTCTGATTCCTTGTTGTTCTACACAACATTGCGTCTCTCTGTGGTCTGTAATAGCACACGTCTCATTTATCTTTTACTTGGACTGTGTTAGGCCCATGTGTTTAAAGGGATAGTTCACCAAAATCTTTTATTTTACTATCCCCAATTTGTTTTAAACCCCTAGGACTTTTTCTTCTGTCGAATACAAACGAAAATGTCAGGCAGATTGTAAGTCTCAGTTAGCAGTCACTCAGTCCAAACTGAACCCATAAGCTAGTTTTGGCCTCTGCTGATACTCTGTGTCAAAGAGGTCCATTTTCTGGCTGAGGTAATCACTTCCATTAGCATTTATCAGTGTGCCTGTCCAGAGACCACTTTAGAGACATTTGCTTTCTCTAGTGCTCTAAAAGGCTGCCCTCTCCCACCCGCAGGTCTCGCTGCAGGAATACAAGAGCACCAGGGCTTGCGTGACCATTAATTGATGTATTTTAGGGTTTGCTAAGATATTAGCAGCTAATCCACCTGAAACAATCCATGATTTTTGCATCATCCTCAAAGGATAGATTCAAGAGCTTGTGGAAAAGGCATAGAAACCAGACTTTACAGTCCACTGTCTCACAAAACACAGCGTCCCACGACCATGCCACTCAGTTTGGTAAAAATAAAGACTGCCAAAGAAACGTGTGTTAACTACAGCATTCCATTTAGGTATACTATCATTGCATCAAAACTTTTTATTTACACGTTTTTACAGTTATTGCTCATTTTAACAATCACAGACTTTTCTGTGTGCAGTTTATTCAAAATTGTAATAACAGTTTTGTTTTTCATGCTGCTTAGAGAGCCAATGTGAAGTTGACTGTATGGGCACATCAGTTACTTACTAATGTTTAAAACAGCAATAAAGTAATTAAGGAACATGGTTCTCAATGTCTTTTGGTTGAGTAGCCTATATCTTGAATATGGCATGCAAAGGCTATGCCCCACACAAAATAAGTATTTTAATGTAAATGTTATAACTCTAAATTAATTGCAATTACAACATCAAAAGAAATCAACAAATATGAGTTTTGCAATCATACAGGCTTAATTTATAGTCAAAGGCTGCTATGGTGCGTCTCCCTGGTTGTATGGCATGTGTCGATTTTTCAATATGATCACACAGGAAATCGCCATGTTGCTTCCTAAAGTCAGTGGCGATTTCTCAGGGCCAAAAAAGCCTTGTCTGCTTGTGTAACATTCTTAATAAATAAATATTTTTTTCATCCTTTCATTCTCATTGACCTTTTTGCTTATGTATTTCCAATTGCTTTCCACTCGTATTCATCTAAACTATCTATTCATAGAAACGTCACTTTTTCGTTTTTTTGGTAAAAATCCAAATAACTTTACAGATCTTTATTGCAAAGGGTTTAAACAATGTTTTCCAAGCTTGTTCAGTGAACCATAAACAATTAATGAACCAGTGGAAAAGTCGTTAAGACACTAACAGCTTACAGACTGTAGGCAAATAAGGTCACCATTATAAAAACTTAGGACACTAAAGAGACCTTTCTACTGACTCTGAAAAACACAAAAAGAAAGATGCCCAGGGTCCCTGCTCATCAGCGTGAACATACCTTAGGCATGCTGCATGGAGGCATGAGGACTGCAGATGTGGCCAGGGCAATTAATTGCAATGTCTGTACTATGAGACACCTAAGACAGCACTACAGGGAGACAGGAAGTACAGCTGATCATCCTTGCAGTGGCAGACCACGTGTAATAACACCTGCACAGGATCAACACATCTGAATCTGTGGACAGATTCAGGATGGCAACAACAACTGCCTGAGTTACACTAGGAATGCACAATCCTTCCATCTGTGCTCAGACTGTCCACAATAGGCTGAGAGAGGCTGGACAGAGGGCTTGTAGGCCTGTTGTAAGTCAGGTCCTTACCAGACATTACCGTCAATGATGTCACCTATGGGCTCAAACCCACCTTTGTTGGACCTGACAGTACTGGCAAAAAGTGCTCTTCACTGACTAGTCACAGTTTTGTCTCACCAGGGGTGATGGTCGGACTCGTGTTTATTGTCAAATGAATGAGCGTTACACAGAGGCCTGTACTCTGGAGCAGAATCGATTTGGAAGTGGACGGTCCATCAAGGTCTGGGGCGGTGTGTCACAGCAATCATCGGACTGAGCTTGTTGTCATTACAGGCAATCTCAACGTTTTGCGTTACAGGGAAGACATCCTCCTCCCTCGTGTGGTAACCTTCCTGCAGGCTCATCCTGACTTGACCATCCAGCATGACAATGCCACCAGCCATACTGCTCGTTCTATGTGTGATTTCCTGCAAGACAGGAATGTCAGTGTTCTGCCATGGCCAGTGAAGAGCCAAGATCTCAATCCCACTGAGCACGTCTGCAACCTGCTGGATTAGAGGGTGAGGGCTAGGGCCATTCCCCCAGGAATGTCCGGGAACTTTCAAGTGCCTTGGTGGAAGAGTGGGGTAACATCTCTGGTGCAGTCCATGAGGAGGATATGCACTGCAGAACTTAATTCAGCTGGTGGCCACACCCAATACTGACTGTTACATTTGATTTTGACCCTCCCACTTTGTTCAGGGACACATTATTCCATTTCTGTTAGTCACATGTTGGTGAAACTTGTTCAGTTTTTTGTTGTTTGTTGTTGTCTTTTTAAGTTCATACAAATATTTACACGTTAAATTTGCTGAAAATAAAAGCAGAAGAGTTAAAGAGTTTTAAAAATGAATATCAAAAACAAAAGGTTTATCCAATCAGAAGTTATTCCTCGATTCTTACAAGCAAAGTGTGACAACTGTTTCATAAATTGCATGCTCGAAACCATGCTCCTTAGACGAAGCAGCGCGTAATTCTGAGCTCCACCCCACCAGGCCTTCAGAATATCCACAGAATCCCTCAACACTGTATTGAATAGGCATCTAAAGTCAGACTGTCAGATTCATCAGCCAGCCAGATTGATTTATTTGTTCTTGGTGGGTGTGGTCTTTAGGATTTGTCCCAGTCAAGGCCTTCTAGCTGTCCTAGAGTGATACAAACACGCTTTAAGTGATGTACCTAATTTGAAAGCGAAGAGCACGAAATCTTGCTGACGAGTCGGGAGAGGTGGGTAGAGTAGACAAAAATTGTCCTCAAGTAAAAGTACAATTACTTCAAAAAAATTATTACTCAAGTAGAAGTAAAAAAACTAACATAAATAATTTCTTGAGTAAGAAAGTATCCAATTAAAAGAGTACTCACGTAGTAACTCGTTACTTTCACTAATTATATAATACATGTTTACTCGCCTATATTCCATTACATAATACACATTGAACATGTTCTACAGAATTATTATTATTATTCATGGAATTCTGTAGAATTCATATGATTTTTTTTATGATTTCTTCCATGCAACACAATAAGGAGATATTAGACAGAATGTTTGCCTGAGTCACTATTTACTTTCAGTGACTGTTTTTTTTTTCTCTCCATATTGTGAAAGTGAGTGGCGACTGAGACTGTCAGTCCCTAACATTCTGTCTAACATATTTTTTTTTACACATAATACAAAGGGTCACACTGGTTTGGAAAAACATGAGGGTAGAGAAATGATGACAGAATATTAAATTATGGCTGAGCTATCACTTTAAAGAGATAGTTTAACCAAAAATGAACATTCTCTCATCCTTTACTCACCCTTATGCCATCCCAGATGTGTATGACTTCCTTTCTTCTGCAGAACACAAATTCAGATTTTTAAAAGAATATTTGAGCTCTGTAGACCAAAATTTTGATGTTCCAGAAAGCACATAAAGGCAGCACAATAGTAATCCATAAGACACCAGTGGTATGATAGGTGTGGGTGTGAAACGCATCAATATTTGTCATTGTTTGCCAGAAAGCAGGAGGTGATATGCAGAGAAGAATGTGAATCACCAAAAACACAAGTAGAAGAATGTGAAAGTGATCTGTTTCTCTGTTTCTCATCCACACTTATCACATTGCTTCTGAAGATATTGATTTAACAACTAGGATTTTATGGATTACTTTTATGCTGACTTATGTTTGTTTGTTTAGCTTTAAAATGTTGCCACCCATTCACTTGCATTATATGGACCTACAGAACTGAGAAATTCTTCTAAAAATCTTAATTTGAGTTCAGCAGATGAAAGAGATACACATTGGGTGTCATGAGGGTGAGTAAATAATGAGAATTGTAATTTTTGGTGAACTATCACTTTAAGGGCTCTTGTCAGATTTGGATGAATTTGTCAATAAGAATAGAGGTTTGGAAACATTTCTAGTAATTATTACAGTGAAACATGATAATGTTGTACAAGGACATTATATATAATGCTGAAATATAAACCAAAGCAAGATCATGCTTTTTTCAAATTGATAAGTACTTTTTGTACTGCTTTAGCAACATCAGGACATCAAGTGTAAATTAGGCTGCTTGAGTCAACCATGTACCCTGACAAAACAAAATTTATTGAAAGCAAAATATTTATACATTTAAATTGCAAATATTATTAAAGAGCATTTTCTTGGTATCAGACATCCCTGGTTCTGACTTTTGTGCATGGATGTGTTTTTAAAATGTCAACTGGCATTATTAGTTGATTGCAATGTAAGAATAATTGTGAAACTGTGTTTTCTTAATGTCACAAATTGCACTGAAGGCCTAGACTTAAAATACATGAGCCGCCACTGCCTTAATTGTACCCTGAATTCAACCCTATTCAGCCGAATTATTGACAAGCACCATCCCACATCAGAAATTATTACATCAATTCAAGTAAGAATAGATTTCTCTATAGCGCATTGCACAAGCAGTACTTAATGCACAATGAATTTATCCGGAGGTTGCATTTTCCCTCTAAAATTACCTTTCTACTCCATTGACGGTTAGGTTTTGGGTTGGGGTTTGGGTTAGGGGTAGAGATCCTGTAACTTGCTTTTGGCGCAACTATTGACATTTCACCCAGCAACTGGATCTCACATGTGCCCATACATTCAACAACACTTCCAGCATCGGCCAATGGGGGCAGTGATTTTAATTTCAGTAAACAGTCTGATTTCAGCAGCAAAACGTTTGACTTACTGTTGCCGAATTCACAGTGCGATTTTTAAACACCATGTAAAGTTAATTATAGTTAACTTTTAATGCATAGCACACCAATGTCGGTTAAAAAAAACAAAACAAAACAAAACAAAAAAAACAGTCAGATGAATCTGGGAGCATATTTACATCTGGAAAACCAAAGACATCTCTGATTCATCCCCAAACGGTAGATTCAAGATCTTGAGGGAGGGGTGTGGAAACCCCACTCTGCACTCTACTGTCCAAACATAGCATCCCATGGCCCTGCTACTCCATTACGAAAAAAATAAGGCTTTGCCAAAATCTGTGAAATTCCAGAAGGTTTTTAATGGTCCTTGGTGCCACAGCCCTGCCAAATCCTTGACAGGGAAGGCTAATGCCAACTCAGATGAGGCATGGTGGCATTGGACACTATTCTGAACACGGCCTACTGGCAGACTGGAAACATTTAATTGCAGAATATAGGATGCCCATGCCAGCTGTCTCCGGTAGAAGAGTTAAACACCTTTCTCTGTAAATGAAGAGTGATTTAATTCAATTTTGCTTTTAAATTGTGCTGATGTATAAGGTGCATGCGAGTGCAGTTAATGCTTATTTGCAGACAGTATACTAACTAATCTTACAAAAACATGTCACTAACTAATGGAACATTTTATAATGACCTGTGCAGTTTCTTTCCATAAAAATACAGTGTATCACTGAATTTATTATTAAACTTTGGGACAGAGTGATGTAGAAAGACAGATTATTATTATTATTATTTTTTGCCATTTTCTTATCTTGGAAGTCACACTATCTAAATGATCTTAAGGGTAATTCTGTTTTTCTACATTTCAGGCTCACAAATATACATGGCAAATAATTTATTTCAAAGCTTGTGATTTCAACCCCATTTACAAGTCAAGTAAAATATAATTTAATATAATAAATAAAAAACATTTTTCTATAAACATCATGCATTAAAAGGATAGGTTCATCCAAATTTTTTTATTCTTTATTAATTTACTCAACTACATGTTGTCCAAAACACTATTTTATAATTTTAGCCAAATCTATTTTTGTTCCATAAGTGATTTTATACTGTCAAGCACTAAAATGGACCAATTAAAGCACAAAAAAACATACCAAAGTAGTCTGCATAAATCTGCTATTTTTCAAGTCTTCTGAAGCCATACGATACATTGTGTGAGAAATAGCTAAATTCAAGTCATTATATGCTGAAAATGTTTCCTCCCATTGTAGCTCTCAAATTTGAGCTTTTGCATTGTCATTAATGTCATCATACCAGATTTGATGTCCATGATGTCAAACATCAAATGTTCTTGAGGTCTGCCACTGAGCGATGTGACGCGTATAGATGTTTTGTATTGAACACAAGTGCAAATGAGATTTCATAGCTGCGGTCAAGGGGAAGATTATCAGTCAACATCGATTTCAATTTTTGTATGTTTCTGACAGAATTGTAATTTTTGGGTGAATTGTCCCTTTAATATTACTTCTACCCCCCCCCACCCCCAAACCCCCCTCCACCCCCTTTCATTGGTCATCTAACACTAGAATGTTTAGATCTTGTGAGCAACTGATTGACAGTATCCCGAGACCCCTCACTGTCTCACAGGTTATAGGTAAAGTAGCACACGCTGTACTGTGTATCGACCTTGTCAGAGCTTTAACATGGTGGCAAAGTTAAGAACCACCAAACCGACAGAGTCAAGACCTGCCAGAAAAGCAATTATAAACACTCGATAAGACAAGTGTAGCAGCATTCAGGAGATGTCTGTGGCAAACCTGCAATAGACCATACATGGCTTTAAAGAGATGTTAGGACCAAAAGATTCACTCTGATCAAAGCCTCGCCACACAGGAGAACCCAGGACACAAGGCCAAGGTAATTCTCAGCAGCACTATTCCTTCAAAGAGACATGACCGTGAGTAGTGTTGTCAAGCCTTTGTGTAATAACAAAAGAGACCAACCTTTGGTGGTCTAAAAATATCCCCCAGCCTACAAAACAATTACACTGATGGACCAAGAAGGTGCAAAACACCCCTCCTCCAAGCTTCTTCTGGGTGACGTGGGTTTCAGAAGAGCAGAGAGGAAGGACTTCAAAACAAAAACAGGACATCATACTGAAAAAAGCTTGCTCTGAAATTGGGTGAAAATTGGTGTTTTGGGTGCTCAAGATCACAAAGAAAAAAATAAAGATCGAGAGATTCAAAAGGAGCAATAAGTATATGCTTTATAAATGCAAACATGATGCTTTTTGTTATATTTATCCCAATTTATAGGCAATAGATCTGGTGCAAAAGAATGTGAGCTGCCTTTTTAATACACTGCCTACAAAGGTAGCAACCTTCTAATGTACAGTAGTAGGCTAAACGAAAAGGAACCTCATAAGGGACTGATTTGGATGTGACACTCAACATATTGTAGGCAGTCTATCCTTTGATTGTTGATTCCAATAGAGTGCAACTGTGACACACATTTGTTCAGTGGCCTTGTATCCAGAAGCATGTTTCCCATTCATTTCTCCAAAGGCATTTAAAACAAATCTTCAATAAGGAGTTCTAAGCCTTGAACCGAAGTCAAACTAACCAGCTCAGAAATTATTCACAAAAATACAGACACGTTAAAGCAAAATCAGTTTGTAGTGATTCTATGACACTTTCTCATGTGTCACAATTTGATCATGTTTGAACAAGCTTGTAAATATACTGTAGTTGGTTATGAAATGCAAGCTTTAAAATGCATCACCTTACAAGTCATGCACTACAGTAAAAATGTTTAGATGTCATTAGATAGCATTGTGTGATGAACAGGGCAAAAAGAACACGTTTATACTGATAATGTGCTGTTTTTCTTGTGATTTGTGTGAAAAGGAATAAAAGTTTTTGTTGTAGCGCTTCGAGTGTTCATTTCACCAGTAAACCTTGTAATCCTTTTTACCCATCAATCCTGCCTCTTTGAAAATTTGGACAAGTTCTGTATTTTTACATTATTATTTTGCATTGTAATAGTTACCTGCCATTCTAAACACTTGCACCATAATTTAAATACATATTTCTATTTGCACTTCTGTTTGGATGGTACTGTATTTCATTGGCTCTATATTTCTTAATTAGCTATAGTTCTCCACACAATGATACAGTTTAAAATAATCTAATCTCATGTGCAAATGTCCTATGATTTACTACTTTTAAACACAACAGGAGATGTCTGGCAGAATGTTAGGGACTGACAGCTTTAGTCCTCAATTACTTTAATTGTATAAGCTGTTTTACAATTTCTTTTATACACAAAAATGTCAATGACATGGTTTTCAATGACATGAGGCTGTGTAAATTATTTTAAATGATTTAAATTTTAGGGTAAACTAATCTAATGTATCCCAAATAAGACATTGGTGATTATTTAGACAAGTTTAATTGCACTTTTATGTAAACACAAGGGCATTTTCCTAAATAGAAGTCTGACATTACATCAGATGAATGTCTGGAATGAATGTACTGGAGCTGGAATGTCCAAAGTTTGGGAGCGGTAAATCGAATGCGCAGAGTTGATGGGGCAGTACACGTGAAACATCTGAAAAAGATTACAATAAACACTGCATCAATTATTGTCTGAACTTAAAATGATATTATTAAGGACCTGCTGTAACATGCACACTAAAGGGATGGAACAAAATATATCTTTGAAATTCATAACTACCTTATTGAAACTATGTCTTTACAATAAACCATGTGAAGACCAATTCTTGCCATAGCAGGTAATTAATAAAAAAACTGAAGGTATTAATACATGATATGTGCTCTTCAGCTGATCATTTGGAATTGTGATTCATGTTTTATTCAGGCACCAGCTTCTAGACAGTAGTGTCAGGTGTTTGGATCGTACATGTAACATTAAAGATCTATGGTTATATGACACAAACAGGTATTTCCAATGATGTAGCCCATTTCAGAAACTTAGTTAAGATTAAAACAGCTGACTGATTGACACAGCCAGATCTATTTTCTTTTTATTTTATTTTTTTTTAGATAGAAAGCTACACTGCTGAAAATACCTACACTTGTTGGCTGGTTTTAGCTGGTCGCTTAGCAAAGTCAGGCTGGTTTTAGAAGAGGTTTGAACACTTTTATTTTTTTTTTTTTTTTTAGCTATTTTCAATTTACTGCATTTGATGTGACACTGTTCTTAGATTAAATGATAGATGCAGGGGTGTAGATTCCATGGGGATGGGGGAGAGGTAACCCCCCCCCCCAATAATCAAAACAAGCCCCCCCACTGAAGCCAGATTCATAGTGGGATCAGTCTGGAAACAAACAGACTATTATAAAAGTTTTGATACAATCTAATAACTCCATATTTTAGATGGAAAGCCATAGACATTTTGCAGATTTATGCCCCATAACATACATAATGTTTGCACTAAGTGTGAAATGGATTATAAAAATAAAGTTGCAGGATATTCAAAATACATCAGCAAATAAATGTCTCAGATTTGAGAGCATGTAATATGAAAATTACAGAGATGGACACAGCATATGTGGACACATGTCAGCCTTTCAATACACATTAATTCAATACAACCAAGCGGGCATTTTCAATAATTACAAAATCCCGAGCAGATTCACAGACAGCAGGGCATTCATATGCAGAGAGGAAACATATGAATATATACAGTGTGTGTGTGTTTATATGATGAAATGAGTGACAGAGTTGTTTCTGTGTTTGTCGGTGAGGTTTGATTACGTGCACAGACTCAGCCCACAGGACAGAAAGACATGTGGCTTTATTAAAATGCAGCCGTAGTCACTGAATTCATACAGATTGCGTAATGTAATAGATAGCATCACGCAGCGAGTAACAGAGCAGAGAAAGGGCGAAAGGGAGGGAGATTAAAATAAAGTCTGTCTACTCAGTTCATGTCACTTCTGCACTGGAATTTGCATGTTATCAGAGGCAAAATATCTCAATCAAAATGTCACCAGCTGCATGAAGCCCTCGGCTGGGCTCAGTGCAAGGACTCTCCAAGGGATAGAACATCTTCCATCTTAGAATTTGATATGGGGGAAGCAGGGAAAACAGACGTAGGGGAATTGTGCAGCTTTACTTAGGTTTGATGTACACCAACTACCACTGTTGGTGGACGTGCACTAGAAAAGAAAGATCAAACAGTGATGTATCTGACTACCCTCTATATATCTAGTTTTATAATAAAAAAAAAAGTGGAGGATAGCTAACCCTAAAATGTAAATTCTGTAATTATTTACCCTCATATCGTTCCAAACCCATATGGTATTATTATCATTCCAACAGCAATTGTTAACATAGGATGAGTAAATAACAGAATCTAAATTTATAGGTGAACTTGGCCTATTTCTTTAAATATTTGAAAGTACAGAGAGCAAAGGAAATGATGGGAGGAACTAAACCAGACAATTTAACCAGATTCAAACCTGGGCCCTGTAAAATTCCAAGACACCCTATTAATAATAATAATAATAATAATAATAATAATAATAATAATAATAATAATAACATTATTATAACATTAATTATTTTATTGTGTATAAATGTAACATATTTACTTATGCTGTCCCTGTAGCTACCCTAAGGGCCAAACTACATCAAAGCATTATCATCGAATGAATCGTACTTTAATACTGTTCATCCTACATGAACCATACGAACAAACCGATTCACTAAAATGAATCTGACTATTCAATTCTTCATATGAGAGCGAGAGAGAGAGAGAGAGAGAGAGAGAGAGAGAGAGGACAGTTTAGAAGAGATTCATATACAGTAAATGAATCGTCCAAATGAGCCATTTCACTAAAATAAATCGGACTTCCAAATGCATCATATGAAACAGATATTGGGTTCAGAAGAGCTTCATACATGAATCATCCAAACGAACCAATGCAATAAAAAGAATCAGACTTCCCAATGCTTCATATGAGAGAGAGAGTACGGAGCTTCAAATGAACCAATTCACTAAAATGGATCAACAATTCTTTTGTTAAATCAACAATTTTATGGTGGCAAAAAAACCACCCTCATGACAACAGCTCAAAGTGTCAGAGAGTCGCACTAACCAATAGGATACGGCACAGACAGGTTGCTGAATTTTGAAAGGATGCTAAAAACTGACATTCATCTGTAGTAGGGGATAAAATTCACACATTCACACACCAGTCTGTATATTTAGCACCTTCCCCAGATTACTTCTATCTCCCTCATTACCACAAAGTGTGAAAACGCTTCCCGTATCTGTGATTAAATTAAACATTTAAACATTTCACTGGACCCAGATATTAAAGTAGCAGTTTTGAAACGGTGCTAAAAACTTGCAACACATTGCAGGTCTGTTTAATAGAATGATGAAATAGTCTTTCTATGGTTTGGTGGTTTTGTAGAAGAGGATACACGTAGTGCCCTCTGTTGAAACCCACAGATATGACACTCAGCTCTTCATGATAAGATCAAGTCCTGAATCAGCAGGACCAAATACCATCCTGTCCTTCCTCCTTAGGCTCTGTTCACTGGTATTTCCATCTCATCTCAGTGACCTTTACCTGTTAAGCTCTGGTATCAGAGTGTCCTCAATCCTTACACACACAAACACATACACCCACACTCAATAAACTTATATAACCAGTAGGCCTTTACAGAAATATCCTTCCACAGGCACCTACACAGGTTACAGATCAAATTTTGGGGAATAAAGAAGTTCATATAGGGTGAATACAGGTAAATGGGACACTCTGATGATGTGTTGTTGCCCTTCATACAGAAGAGACCTTGTCTATTTTAGCCCCCTTGTAAATAGCTAAATCTTTGCTACACTACTGTATGGTATATATATTGCAAATACAAACATTTTCTAAGATTCAAGCCACAATGTTCAAAATTTTCAAAAAGGCACCCATATACATCTAGACACTGAACGTCTTATAAAATGGCCTATACACAGAAAGCACTAAAAGTTTCCATTGGTGAATTCATGTCATTGACAATCTTTGACATACCTCCACTCTAATTTGATTATGATTTCAGCAATCAGAGTGTTTAGTACTCAAGTATTCCACAGTTTGTACTCCATAATCAGTGCAGAAAAAGTCTGTAGATTTAATCTGGTGGGCTAATAATTTTTTTTTTTTTACATTTGAATTAAGTTCTCACTTTTTTTCCCTTATCTTTCAATCATTTATATTTTATGGTTTCCCATAATTTCCCCCCTCCCTTATGAAATTGTCTGTATTATCATCAGTGAATCCCTGATTGGCAGTACAGGTAGTCCTATAGGCTACTGCTGCTCACAATAATGAGGAATTTAATTTAAAATAGCTCAAGTCCAGACATATAATTTGCTAACCGTAAATGAGCAGAAAAAGGAAGCTGTTATAATACCAGCCTTTTCAATCATGTATGTGACATATGAAAAGTGGAAAAGGGATAGATAGATAGATAGATAGATAGATAGATAGATAGATAGATAGATAGATAGATAGATAGATAGATAGATAGATAGATAGATAGATAGATAGATAGATAGATAGGCAGGCAGACAGACAGACAGACAGACAGACAGACTGTTTTTGTGGCCTTTGGGAAGGACCACGTTTCAGAAGCATATTTTCAAGATGCAGTTTACCCTGGACCATCCTCCCTCCCTTTCCCTGCCATTGATAGGAAGATGAGCTTGCTTCTGTTCGTACAGATACACTCGCACTTCAGAAATCAAATTGATTATTACACAGTACAGTGGATCCTCTATGACTATCAATGTTCTGGGGACCGTGTCCTTTTGAAGCATAGCTAGAAATGCATTCTTTCTCTCTGCCCGTCCCCCACCTCCACATACTTCTGAAAGGCACGCTTGAGCACGGCACCACAAAGCCGCTTCACAAAGCATGTCAACTCCTGTTCAGACCACGTCGTGAAAATGCCACAGAACAGTTGACTGGCTTCAACAATAACACACAAAACCAGCTGTTAGGCTAAGCTGCACAATATGCAATCGGCCTAGATGACAATACGGACATGCAGCATTTTGGGGTCTTCATAACTTCAATATTCAAGTCCTGTCAGTATCGTTGCAAAGCTCCAGACACTGACAGCTCTTTGGCACTGGGGCCGTTCAGACACAACGAGTTGAGTCCTTGCGCTAAATATAAAAAATATATATGGTAAAGCAACACAAATGTACTCATGGGAAATGTTTGGTGTCACATTTGTAAAAAGCTAGATGAAACACCACGAATAGAACAGAACATAACATAACAGAACGCAGGAGGTCTCGAGATGCATTTTTAAAAGCTATAAGTTATTTTTAACCTGACATGGTATCTAAAAATCATGGTGCTCCTGCGTGAGATGCTGAAAAAAGGATATTCAATGTCACATCCATGTGCAAAAACAATAGTCAGTAAAAGCAGTCCTTGTTTCCATAGTAAAGAAGTCCTTGTTTAGCACGTTTACAAAGGAAAACAATTGACAAACAGCGTGGATAGATGCAAAAATGCGTTTGGTGTCACGTGCTTAAATAAATGCACACAGTTTCGTGTTTTTGCACTAAAAAAGCTAGATGAAGTGGCAGGAATAGAGAATAATGCAGGTGTCTCCAGATGCGTTTTTAAAAGTTTACGTTTTTTTTAACCTGACGCGGTGTCTAAAATGCATTTGGTGTCCTTGCACTAAAAAAAACAAGTAAGTCAAAACAATTCTCTCTAGCAATTGTTTACATAGGAAAACTATTTAAAAACAGCGCAGACAGATGCGGATTAAAAAAAGTTTGTGTTGCGTCCTAAAGTTTAGTTAAAAGCAGCGCCTCGAGCAGAAAGCGGATGTCTTGAGATGGGGTTTTGAAACAGGTCAAAAACCACCATCAGGCGCATGCTTCCATGAGAAAATAATTGAAAAACAATGTGGATGGATGCAAAAACAAATTTAGTGTGAACAGCTCCTTATATAGTGGTTTTTGAAGCATCATAAGGTGCAGGCTTAGAGTCATTAAAGAGAAGGTGCAGGGAACTCTCATTCATTTGTCACTTTAGCCTGGAAGTTCCAAATGTCAGACACAACGATTTCTCAGCGTTCATCCCCTGCTGCTCAGTGAACACAGAGGCAAGATATTGTATCGAACGGCAGCAGGGAACAAATACGAAACTCTGAGCTAATGTTTCTGTTTATAACAGTCTTGATAAATGACGTTCACCACAAAAGTTTCAGTCCAACGCACAGGAAATGACAGCATTATCACAAGAACGTACTCCAACCAAATTGTGTAAGCCTACATTGACAGGTAAATAAAAAAGGTGAATTTAAATGTGAACATACTTGTTGCAATAGTGATCGAGAGCAAAATATTAAAGGGGTAAAATTGTCGCAAAATTGATTTTCCTTGCAAATTGAAATAATGTTATTATTATAATATATTTTTTAATATACTAATTTTATACAACAGTTCAACTCCGTTCAAATTCGTACATTTCTTTTACACAAGTAAAATAGTTCCAGAAGAAGCCAATGCATAATGCAGAATTTCACTCTCTGCTCTGTTCAGCTCATAATCAGCTTTCAAACTAGTGTTTTGCTCTTTTCTACAAATCACTATGTATTTTAACAAATATTTTAAATAAACAAATCATTCTCGTTTGCTTCCATTGTTTCAGTGTTGATGTTTTTTTGTGCAAATCAGTAGTCAGTGATTTAAATTCACTCATAACATAAACAAATCTAATTTGTCGCCACCTTCTGGTGAATCAGTGAACGAACCTGAGTTGAAAACTCTTGCAGGGCTCCCTGTTCTTCTTTTTTATTCTAATCTATTTGCAAAAAGAACATTTCCCACTGACACACTAAAACTGAAGATATAAATAACAATCTTAAGACAAATGTTTTTGTGAAACATATTATGTGTCTAAGAATTTTGCACCGTACTGTATATAAAATACTACAAACAAATTAGAGTATGGGACCACTTAAAAGTGTTGACTAATTTTGACTGTATTTGCTTCATGCATCTACATTATACTGACAAAAATAGACATTTCATAAGCATTTTTTTTCTATGTTAGAAAAGTGAAGCAGCCGGGTGGATAATAATTTTAATTCAGCTCTGACTCTTGGCTTGAGTCCAGATGGAAGACAATGGATTGAAATTAAAACCAAATTGAATGGGAAAACATGCATGACATAAATATTACGGTTGCACATGTTCACACAGTGTGACCCTACCCTACCACTGAGTACATACAACTGTGACCTCAACAAAAGTTCATTTTGACAATACTGCTTACATTAATGGATCAGTCAATCACAGATGATTTTAATTTTCAACTGTTTAATCTTATGTTCACCTAAATACTTCAAATGATATTTCTCACCCTTTTTGTTGCTGCCTGTAAATTCAGATAAGTTTGTTGAAATTGAGGTTCTGAGGTTGCTTCACGCATCATGTGTGACCGGCTCTCATTCTGTGGCTGTGCTGCTTGTGAGGTTTGCTGAGGTACGCTGACTGCCCCCTGCTGACAAGTTTCACAGAAAATAATTTATACTTAAATTAATTAAAAAAATGATCTCTTTTTGTCGACAGCATGATTTTCATTACCATATTATTATATTGAGATATATATATATTTTTTGCATTGCTGTACTGACAATTTCTGTTTTTAAGTAACATGAATTGAGGTTCTGGTTTATCGAGTAGTCGGCAGTATGTGTTAACTAATACAGAAGTCAGAGTAGAACACAATTATGTGTTGCTAACTTGTTCAGTATGTATTTTCAGTATGACCTTTTTAGAAATGTCTGGCTGGTGAAGTGAGTGTAAGGCCATCCCTCTCGTCATCTTCGCAAAAGGAAGACGTCAGCACACTCCCACATGACAGCAGTGGCTTAATACGGCACTGATGATCGTTTGCACTGGCCTCAAGTTCACACCACTGGTGCGAGATTGATGCCATGTTGATTTTTAATGATGTGCGGTACGACGCACGTGGAAAGGGGAGGTGTGCCATGCATCCTGCACTGCGACCATGCAAAATGTCATTCTAATTATCTCACCAGCCAGCCAATGAGGAAGTAAACATTTAAACTAACCTGTCACCCCTAAAGCCGAGACTCGGGGCCCGCTTGCAGAGTGGAATCCAATTTATTGGTAGTCTCTGATCTGCCTGAAGCCTAATCAAACCAGCCGGCAGCGTTTGGTATGTAAACAATGCAGACTACGTGATTTCTACATAACAAATATGAACTATGGTCTTCATAGGTGAACAAACAAGACCTCAATTACTGCAGTCTCCTTCAGATGTTTTTTTTTGCTTGTTGCCAATTTGTAGTTTGCCTGCATTAACCCCTAATATTAATCGTTAATATGGTATTAATACAGTACATTTGAGTAGTACTTTCAATAGTGGTGAAAAAAAATAGATAGTAGATTGATAGAAACATAGTTGCCACTGCAATCCAAATGTTGTACTTCAAAAATGTGTATAATACACAATTGTACAGATAAGAAGATTTTAGATTATTAAGCAAAACAATCAAAAGAGTAAACACATTTACTTAATCAAATATAAGAATTATAATTTTATTCCGTAATGATGACACTTAATTTGATAAAATGTCAAAATGTTTCAAGAACATGTATGGGTCATCTTTCATCCCCAAATCAAAATAATAATAATAATAATAATAATAATAATAATAAAAATAATAATAACAATATAAATAAATAAATAAAAAACAAGAAACTCAATGAAACCTCAATATTTTTTATATTAAGATTTTTTTGCCATTGTTACATTTTCTTGAAAATCTCCTCCCCCTAAATTCTCATTACTGTAATATGATAATTAAAATAATTATAAATAGGCCTGTAATATGTAGGGACTAATAAATTGATTAAATCTGATAACAATATATTACTTGTAAAGCTGATTTAAATTTTTATCATTTAAGTACATGACAAGCCAATTAATCATAATTAATAGCATGTATCAATTCTATAGAAAGGCCCAAAAATAAACAATACATTCTCTAATAATTCAAAAAACTATACAGTAAATAGGCCTGTAGTATGTGGGATTAATAAATTGAATAGTCGTGATATTGAGATTGACATATATTGCATTATTGTGGCAGGAAGTTTGAAAATACAAAAAGAGGCTTTATAAGTCAAAATATTGTTTGTTTATTCTCATATTATTGAACAAACCAACTATCCACACAAAGCAATCCATTTTGCAGTTCAGTTCGTCTGTCTGTCCTGTTCTCATAGGAAGCATTATTTGGTTCCATCTGTGCTATTTTTATTTTTTGCTCTTTTATGTGTCAGATGGATGCTTCTGGAGCATCTCTCTTGTTTTCAGTGTCATAAACACAGCATTATTAGAACGCTATATCAAGTTAAAAGTAGTTGAAACTTTGAAAATTGCACCTCATGATGCATTCTTCATGTGTGACCGGCTCTCATTCTGTGGCTGTGCTGCTTGTGAGGTTTGCTGAGGTACGCTGACTGCCCCCTGCTGACAAACCTGAGGTTAAATTCACCTCAAGTTTGAATTGCTCAAATGGTAGGAAAATATGTACTTTTATTTTTAAATTTGAGTACAGGTCTGGGGGCATGATTCAGTGTAAAATGTTTTAAAACATTATTCTTAATGATTAATCACACTAAATTAATATGCTAAATCGACAGGCCTAATTATTTCTTATGTTTTTAAACATTATGTTAGTATACATTTTACAGAAAATAATTTATATTTAATATAATTTAAAAAATATTTGCTGTTTGTCGACAGGATGATATTCATAACCATATTATAGCATTGAGAATGTGATTTATTTTATTTTATTTTATTTTAAATTACTGTACTGACCATTTCTGTACTTCAATGACATGAAAACAATGCCATAATGTAAAAAATCCTAATGGTCTTAAAATGGGATTCAGATTATTTATGCAAAACTTAATTTCCTTTATTTATTTGTTAATTTTATTTTGGGCTGAAATAGGACCCGGAGTCTGAGATTTCTTTGTGAGATTCGTTTATAGTTGACGTGGACAGTTGCACGCCCATCACTATGTTTAATTGTCTGTATTGCAAAAACCAACCTGAGAGCTAATAGTGGTTGCTTCTATATGTGGTAGAGATGGCCATGTACTTGTTGCGATAGAGGTAGACTTGACCTTTTAGGTCCAAGATGAATAACAACCAGTCTTCATCTCTAATGTCTGGAAATAGTCACAGATGACCTTTACTTAGAATGTTCAGCATATTACTGGAGAAGACGAGCTCTCTAAATGACCCTGTCCAGATGGCTAATGCAATCAAAATCAACCACATTTTTTATTAAAGGGATAGTTCACCCAAAGATGAACGTTCTGCCATTATTTACTCTTTATATGAAACATAAATGTAGATTTTGTTTTTCATGAATCATTACACTGTATCTACCAATGGTGACCAGGGGCTGATAAGCTCCAGCAAAGACACAAATCACCATAAAAACACAATGAAAGTATCCCATTCAACTTGTATGCTATATATGAAGTCTAGTGAAGCCATAAAATAGCTTGGTGTGAAGAACAGACCAAAATTTAAGTTGCTATTCACTGATAATTTTTACCTCTGCTGAAGCTCATGTTTAGCCCACACCCAAACAAAAAAATGGTGTCAGCATCATTGACAGCAAAATAGCATTGATCATCTAAAGTGAAGTAATGATTCTCATGAAAGCTGCATCATAATTCTTCAACCATTTCCAAGAAAAAAAAAAAAAACAACAGCAACAACAAAACACGAGGGTTGGTAAATAATGCCAGAATTTTCATTTTTGAGTGAACTGCTCCTTTTAAGTTTAAAGAGAAATAAATACAATCAATGTCAATCAGAAGTAAAATTAGTTTATTAATTTATTTTAGGTTAAATTCTTGCATTATATGAAATGGATTATATTCTTCAAAATTAGTCGATTTTTAAAGGTATACGTGCTGTTTAATAAACAACAACATATAACAAACCTTGCGTTATCATTGTATGTTGTGAAAAAACACGGTGGAATGTGATTCCAAGGCAAACCAGCCACCATTAAATTAAAACCCATTCATTTTCACATGTCCCATCACCAGCCCTTGTATATCTGATTGCATTCTGCTCAGGGTGTAGTGGACAATCCATCATTGTGGCTCTTGTTAAGGATACAGCGTTCAGCCATACACTTCCATCATCTGCATAACACCATGCCCCCCCTTAAAATATTTTTGGATAATTGGCTCCTACAAATCAGGCAATTATTTCTTAGAACTAATTATTTGCTTTAAAACCTCAACAACACAGTTAAAGGGATACAGTAGTTCACCCAGAAATAAAAATACAAATTCTGTTAATCATTTACTCACCCATTTATATGGAATACAAAAGGAAATGTTCATCCAAAAAAGATATATGCAAAGAAAGTGAATGGTGACTGAGACTGACCGTTCTAACATCTCCTTTTGTGTTACATGGAGGAAAGAAAGCCATATGGGTTTGTGACAGCATGATGACAGAATTGTAGTTTTTGGGTGAACTGTCCCTTTAATTCTTCCCACTGTCATTATGAAGTGAAATCGATGCTATGACGCAGACATTTTTTTTGTTTCTGATTTTTCTCCATTCCTCTTTTAGTTTAGCACACGAGCTCCATGACTTGAGGGAGGCCTTGCTTTGGCACATAAAGCGTTGTCCTGGCAACCGTGTTGATGCAGTTGATGATGGGGCAGACGCTGAGGCAGAGAGTGCAGTCGGTACAGCTGTCCCGAATCACGAGCAGATGAGTCTCAGGGTCAAACACAATGGTCTGCCAGACACACAGACATTACAATCATTATATACTCACCAGGGGCGACAACCTGCTACAGCTGGATGTTAAACAGTAGAAATGCTACAAAGATTGTGTGCTCTCTCAACACCGAACGACTCTGCTTGCAAACACAGATGTGTGGATCTCATGAAACCTGTAAGAGAATTGTTTACAATAGTGCTGCTGCAAAAAAAAGATTGCAATCTATTTGACCAATGTACAAAAAAAGACTTGTTATTAATATGCAAGTTTACTAGTATGTACAAGTATAAATTATCCATAAGTAGCCAATAAATTACTAGGCAAAAAAAGAGGTAAAACATTTCCGAGAATGTATACATCAAATGTATGAATTAGAATCATTTTACAATATCACAATATCGCCTGGGTCAAATTTCACCCCAAAAATCAAATCAAAGAAAAACAGAAATTAGAATAAAATCCATGTAGTTTCAGAACCATTCAAGGGATAGATCCAAAAAATGAAAATTCAGACATCATTTACTCAACCTCACGTTGTTCCAAACCAATATGTTTTTATTTTTCTACCATGGAACAAAAAAGGAGATTTGAGGCAGTTTGTCTCAGTCAACATCCATTTTCATTAAATGAAAAAAAAAAAAAAAAAAAAAAAGGAACAATGAAATTGAATGGTGACTGAAGCTGTCAGTGTCTAAAATTCTGCCAAAAATCTCCTATTGTGTTCAACTGAAAAAAGAAGGTCACATGGGTCTGGAACAACGTGAGGGTGAGAAAATGACATCAGATTTTTTTGGTCATTACTTTCATGATAATTAAGCACATTTACGCCCTTTCAATCTAATTACTGGAGAATAAAAAAATATATATTTAAATGGTAAAGTATTTATATTTAATGGTAGGTAATAACTACCTTTAATTTATTTTGATTAAAAAAACTGTATTCACTGTAATACAGAACATTTTATGCTTATGAATAATGTGAATAATAATAATAAAAAACAGTTTATTCTAAACTGTTACCGTATAATATTGTGTTCATACGACAGGAAAGATATTGTTTTGACAGGCAAAATCAAGTACGGGCTCCTTTTCAAACATAACTGGATTGCCGCTAGTGTGGGACTGTGCTGTTTTGTATTGCTTGATGGGCCACCTATTTGATCATGACACATTATGTTGATGAATGTGCCTCTATATTAGAAAGCATTAATAATGTGTAATCCCTCTTAGAGATCCACTCTCAGACAATGAGCGTCACAGTGAACAATTACTGCTTTGATAAAACCAGCACTCTACTTCATCAATACCCTTATGATAAATTGCAAGGGACATTTATTTAACAGGAAAGGGTGAGATGAATACTTTAATAAAACTGTCAGAGCGATCCCACTTGCCGTTCTTCTGCAGGATGAAGCACAAGGGGACATCGTCGTTTTCAGTGGTAATATTCATTGCTGTCTCTAAAGGGAAAATCAAGTGTGTTAATGAGCCTGCCAGTGAGAGGTGCCATTGCAGCTCTCTTTTGTAAATGTTTTTTTTTTACTTTTCGTTTAGGTTAGTGAAAATGGACAGGACATGATGAGAAATGGGGGTAACGAAAGTCAGATTCGAACTCTCTTAGCATCATATTTGTTAAAGGGTTAGTTCACCCCAAAATGTAAATTCTGTCTTTGGCTGTGTCTCGTTTTGAAGGCTGCATGCTAGGTAGGACGCGTCCTTTGAAGAATGCAGTATACTGAGTGTCCTCCTTTAAACAAGCCTCATTTGACGGCCTTCGTAGGACAAACAGAAACGGAAGGTAACATGGTTGCTATGACAACACGCCACTCTTTAACAAGCGCGAGCGCTTTGAGTGAGAAGGGAACAAAGTCCCTCTGGAAGGGAGTGTATGAGGTACATTTTAGGAGAGTTATAATGATGTAAAGGGAAAATAAAATAGATTTTACAGTTGTACTTTTAGTCTAATATTTTATTTAAAAGATATATTAATGTAATTATACATATTATATACTCTGCAGCCATCTACTGAGGTACTTCAACTTGGGAATTAACATTCCTTGCATTTGAACATCATATTTATGGGCAAATTGGCGTGATTTTTTTAGACATCGTTGAAGCAAAGAATTGTGGGTTGTGAGTACCCACACAGGATACACCTCATGCATAATTCAAATTCCTCACATTCGAAGGCTGCATTCGAAGTGTCCTACTCACTTTTCTGAAACGAGACAGCCTCGATGACGTACAGTGTGTCTTTATTTAATCCCCCTCACGTCTTTGCAAATGCATATGACATTCTTAAAACAACATAAATTTCTTAGAAGAAAAATTTTCTTGTTTTCAACAATTTTTTTTAAAAATTTTTTAACTATTGGCCAATATTGTCAGAAAAAGAATTGATTCAATGTGAAAATTTACTTTTTTTTCTTTTTTTTTTTGTTCCTTGAACCACAAAAAGATTTATTGTTAAATGCCCAGACAGAGTGCTCTTTTCCATATAACAAAAATAAATGGGGACTGTGGCTGTACCATAAAAAAGTACCATAAAAGTAGTTCATATGATATTCACTATATTCCAGGTCTTCTGAAGTAGTACAACATGTTTGTGTGACGGAAAGGCCGCAATTGAAAACGTTATTCGCTAAACATCTTCCCCATCTTCATAGTCGTCAATTCAAATTCTGCATAGAGAAGTATCGCACCAGGTTTGATGTCATAATGTCAAATGTCATTGGTTCAACCTGTTCTATGTCATGGAATTCAAATCTGTCGTGACGTGTCTTGATGCTCCATTTTTGACAGTAATGCTTGAAGGGAACATTTTTAGCACAGTATTTCTGTAGCTTTCAAACAGCTTCCGAAGACCTACACAGAGCACAAGACATGCAATTTTGTGTTTTTGGAAGAAAGTTATAATATGATTTTTAAAAGAATTGAGAGTGATTAAATGATGATGGAATTGCAATTTACAGATGAACAATCACTTTGTGCTAGCTAGAGGTAAGATCCAGAGGAGGACATTGTTCTATTTCTGTTTATAAAGCTGCTAGTTGAAGCCAATGAGCCCCAGAGAGGTCAGAAGACATAAGGTGACAGCCAGAGGCTACAAGTTATTGGTTTATTTGAAAAACAAATGCATCTCTGTGTAGGTGGATGGGTTGGTAGACGGAGGTATGCACCTGGTATCTAGCGTCATTACAGGTCATGTAACACTTCCCACAGCTGAATGTGTCTCTGGATCGATCAGAGCTTGCACTTGCTTCTGGATATTTATCTCCTGATAGACCCCAATATTCCAGAGCTTTGGCTATCACATCCTGACCAAGAACACAAAGACATGAGAACTTCAGACCAAAGGTCAAAGGTCTTGAGGAGCAGCAGTTTTCAGTTTGAATCATGCTTGCATGAATAAGCTGTAAGCAAGTACAGAATTGAAGCAAACCCACTTGAAGGCTTGGCACAGGCCCTTTGGGAGTGTAAATTCTTGTTCCCTCATTGGTGTTAATATTGTCATTGTTGTCTCTGAGTCTCTGTTTGTGGTTTACTACAGTATATTCTCTTTTCCTGCAGGTATGGGCCGAAACTAGTTAAACTCTAGACATAGGGAACAAGAAACAAGCAGCTTTTGAAGATCAAATCATCAAAAATAACCAACTTACAATAGATATTACATGTGTGTTTCAAGCCTGTAAAAGACACCCACAGCTCCCTTTTAAGGAGTGGCTACTCTTTTCCATCCTTGAAAATGAATGAGATCCCTCTGTCATACCTCTGATCCCTCCAACATACAGCGATTTAGAGTGTAATCTGCACTGGGCTTTAACCGCCGTCATTTCACAAGGTACCGAGTCTACAGGTTTGATGCATTTCGCAACATTGTAATGTTAAAAGAAAGGCAACTTATTGGGAAGCATGCACGACCAATAATACATTGGTGGTTCCCAAAGCAGCTGTGCATTGTTGAAATCACATAGTTGAAATCACTTGAGCATAGAAAGTAAAAATGAAAACTGATGTAGGTCACGCTGAATAATTTCTGAGAGATTGTCCGTGGTTTACCACATCTGTATACCACATTTGTATGTTTTGAAGGCCCTGTACTGTAAAATCATGCAATATATTTGCAAAAATATTCATTTGCCATTCAGGCTTAAGACATTACCATGACGAAGAACATGGATTGTGTGCGCGCTCAGAATAGTGGGTGGAAGACACTACTCTTGATGACTCCAAAGGAATGTGTTGAAGAAATATCTCAGACACTTCACACATTCTAATAGGAACTTTTCTTTTCATATAGAAGTCTGATCATTCATTATGGTCACCACATTATGGTTCTTACCATGCTGGGAAAAAAAAAAAACATGTAGTACCAATCAATATGCATGAAAAAAAAAATTTACCCTATTTACTTTTTTAAAACATGCTCCTGGTCTTATTGTGCAATTTATCTGTTCACATTTTTCAAAATGTTTGTCTTTGTAATTTTATCAAAATGTAATAGCTTGAATCTACCTCTGAAATGACTTTGCTTTTTGGCTGACGTCGTCAAGACTCTTATTTTTATTTTTAACCACTTTTTCCCGCTGTAAACACCTGGTTCCATTCTGGTAACATTCATGATCCAATAACAATACCTGATGGATAACATCAAGTCATGTCCTACATTTATATTTTAAACTGAATATCTGCCAATATATCAAACTGAGAAATCAAGCTGCAAATGCTGGTTTCATTTTGACTTTAAGGTGTTCATGTTTTGGAAACATGAAAGCGGTGTTTTTTTTTTTTTTTTGATGGTTCAAGGTGACTAACCATCTTGACCAAGATAATCTATTAGGTTGAAACCAGGTGTTCCAGCTGATCAACTATCTAGATCAGACTGGACCAATTAATCACCATAAATAATTTGACCATCAAGAATTAGTGAAAAAACAGCTTCCACTCTTAGCTTCCTTCGAACTTCCACCTTCCAGTTTAGTCTGGATTTTCCAACAGGGCAGATCACAGGAATATGGAGTGGCATTTAAAAGCAAGTATTTACGTAATGTACCAAAACTGGATCCTAATCACCAGATTGTTGTCCAGATGGAGTTGAATATATTAAATGTTGAGTTATCTGCACCATAAAAACAAAAAAACAACCAATGGATTATGTGTCATGGTTAGCACCTACAATTGCATAAGCAACATTACCCAGAGTTCATGACCATAGGTGAGGATAGGGATGTAGACCATCCAGTAAATAGAGAGCTTTGACTTATGGCTCAACTCCCACTTCACCATAACAGTCCTGTACAGCAACCGCATTACTGCTGCCGCTGTTCCTAGTCTGCAGCCGATCTCACACTCCCTTCTCCTCGCACTCGTGAATAAGATCCCAAGATACTTAAACTCCTCCTCCTGGGGTATATTTTCATACAACTGATCACAAACTATAGTCAAGACATTACTGATGCAAAAAACAGCACCATCAATATTTGAAAAAATTTATTTCAAATCTAGACAGGCCCAATTTCCAGCAGCCATCACTCCAACACCTTATCCTTGAGTAATCATGCTAAATAGATAATTTGGTACTAGAAAAGTACTTGCCATTATATCAAACACAGCTGTAAGCTATTTGGTTCATTAAATGAAGTGTCTTTGTGTTTGTTTTTGAGTTGTCACAGTATGCAATAGACTGGCATATCTTAAGGTAAATTTTTGGTAAAAAATGGCAAAAAAGAAACGGCTTTCTCTAGAAACTTGTCAGTCAACCATTGTTTTGAGGCATGAGGCAATACAATGCACGAAATTGCCAAAAAACTGAAGATTTCATAAAAAGGTGTACACAACAGTCTTCAAAGAAACAGGACAACTGGCTCTAACAAGGCCAGAAAGAGATGTAGAAGGCCCATATACAACTAAACAAGATGAGAAGTACATCAGTGTCTCTAGTTTGAGAAATAGACAACTCACATGTCCTCAGACGACAGCTTCAATGAATTCTACCTGCTCAACACCAGTTTCATGTTCAACAGTTAAGAGAAGACTCAGGGGTGCAGGCCTTATGGAAAGAATTGCAAAGAAAACGCCACTTTTGAAACAGAAAAACAAACAGAAAATGTTAGAGTGGGCAGAGAAACACAGACATTGAACAACAGATAATTGAAAAAGAGTGCTATGGAACCTTTTGTGGGATCAGCTAGACTGTATGGTGCATGAGAAGTGCCCAACATGACAGCCACATCTATGGCAAGTGCTACAGAAAGTGTGGGGTGAAGGTTCATCTGAGTATCTGGACAAACTGACAGCTAGAATGCCAAAGATCCGCAAAACTGTAATTTCTGTATGTGGATGATCTTTTGATGAGAACTCTTTGAAGTAGTTTAAGAAGTTCTGACATTTTTTTTCAAATAATAATTAATTTTCTGTGTTATTAATGTCCTGACCATATATTGTGATCAGTTGAATGTCACTTATGAATAAAAGTACCAATTTCTTTCCATAAGAGCAAATCTGTACATTATCATATACAACTTTTTGCCGCCAGTGTACCTGAAGGTGGCATACCACATTTTCTGTGAGAGAACCATGGACTCGGAGACCATGACATGGAGGTGCTGATCCTCAAACCAACTGCTTCACAATCGGCTGTTCCAGCATGTGCTTCATCAGCAAAAAGCAGAGCCATCGCCTTCCGGTCGCCACATAAAACACCCTCCTGACCTCAGCTGCACCTCGATATCCTGTCCATGAAAATCACAAACAGGAGTTGAGACAAGGCACAAACTTGGCAGAGTCCAACACACATATTGAACTAGCCTGACTTCATACTGAGTATGCAGACACAGCTCTCGCTCAGCGTCTGCAGAGATCGAATGGGCCGCAGTAGTGACCCCGGTCGTAGGCCTTCTCCAAGTCCATAAAAAACATGGCCCCTAAATTTTATGCGAAAGGGTGAAAAGCTGGTCCACTGTTCTACGGCCAGGACAGAATCCACATTGTTCCTCCTCAATCTGAGATTCAACTATCAGCCAGAGTCTCCTTTCCAGCAACCTGGCACAGACTTTCCCGGGGAGGCTGAGAAGTGTGATACCCCAGTATTTGGCAAATAATCTCCTGTCTACTTTCTTAAATGTAGGGATCACCACCTTGGTTTGCCAATCCAAAGGCACAGTCTCAGAGGTCCATGCAACAGTGCAGAGGCATATTTGCCACAAAATCCAGGTCCTTCAGCAGTTCAGGATGAATCTCATCCACCCCTGAAGCTTTGCCACTGAGGAGCTTCCCAACAACCTCCGTGACTTCCACCATGGAA
This sequence comes from Moxostoma hubbsi, assembly GCA_032164185.1. NCBI lineage: Eukaryota > Metazoa > Chordata > Actinopteri > Cypriniformes > Catostomidae > Moxostoma > Moxostoma hubbsi. The sequence continues at coordinate 20,821,340 of JAVLUX010000037.1, read as the reverse complement.
ATGGACTTTGATACTCCGGAAGCTTCTGGCCCTGCCTCCTGTAAGGGAGGCATATCTCTCGGGTTTATGAGTTCCTTGAAGTGTTCCTTCCACCTCCCGACAATTTCCTCATTTGAGGTCAGAGTTTCTCCACCTTTGCTGAACACAGCTTGTGCAAGGCTCCTCCGACCCCTCCTGAGTTGCCGGATGGTTCTACAGAACCTCTTAAAGCCAACCAAAAGTATTTTTCCATGGCCTCCCCAAACTCCTCCCATGCTCCAGACTTTGCTTCTTCAACCACAGCCACCATTTTTACCTGCCGGTACCTACCTGCTGAGTCAGTAGTTTCCTGATCCAACCAGGCCCTAAGCCATCTTTTTTTAGCTTGACGGCTTCCTTCACCACTGGTGTCTACCAGCAGGTTCTTGGGATGCCAACAACAAGCTTTTGGCCACAGCTGTGCCTGGCTGCTTCAACAATGGAGGTTTAGTACAGGGTCCATTCTGACTTCATGTCCCACACCTCCTCCAGGACATGGGAGATTTTCTCACTGAGGTAGGAGTTAAAATCATTTCGGATGGGGTCCTCTGCCAATCGTTCCCAGCACACCATCTCTATGCATTGGGTCTACCGGGACTGTCTGTCAGTTTTCCCAACCATCTGATTCAGCTCACCACCAGATGGTTATCGGTTATTAGAGGTGACCCTCTCTTCCACCGGGATAAACTAATAGGCAGACAGTCAGGGACTTGTGAGTATCCCCACACCCACCAGGCACCTCTCACCCTGTGGAACTCCTGAGTAGGAGAGGGACCACCCCTTATTGAGGAGTTTGGTTCAAGAGCCAACAGTGTGAGTGGAGGTGATTCCCAACTATATCTAGTTGGTATCTCTCAACCTCCTGCACTAGCTCTGGCTACTTTCCCCCCAGTAAGTTACATTCCATGTGCCAAGAGCCAATGTTATACTGTATAATAATATTAATTAAGAGTTTGGATACTCTAGACACAAGTTAAATTTAGCAAGCATAATTTCCCTCTGTTCATCCATTTTGCAGGTCTTCTTTTGTGCAATTCTATCGGCCTTTGTTGCAGTATTTTGCACTTTATAATGCAACACAGTCTAAATTGGTGACATGTCAGGACTTCAGATTGGCAAATCTAGCAACTGTACTCTGTTTATACAGCCATACACTTGTAATATGGGCAGTATATGTTTTGTGTTTGGTGTTGTCCTGCTGGAAAACCACTTATGTATATCTGATCCCTCAGATGTCACTGTCTTAAAAAACATACTTTTTCTGTAATGGATATCATGACATGGGCTTAGGAATGTTTTTTGGTCTGACAAGTGTTGGTCCTCATGTATTCAGATACAAGACAAAGGCAGGCCTAACACAGTCGTAAAGCCTGACTGAGACCCCTTCTCTCCCACGATCGTGAAATTGGCTTCAGCGCCGCCACTTTATTCTCTCTCTCTCTCTCTGTTGATCTAACCACACACGATCGTGAAATTGGCTTCAGCGCCGCCACTTTATTCTCTCTCTCTCTCTCTCTCTCTCTCTCTGTTGATCTAACCACAAACACACACACACACACACGCGACCCCTCACAAACATTTGGCTAGTAGATAACTTTGTGATAAAGCTCAGCTTTGTCCCCAAGTTATCGTACAAGTGGAGACACGCGGTAAACGGGCAGACCCCATTAACCGGCTTCTCTCCGCCCACATTCGCGGTCATACTCTCTGGCCGGAAATCTCTCCACGAGTCACTTCCACCATTTTGTGCGCAAGTTGTAAGTCGGAAATTTATTGACTGCATTGTATTAATTATGAATTGATATTACTGCATCGATAAACTTTGTTATATTTCAAAGAGAAGTGTTTTGGTTTGTTTTGCATACACATGTGTCAAAGGCTGGCAGGGGATGCCAGTGCTCGAATTCAAACCTTCGTTGTTTCCTTTTGAATTGTGTTGATCTACGGACATCTAATATTGAGACTGTTATACTGTCTGGTTATTAGTCCCTGATTCCAGGGTGGTGCCCCGTCGACATTAATCCTAATTAATATTCTATTGATTTTGATAATTGACAATTATCTTTGATGGTTGAATTTGAAGGATCAATAAGCTAGTGTTAAGTCTAATCAATTTTCCATTAATTTTAATAATTAATGATTATCTTTGATAATCATTAATATTCTATTGAATTTGATGATTGTTGATTTAAAGGATTAAAACTAACATTGATTCTAATCAGTGTTCTATTGATTTTAATAACTGATAATTATCTATGATAATTATTAATTATTGCTAATAGCCAAACCCGCTCCTAAACTGTGAGCCCTACACAAGTCCACATTTAAAATGTGTTCTCCGGGCCAAAGAAAAAAAGGACAATACAAGCTAAGCATCAAGTCCAAATAAATATTGATGTTATGGGGGTGTATCAGTGCCTATGGCATGGGTAACTTGCACATCAGGAAAAAGTCCTGTTTACTGTGATTTACCCAGATTATTGTATTCAAGACAGTTTAGAATGGAAAGATTCAACACGTGGCCGCCCCGGACGCAGGAGGCCGCATTATGAGCATGCTGGCAGGAAATTTGTCTTCAGCCTGCTGAGGACAAGGCCGTGGCGCAACTCTACATGGCTGTTTGTGAATAGCGGGTGAGAAGGACGAGCAGCTATGATGATAGGACCTGACACAGGATAGGATCTGTGTGGAAACACATCAGCTGAAACATACTCATTTAAATACACACACACACACATGCATACATATTCACACACAAAGACAAAGTCAGTTGGGCAGCCATAACAGGCTGCAACAGCAGGGAACGTTGTAGGTGATCAATATTTATTACAGAAACCAATTTACATTTGCTTCTGTTTTAGAGGAATTTCCATTTTGATTTATCTCTGAGTATTAAGGCCTAAGCAGCCCTTTAAAAAATAAAGCAAGTTAGACTTTTTGAGAACTGACAGCCTTAGAATTTACCACACAGTTAGACTGCCAGGTTACTTCATCTCCTGACCAGAGACAAATTCAATACACACTCTCATAGAGAATTTTGCTGAATTAAATAAACTAACCATTACAAACTCAAATGTACAGTGTGTAAAGGAGTTGAAGAGATAGTTCACTCAAAAATGAAGATTTTGTCATTATTTACTCACCCTTATGTCATTCCAAACCCATATGACTTTGTATTCCCCGTGAAACACAAAAGGAAATAAAGGCAGTATGTTAATGCTGCCCTTTACTACAGATTGAAAATGATTGGGGATGGATGCTCTTGAGCTCTAAAATGACATTAAAGAAGCATTCAAGTACCATAAAGTTAGTCTATACAACTTGAGCACTACATTAGAAGTTTATGAAGCTCTAGTGTGAGTAACAGACTGAAATTGACACCATTATGCATGTAAATATTCCCTTCTGCTGCAGTTCTCAAATCTCATTTGCAATTGTATATGTACTGTTGAACGTCTTATTGAGTGTTCCATGGAAGATGGAAAGCCATATGGGTTTACAACAACAAGACGGTGAGTAAATGATGACAGATGATTTATCTCTTTAAGTCACAGAATAATTGGAAGACTAAGAATTGAAAATGTATATGCTTCACATGAATGTTACAACTACAATCAGATCTAATGATGACATTTCAATAAATGGTATTTTATTGTTTAGGTAATCTGGTTCATGTGAAGGAAAAGATGGCATTTCTTGGCAGCAGTTAGTTTGGCTGTGCATTTGAATATCAGTTTACATTACTTCATCACGTGTACAAAATAAAACATTAATTTTGTGTCAGAGTCAATGTCAGTGCAATTGCTGATCAAAAGATGCTAATCTTTCGCTCCTCTGATTTCTACAGGTACAGTGCGTGGGTGACGTGCCATGAGTTTGAAGGTAAAAAACTCAAAGACAGGCAGAGACAAGACTACCTACATGAAAGAGTAACACAGGTTCAAAGCAGAAGTAGAAAGATCTGCATATTCCACACAATGTTGCCTCCTCAGTGGCAGGGTTATTACAGATTTGGATTTTTCATTTTGGTTCTATTTATATTTTCCTACTTTTTTATTTGCTCTTTAATTTAGCTTTATTTTCATTAGTTTTCACACTATATGATTCGTTTCTTTTGATTGTTTTCTAGTAGTACTTTAGCATAATTTAGTGTCTAGTTTTAGTTGTATTTTAGGTTTAAACATGTTAAATGGCATTCAATTTCTAAGAGCTGTCCAGTACTATCTAGTGTTATTTTCACGGTATAGCAGAAGTAGCGCCACCAAACGGAATTGCAAAAATAAACATTGCTTTCAAAACAGCTTTCTGAACACACCCTTCACGTCACATTGGTCCTACTAACATATAGTACCGGCCCAAACTAATGCAATTGGCTGAGCCAATGTTGTGTTTTTGAGCTGGACGGGTCACTAAAAAACAAACAAACAGTGGAATGTTGAAAGAGTCAAAGAAACTTTTCTTTGGAATCAACCAATGAATGGTTTACTTATAATTGTTTGTGCATTAAGAGAAATTCTGGAATAAGAGAAAATATTTAAAAAAACAAAAAAATTTAAATAAATTACTCACAAGCTTTATTTAAGGTGGGTTGTAGAGGTTTCAAATTACTGTGCATCAAAAACGAAAATGAAAATGAATTTGCTATTTTTTTTATTTAAGTTAGTTTTGGAGTCATGAAAAAGTATTCAGAGTAGTTTATTTTCTGTTTTTATTGTTATGTTTTTTTTTTTGTTTTTTTTTTAATCGTTAAGGATAATAACACTGCTCAGTGGGGCATTTCCAGTGGAGCGTGTCTGTATGATACAACTCTTAAAGTCTTATTGCTCTTTCAACTGCTCACTGCCATTAAGAAAAGAGATCATCTCAGAGTCAAAAATAAAATCCACAAAGAACGCTATAAACAACCCTGAAGCAATTGTATGATTTATCCACACTCAACCACTGCAGCAGCTATAATTAAATATGAAAACCTAAATTTATCTCAAGAGTGTTCAACCCTCATTAATTTAAACCCAAACAGCACAGTCTTTTTTACAAGCCACAAAATTTTTCCAACCCATCATGTTCAAGTGGCAAAGTAAGAGAATGTGATCAGACATTTGTAGCTCCAAAAATCACATAAAGAAAACATAGAAGTAATCCATAAGACTCCAGTGTTTAAATTCATATCTTTAGAAGCAATATAATAGGTGTGGGTGAGAAACAGAACAATATTTAAGTCCTTTTTTTAACTATAAATCTCCACTTTCACTTTTACATCTGAAAGTCAAATGTGGTGCCTGTTAAGTTTCACTTTCACATCCAAAAGTGAAAGTTAAAGTGGAGATTTAGAGTAAAAAAAGGGCTTAAATATTGTTCTTCTTTCACCCACACCTATTATATTGCTTCTTAAGACATGTATTTAAACACTGGAGTCATATGGATTACTTTTATATTTCATTTATGTGATTTTTGGAGCTATAATGGTCTAATTGCCATTCACTAGCATTGCATGGACCTATCGAGCAAAGATAATTTTCTAAAAATCTTCGTTTGTGTTCTGCTGAAGAAAGAAAGTCATATAAATCTGCAATGGCATGAGGGTGAGTAAATGATAAGATAGTTCACCCAAAAATTAAAACTATCTCTTTAAAGAGGATTAATTTAAAATCGTACGTTTCTGTGAGGGATTTACCCTTCAAACTGTCTCACAGCGAAAGCACAATATGTTGTTAGCCCTCTAAATAAAGCATCATCTAATCATATCATATGTAAAAACTAAAAACATAATAAAAATCGAGATAAACTAGTAATAATTAAGCAGCCCTCTGTTGAAAATTTGCAGAGTTGTTGAGCTGTGTCTGATTTAATGAAAAGTCCACCACCCCACAAGCTAGTTCTGTGTCTTCGCTTATCATACAACCTCTCCTAATCGGATGCATTGTTTTTCCCCAGCACAAACACGCATAAGCCTTTTGTTCCCACTTGTACGGTCCTCCCAAATTTGTAAACAACACATGTGTAGCACACATCAGCTGTGCAAAGATACATAAGCTGACAGACGGGCTGCTTGATTCAAGTTACTGTTTACACAGAACACAACATTACAAAGAGGAAATGACGATTCCCGAGGACTGGGTAAACTACTGTCATCTCTTACACCGCTGTCACTATAAATAACTACAGTTTAAGGAGGGAAAATCTACATTAATGCCTTAATAATCTTCATTCTAAAGCCCCTCTACAGCTTTATAATAAAATAATAATAATTTTAGTAAGTTTTATTTATATAGCTCCTTTCTAACACTCAATGACGTTTTACAGAGACAAAAAAGAAATATAAAAGCAAAAGCAAAACAAATTGATGACATTAATGAAGAACATAAAACTAAAAGGAAAACATAATATAGACATGCCAAATGGATAAAAATGATAAAATTACTCATCAGGTTATAAGGAAGAAAGCATAACGTTTCACACCTTTGTAACACACAAGCAGTGTGTTCTGCACTGGGATTGGCCAGTATCTCGTGGGTCAGATATGAGGGAGGCTAATAAAAGACCCCATTGAGCAGTCGGACAAACGCAGGGCAATAAAAGTACATCTTCACTGTTGGCCAGGCAAACAGGACACAAGCCACCCGTGTCCGTTCATATTTAATGTGCACTAAAGCAGCCCTCTAAACTGTCCTCTGCAGGCCTGTTAACAGCTCATGCACAAATGACTCCATTCGTCACCTAAAATAAACATGATTTCAGTCGAATGCTTGGATTAGAAGAGGCTCCTGAACCTGAAATGATACTGTATGTAAAATGTTCTGGGTTCAATATAAGCGTTTAGTTTTTTTTAAATGTACAACATGTTTGCAAATTCACTTTCATGTGCCTTGCTCAATGTATCACTGCATTTTCTGGTGAAATAAAACAAAAAGTGCTACAAAAGCAGTGAGTTTTATTCACTTTAACACAAATTACGAGTAAAACTACAGATTAACCGATATAGTGTTGGACTTTGTACCTAGAAGACCGGGACTCGAGCTTTAATATACACTTTCCCATACTTTTTCACAACAGGTTCTATTGCTTGTTCTGCACCTGATCAACCTAGCCCATTATTTTTGAAGGCTTATTTGTTTGTCATCTTTTCTTATAGTGAAAGGTATATGATAAACTCTTATTATTCCACAAGAGGTGAATATTACATGTGTTAATATTATTTTAGTGTTATAAAATCACTAATGTTAACTGTATAAAGTTAAACCCAATATAACAACTTTTTTGTCATAGCAACGTAACACCGGTATTCTGTTAACTTGTAAACACTGTAACGTTTGTAAATCTCTGATTTTAGCACACTTAAATCATGTTAACACATATAATGAACTATCCCTTTAATATTACAGTAAAAAGATTTAGTTCTTCAAGATATACTGTGTACATTTGTGGCAAATTCCTATTTACTCTTCTATTACCCTTAATACAACATAATTACCATACCATTTTTATAACTAACCTAAATCTTTTAGCATTTTTAGAATTTAATTAAGGTCAGTGGGGGGGGGGCAATTTTGAACCTTTTTTTTCATCTGGGGACATTCGCACAGTTTGCCAATTCTTCTGACAACATTCAGACACATTTTGTCCGTTAAAGGTTAGCTAAACATGTTCACACACAGTCACACACACAAGCTCCATCTGTTTCTTTTTTCCCCTTACCAGGGCGTAGTGTCGGCCCCTGACAGTGTGAGACGAGACAACCTTGCTGAAGGCTTCATTACCTTTATAGTCCTGCCAGGCAGCACTGAACCGCGCGGTCAGCCAGACCGCTGTTTACAAGCATTAATACCCCTACAGTCCAGCCTGGCTGAGAGAGACTGGATCACATGACCAGTCTGTGCACAAACAGTGTTCAACTGCCTAAACGCAGCATTTTGGAAGAAGCAGTGAAAAATTCAACCACATAGTGACAGCACATTACAGAGCCGCCGTACATCCCGAGAGATGACAATGCTTGCTACCTCAGCGCTCTGATTGCCTAGACAAAGAGATGTAAAAAACAAATCTGTCTTTAGGCTCCACTTTATCAACTAGCAGTCATATGAATTACTACAACAGTAGTGTTTGGGCTCTTGTCTTCTCTCCTTCGAGTTGAAGGCTCCGTTCCAAAACTTAAAGAACTGCATAACTATGTACTACCTACATAGGCAGCTGCCTTCAAAGAAAACATCCTAACTGAGATGGAATGCTCTTCATAGGCAGACACTTTGCACACTACACAATAAGTGTATGGAAATAAGTGTATAGGGCATAGGAGACTCGACTCCTAACAAACCTGATGAAAAAACTTGTTAAGCCAGTCTAAGGTTGTTTACTGTTCTAAGCTGGTCTGGTTGAATGGTTTAGAGAGGTTTTGGACATTTGTTGGCAGTTCAGGCAAGAGGACCAGCTGAAAATGATCATGGCCAGGCAGGGAAAACATCTAGGCTTAAACTTTAGCTGGCTTAAGCAGTTTCTTTTTTTTCAGGAAATGTATTCCAATAGAGTTTGGCATAAACATGTTGCAAAGCTAACAATGGTAAATGGTCTGCACTTATATAGCACTTATTTAACCTTAGCGGTTTTCAAAGCGCTTTACACTGTACAATGCAATGTTGACGAATACAACCTTATTGTAAATTTTACCAATTTCCTCACACAGGAGCATTATGTTTTTAGTATCGTACCATGGTATGGTTTTTATAAAATAAAATAAAATTTCAAGACACATTGTGCTTTGTCTAGTTTTTTAGTAAATTCGGTCTGAACAGCCACTAGGAATTTGGCCAAAATGGGGTATCTTAAGAGGCAGCATCCTTAAAGTGCCTTATTGCACACTTGATCTTACTCACAGTATATTCCTGGTGGCAAACAAATTTTCCAACCGCTTCCTGTCCTCTATCACCCTTTCTTATCACTTCTGTCTCCGGTCTGGCACTGTGTTTTTCTTTTCCCTCTTTTTCTTAGGCACACTCTCAAGATTTTTTATAAAATGTGTCCAGGCTGCATGGTGCTCTCTATTCTCAGTCACACCAAACTCTGCTACAGGTGGACTGTCAATCAAAGGCCTGACTCTGGGTCTTTAAGAGCTGACAGGTAATATCAATCTGCAGCCCTTCCCTGGCTGACACATCTCACTGGAAATACAACATCCTCCAGGCATAAGCCATGCAGAGATTAAGCTTGTCTTTAAGATGATGTCCATTTCACAATAACATTGTCTCATTTTATCATGCAAAATATTCATTATACACTAAATTGAAACACTACTGACGTACTTCAAATGACATTTAGGAGACCAAAGCTATATTTGAGCACTTGCAAGTTGAGAACTGTTTTGAAAGCCCTTATTCTTGTTGTTATTATTATTATTCTCACTCTTTTCCAACACAAGCCCAACTGATTAATATCAGTTAATTTGAACTTTGCTTTGTAGATTGTCAGACTTGAGTGCTATGTTTGGTTCAAACAAACTTCATAGCTTTAAGAAATTTAAAGATGAAACTTTGTGGGTGCCTATCTCAGCGAATATTGTCTCTGACTATCACCCTTGGAGTCGCAAGTTTGAATCCAGGGCATGCTGAGAGACTCCAGACAGGTCTCCTAAGCAACCAAATTGACCCGGTTGCTAGGGAGGGTAGAGTCACATGGGGTATCCTCCTCATGATCACAATTAGTGGTTCTCACTCTAAATGGGGCACTTGGTGGACAACCATGTTGCAATATTGGATATAACTTTACACAAATAAGGTTGGTCAGAGATTTTATCACACTAATATCATGTTAACATGTATAATGTCATTTCTTGTGAATTTACTTTTGTACTACTATTCTATTATAATTCTTCTATGTTTAAAGACTGGCCCTAATTGCCTACTAAAACCACGTTTTACGAGTCCATTTTTTTATTTATTTTTTGCTATCATCACTATGCCACAAATGCTGTTGATTGTGCTTATCTTTAAAAGAACCCAGAAGATTCCTGTAATATTGAATGTACAGGTGCATATGGCAATTTCACAATGGTTCTGAATGTGGCTCAGCCATTTAGAAATGAAAGTATGAACGACCCGTTTTATAATCTGTCATTGATTTGTATGGATTGATTTACGTCGACAGAATGTTCACCATTCAAAATCAACTTACTAGTGGTAAAGACATTGCAATTGTTGCACTGAATCATGATTGCTCTCGCATCGCCTTGCAAACAGCAGTTTTTCTTAGAAGGCTATATCTCTCTGACAGATAAGTACATAACTGTACAATAGCAGTGGCAAAATACAATGCACAAATGCTCTGATGTTCATTGAATTTTTTTCTTTATATCTCTCGGTTTACAAAAGACAGCTAGTCATCCAAACATTCCTGTGACTCGTGCGTTGAGTGACTTTTACATGTTATGTCTCAAATGTCTTTGAGCAGGAACTTTAGATGAAGTTCTATGTTGCCTGGGGATATGAAGACTGTCGACATGCTTCTACTACATCAGTGGTTATCAACTGGTTATGCTTCAGCACACAGATATTACACTGAACATAAAGAATAAAAATAAAAATTCAAAAAATTCTAAATTATACAAAAATGCCTTTAAAATAAAACACTGAAAGGAAAAATTCCAAGTTCAAGAGAAGCTCAATCAACAACATTTGTAGGATAATATTGATAACCACCAAAAATTATTTTGACTTGTGCCTCTTTAAATAAAAGACAAAAATGTGGGTTAGAGTGAAGCACTTAGAGGAAGTGAATGGGGCCAATGAGTAAAATACTTGCTGTTTCAAAGGTTTAGCCACATGACATAAACAATATGTGTGTTAACATGATTTTACTGTAATATAATCACTTACTAACCTTTTCTGAATAAAGCTATATCCAATTTTACAACTTTGTTGCCATGGCGAATTTCATAAACCCTAAAATGACAGTAAAACGAAGATTTAAACAATTTAATAGCTCAAATAATACATTAGTTTAACGGAAGAATTAATTTAAGGGCTTTTATAAAATTATAAGCTTCACATTTCTCCATTTAAACCCTCCAAAAACATATTTAATTCAATTGTAAGTGCCTCGCTGTAACCTTGATAGTTACTTTTATTTATTTATTTATTTCTTTTTAAAGAAAATTCTAAACACATTTATTCATTTAAAAAACACATTTTTGTTGCAATCAATATCATGCCACTAATGCTTTTCATGGTTTTTGAGGATAAGGGCTTGTCACGCAACAGGCCCAGGGCTGGTATCAACATAATATGCATAGCTTGTACCGAGTGACAGATAATTTGTTCCAAAATATGCACAGCATATTTTACATCAACAACTACAAAAATAAAAGTTATGGGAAGTGTTTTCTCCTTCCTTTTAAAAGTTGGGCCAAAATAAAAGCCTATTTATTTAGCTTTCTTAAAGAAGCAATATGTAACATTGACATCAAGTGTTTAAAATGGGTAAAAATATTGGAGAGAGTTGTCTCCCCTGCCTCCTCCTCCCCAGACTCAAAGCTCACACGGGTTGCCAGGTTGAGGACACGCAACAGGAACGAGTAAACTGACAATGGCAAGTGACGAGCCTTACACTGTAAGTTGATCAGCTAATGTATACATTTGCAGTGTTATAAACCAGCTCATGTGGATCTTTTTTAACTTTGTCAATGTTAGCTAGATGTATTGGTGGCTTCCGTGGCTGCAGCGCACTGTGTTTGCCCGCTAATTTGCTTGAAATATGCCAAAAATATTAAAAAATATTATTGTGGAATGAGCAGTGGGCGGGATCACACAGGCCAAAACACAAACAGAAATTCCGGTCCGGAACAGATATTTCAAGTAGAATATACTGGCTGTAACATTGTTTTTGGAGAAGCCAGTATTTCAGCTTAGCACGTTTCTTAAATCTCTGATAACATATTATGATAATTTGATGCTTTAGTACAGTAAATATATTACATATTGTACCTTTAACTGTGCTCGATTATATGGATAGCAGCATTTTATTATTTGCATTTAGCATTGTTTTATCCCTGCTGTCCACAACCTTATCTGAACAGACATTTTTGGTCACAAAACACCAACTGAGAACCACTATAAAATACAAACACATTCTCCCTCCAACACACCCTTGGCTTTCTCAGTGCCATTGTTATTGTGACAATACCAGCAATAATGACTTGCACTTATCACTGCCTGTTTCTCTTTCGTTTTATTCCTTCAGTCTCAGATGCTCATTTGGCATTAGCATTTAAACTATTGCGCTGAGCCGCGGTGAGCCGTCCTCTCATCAGAAGCTGAGATGTTGCGACTCACACGTTAGGAAACACTTGGCAGGCTTCAAAGCCTTTCCCTCGGCTGGTGTATTAGCAGAAAGGCTGTGATCTGATAAAAGCCTTTAATTCGGCCCTTTGAAAGAAGTTTACTGAAGTTTTGCTCATTTACATGTTGCCTAATTTTCCTTGTGCACAAATAATAAGAGAGATTACCAATGGCTGAGCATACACGGCAAGTACAAATCATTAAACGGGTGAGCAGCTGCCTTTGTCGAATCTTATTTTAGAATTCTATATTATTTTGTTGCTACGGTTATGTAAATCCTGTACGCAAGGAAAAAGGAGGAATAAAAGTTGCGGCATAAAAGTAAACCAATTATTTTCTCAGCAGGTCAAAGCTCTTTTGTGCTTCAAACTTGAAAGATTAAATCCGGCTGAACGCTCTGTGTTTTCCATGCAATTATAATGAATGGAGACCAGAACTTTCAAGCTTCAAATAGGACTCAAAAGCATCATAAATGTATCATAAAAGCACTTCATATGATTTGTGTGCTATATTATATGTTTTCTGAAGCCAATCAATTTAGAACATTGCTGTTAAAATTTGGATTTTTATGCACAAACAACAAAGTAAATGGATGTACGTAAGTCCACAGGTTTGACGCTAATGCGGTATTAATGAGCACTTGTTCCAAAAGCACAGCAAATTCATCGGTGTTAAATTCCCAGTGTTAAGGTCTTTCAGAGTAAAGTGTTTAAGATTTAGTGTTAGATCTTCAGAAATTAACTGGAATAGTGTTAGAAGCTGGTTTGAGTCAGGGTAAAATCACAGTTACAGATAACCAACACCTGCCAGTGTTATTTCCAACATCCGCACATTTATGCAGCCACGCTGTGGCTGATTCGCTGAAAATTTTTCTCTTCACTTCAGTTCAGAGAGTTGGAGAAACTGCAGCTGGTGAATAAAGCTACTTAACTTGGCATTTGATAGACTTTCTGTAAGGAACTATATATTTATGTTTTGTTAGTTAAAATATTTCAGGTAGAGTGACAAGATGTAAATTTTAACGGATTCGTCGTAGGAGTGTAAATAGGAGTGCGTCAAACTATCTAAAAACTCATTGACAACATTACTGACAGCTATTATAATGTGCTTAAAAGTAATTTTAATGTCCGTGAGTGTATTATATAGCCGGGTTTAGCATTTTCAAAACTTCTACTTTAATCCATATTTTAGTGGCAAAATGAGCAAGGGGAAGCACCGCCAGTAAAACGTAAACGGGCGCGTTTTTTGGAACTGCAGCGCATTTTCCAGACGCCATTTTCCCTTCAATTCAGTTCAGAGAGTTGCAGAAACAGCAGTGGTTGAGTAAAGCTACTTAACTTGGCATTTGATAGACTCTCTGTAAGGAACTATACATTTATGTTTTGTTAGTTAAAATATTTCAGATAAAGTGACAAAATGTAATTTAATGAATTATTCGTCGTCGTTTGTGAACTACATGTAACTCCTTGATTGCTGTAAATTACTGACAGCTATATAAAAATGATTTAAACTGATCAGTGGATCCATTCATGATTTGTCAGAAGTTTTTTTGACTGGCGACTGTATGATTGAATTGACCAATGGAATCGGCTGCAGGCAGGGTTTGCGCTTAGTTCCAAATGCAATAGGCTACATGTTGTCTAACATCAGTTTAGCAAACTATTCCTTACTAACAGTTTGCCTGCTAAGGATTACATAACATTTATGCATTTGGCAGACACTTTTATGCAAAGCAACTTACAGAGCCCTTATTACAGGGACAGGGACAATCCCCCCCTGAGCAACCTGGAGTTAAGTGTCTTGCTCAAGGACACAATGGTGGTGGCTGTGGGAATCAAACCAGTGACCCTCTGATTACCTACCAGATTACCAGTTGTGTGCTTTAGACCACTACTACACCACCACCACTCCCTGGTGGATTAATATGCTAAGTGTGTTGTTTAGGCTTGAAGCTAAGTGAAAATGAAGTGATAATAGTTAAACATTCTACCATGAACAGCAGGGAAATGCTATATATATTGTTACTTAACAAGCCTATCTAAATTATCTCAAAAATCGCTTGCCTTTTTATTCATCAACTGATAATCTAATTTTGAATATGACTTACAGGTTTGGTCAGTGAATTGGGGAACAATGATTATCAAGGTTCAATACCTGAACCAAAAGTTGTATGTCAAAATAGGGGAGGCATACTTTGATATGTTCATCACTGAAGGTATGTTTTGTTTTTTGTTTTTTTCTTCAAGAATTGAATGGCTATGCATATGGACAACATTTTGATTGATGCCTTTTCCTTAATTTTGCTTTATAGTTAGATAAAAGTTCTCCATACATGAGGACAAGACCCTGACGGTGACAGATGATGGGGGAATAGAGATTGATGCTGATGTATTTCCAAAATTGGTAACCAAGGATGTGTGCTTTGTCATTAATGGTGATTCTAATAAAGGTATGTTTTTTTGTTCTAAAACTAAGATTGACTTTATCAATCCCAAAGGAAATTAAATAAAAAACTAAAATAATCAAGTTGACTAGAGTTTATAAACCCTTAGATAAAATGTGTGCTTTAAATGAATCATGCCAATAAGTAGATGAAATAGCATTCTCACTTGAACGGCTTGGACCTGGAAATGGTCTTATTGGAAGTTTGATTGTGTCACATCTTAACAAGCGAATAACCAATCAGCACTAAAAGAATGCAGTGTGGTCTTTGTTTATTGTCAGTTTTTCTGAAGATCTTTCATTTTTCTCCTTTGGTAGAATCACCTGCCAAAACTACTTCATCAAGCTTCACGGACACATTGTCACTGTCAAGTAGAGAGGAGAGTGAGAGTGATGAACCTAGCTTGTCTAAAAGAGCATGCATGGAGAATGAGGTGTTACAGGGTGCTCCAGCCAGAGATGTGAGGAACGAGAGGTTTATTTATGTAGAAACAGTGATCGTAATGGTTATATCTATTCATGATCATTCCAGTTCTTGTTTATTTATAGAAGACAATCCAAGGACTTGGCTCTGTATGTGTTCAAGTTATAAAGTAGAGACAAACAAAATGTGTATAGCTATGGATAGATAATTTAAAAAATGTATTCAATTTCAGCTTATTAAAAAGGTTCTACTGAAGAAACCTGGTGGCGCAGCAATCCTGAAGGAGTGAAGGAGCATATGTGACAGTTCCAGGCGACACATGGTTAACATGCTAGCGGCACACATGACAGAAACTGAAGAGCATACTATTCTTAAAAATGTTACTTTTTATTTTCTATCATTCTTTGGAGTGTTTAATATCATTTGTATTATTATTATAGCATTACGATGGCTGACTAAGGAAAAATATGCCCTTGGTATCATCAGCTTGTTCCCTGCCCTGAAAGATCCACTCTCTAAGAAAGGCTATTTAAGTTGTCTGAAACTTTCTGGGGTAGCTAAAGGCTGGTTATTGCATTATGGCAGAGAAAACTGGTTGCCACTTTTCAAATTTCTTCCATGTACCTATGTTCAAAGATGCTTTATTTCACTAGTTCTTCAATGAAGGGGCATTTACAGAGTAACACTCATGCCATATTCAGCCAAGAGATACCTAAATTAATTTGGCTCTTTTATTTGAGATTACTTAGTTGAGTAAAGAAAAAAAAAGTGTGACAAACAAGATATGTATCTGATGGCGGACTAGCAGTGTTGAAATCATTCAACAGACTTGTTTTACACTAGTGTTTGAACTTGACATGCCTCTACCAACATCACAACTTGGCAACTTGTGTATCATCTAGAATTCCGTGTGTTGTGTTTTGTTTTCCTTAGGAGCATTTCTATGATGCCCAGATTGGATCAGTTTTCATGGCCTGGCAACTCAAGACAATACAACGAAAGACTAAGCTTCACCTATGTCATCTAGCTCTTCCAGTGCAGCAGTGGTGACAGGAGGTGGTCCTACACTCATCAGGAGTATAAACGAAGAACATCAGCTTCAGGATGAGCAGTGCAAAGAGGCTATTTCCTTGATGACCCATACCAATGATCTAGAGACCATATTCCAGAAGATGCGAGAGACATTTGAGTATAGACAGAGGCTTGTCCACAACCCTGGAAGTTCAGCGACAGTCTTGTCTGTGTTCCCAAGACTGTTGGACACAAAAGTATTGGTAAGTGTGGAATTGTGTCATAAAAGGGTTAGTTCACCTAAAAATTACAAAACAATTTTTTATAACATAGGAATTAGTAGTAGGGATGTTCATTTCACTTTTTTCATGACCGACAACCAACACTCGTTAACGAACATTAACTGTTAACCGACAAGATTAGAATGTTAAATTAGAATGGGTAAGTGTCTTTGACCCATTAAAAATACCTCAAACTTTGTTTTTTTTCTCAGGGATTTTAATTGATTGCATGGCGATTGATTTATCGCATCTCTAATCCCCCAAATGCTTTCCACTGTTCCATCCTCTATTTTTTGCTTTACAATAAACATAGTGCTCTATTGTTATGATGTTTTGCTGTTTAGGACCTACTATGTGCTCTGCTGCTATTCTTCTAACATGCTGTAATCAGTGGCAATCTGTGAGGGTTTTTTGGGGGAGGCTAATATGTTTGTTTTGGAGGCTCATCTTCCTTTGACGGAATCAACAACTTAACCATGGCGCACCACCACCTTGAACTGATAAGTGCGGTGTACACATCTAAAATTCAAATGTGTTGTTTTGCATTTGAATATTTTGTTTTTTTGTTTTATCTTTAAATTCAACAAACACTTCAATTTTATTTAGATGAGCCTAATCACAGTGCAGTCTGTAGAATTGATTTGGTTCAGTAGTTTATTAATTTAATTGTTTGCAGGTTGGGACAGTGATATGTCTACTTTACTCCAGCTGTTGCACATCCTATCACCTCAGCCAGCTGGAAGAAAGAGGACTAATAAGATCAGTGCACGTCAGGCCACGGACCACCTAGTAGATTTTCACAAGGTTTGTTCTGATTCCATGAATCTGTACGGAAGTCTGAGTCACTAAACTGAATATATTCTTTTGAACAAGTACTTGAATACAATCCTTTCTCATATGTCTCTACTAGTCATGCCGGAGTCTTGAAAAGCATTTGGTTGCAGATGAACTTAGGCAGCCATATCTTCTTGCTTCGGGAACCAGCAGACGAGCTATCAACCATTTCTACATTTCATGGATAAAAAAACTCATCTCATGCCAAGGAAGCACATCGCCTGCAGCGTTTGATGAGCCTTTCATGGTCCACTTTGTTTTTAGTTTAAATTATGATGAAGCACTTCGCAGCATGTATACTTTCATCCAGACCACTGTGTTTGCTATTGATGTGGGAGCCACCAAAGAGACTCCAAAAGTGAAGGAATTGCGAGCAAAGTTAATGAATGATGTTTAGGTGTTATGTTTGTAGGACACTTCATCATTCAGGTGGAGTATTTAATCGACATTTCAAACTTTCACATGGTTTATATCCTGGCAAAAAGTTCAATTTGTTATGTGTGAAGGATGGTTGTTTGGAGTTTAAAAGTTACTGTTGTTTCAGAAGACATGATAAACTTTTTCACGGTGACAGTAGTGATAGTGAACCTCTGAGTTGCTCCGAGCCAACAACTTCAACTGTGATCACATCTGTAGGTATGCCGGCTCTGCTTATGAATGGATCTAACAATGCATCTTCTATTGGAACACTGAACTCACAACAAGATTTTGCTGATCTTACGTTCTTGATTATTCAGTATCAAAAGAAATGTTTGCTTCCATTATTGCCAAGTTGCAGGGGAATGGTGTTTCAAACAGCGTTATTTTGTCTGTAGTAGAGAGTATGGAAGAATGTTTGAATGATGTTCCTACATCTATTAGAAGTCAAATCTTGAAGGTAGTGCCAGAGTGTAACCCAATTAGAATGGCTGTAGAAAATGTGCGTGTCAATTTGCAGAATCCCTTTTCTGATCTAAACGCAGATGGCAAATGGAAAAAATATTTTTGTGCAAAATGGGGAGTTGTAAAACCTGTGGAGGTGCATTTAGGTGTAAGATATGATTCCAAGAGAAATAGAAGGTCTGGAATTTACGAACAGGTACCTGTCAATGACACTTTTATGCACATACCATTGTTTAAAACTCTGGAGTTTATTTTCAAGAATGAGATCATTTGCAGCCATGTCCATGATTTTGTAAATATAATCTTCTCTCCGAACATCACATTGTCTATTTGAGGTATCTGATAACAGAACATCACACATTATTTAAAGAACTGTACCCTACTCATAATTTGAAACCAAAACATCAGTTAATGATCCATTATCCAGGTGTAATTCCAAAAATTGGTCCTTTGGTTCATGTTTGGACTATGAGATATGAAGCAAAGCATACGTTTTTCAAAAAAGAACTTGACCAAGTCTTTAGCACGGAAGCATCAATTAGCTATAGCCTATCATTGGGAGTCACTTAATGTCAAAGGTATTGAGTCAGGGCCAGTGAAAACACAAATATTAAGTGAATTGGATTATGATGACTTGGTCTGTGAACATTTTCAGCTTAACAAGTCTGATACTGTATCTTCTGCAGCATGGGTAAAATGTGATGGGATTGAGTATTGTTGTGGGTCTGTTGTTTGTGTTGATGTGAAATGCCATTGTTCAGTAAAATTGTTGAAATTATCCTCAGAAAGGAAGAGATATATTTTGTTTTGATGGAATCAAGGCAGTTTTTGTTGAACACCTGCATGCGTTTCAGGTTGAAGAACTTGATTGTTTTTGTATTGTGAAACAAAATGAATTGTAGCACCCCAAACCATTTGACCTTCAGATTTCATAAGACTGTGATTCATTCTTGTACGTTGTAACAGATTGTTGCATTTTGTAGTGTACTGAAACTGGGGGTGCTATGCCATTTAATATATAGATGAAGGACATCTTTGTATGTTGTTGTTTTTTTTTCATACAATTTAATACCTTCTAATAGTATAATGGTGACACCATACCAAATATTTGCTTACTCTTATGGAGTGGTACAAGTATTCTCATTGAGTTAAATAAAAAAACCTTCACCCCTATTAGAGTAACACTCCTGAAGTTAATATTCAAGTTGGAATTTACAACAGTTTGGAGTTTATATACTCTATTGCAGTGTTATTATGTAACTCTAATAGTGTTAAATTTTAACACCATATTAGTGTTGGTAATTTTAACACTTTCGAAAGTGTTAACACTTATGTAGTGGTACCCATATATACACTGTAAAAGTGTTAGATTTAACTCTGATGTTGTTAAATTTACGGTTTCAAATTTGAAGTGCAGCAGAATTATGGGAATTACATTTGTCTCCTTAGTGGCATGTTAGAGAACTGTAATAAAGAAAATAATGTTGAAGGAAGTTTTGTATGAGGGGTAATCGGCTCTAAAAGGGTGTTTTAAAAACTGGTGTGGAGTCTCGCACCCTTCCTTTCTGAGTTCCCCCAGTTTGGGCAGTGCACAGGTTTCCCTCTCTGATGGCGGGCCGTGTGGTTTACTATCCATTCCAGTCCTGGTAAAGCAGAGCTTTCAGACCAGTAGACTTCAATCACGGTTAAAGTCATAATTTTGCACCACACTGCACACCTGCATTGTAGAAAATAATCTTTATTTTTACTCTCACAACTGGGGTCAGTGCAATCTGCTTCCGAATCTGCTGTACACATTGGAACTGTGGCACATTTGAACTGTGGTGCTCACATGAGCAATGCAAGTTTAATTCTACCATTTCCCCATTCTTCTCTCCAGCATTTAATATCCTCTCTCTACTACTACTGTAGTGCTATAGGCTTACTGGCCCCAGTCAAAAGTGCTCAACATCTTGCATCTATGATTTTCTAGCTCAGGATTCTCGTTCATGTCATGTCTACATGTATTCTCTTGGTTTTGTTTGTTTTTACCCATTTTATCATCAGCCAGGCAAAAATTCTAAGTCTGATTGCAAAGTTTAATACATATGGCTAGTGGTTTGTTTAAATCCCTAAACACTGCTAAACAGCAAAATGGCAAATGAAAATATAGCCATATGTATTATTGACAAATAAGGTTATCCAAGGTGATACAAATTTGAAATATTTTAAAAATTGTTTAAAATTGTTGTCAAGCTCATTGAAACATAATCGAACAATACTACTACTACTACTACTACTAATAATAATAACAAAACACATTATAGCATTTTCAACATAATTTTTTTTAATGACTCTAAAAAATGGTATAACCATCAGGTAAAATATATTAAAATCATTTCCTTGCACTTTGAATACATACAAACAATAACAAATAACAAACATATTTTTCAAGGTAACTTTGTTTTACAAATATCAAGAACATCAAGATGTTTGCTCAAGAGTTATACAAATTAACCTGAACAAAATGTGCCTTTTTCATAAACATTTTGATAATTAATGATATGAAAAATTACTGTTTTTTAATTTTATTTACTTATAATTTGTTTACGTAACACACTGTCTTGAGGAACCTCTCTGTTTTATTATTATTATTATTATTATTATATATATTTTTTTATTGTAATATTACAACATAATGGCTACCCACATCTCGTTTACACCACATTACTTTTATTTGGTGGACAAAAGTTTAAAATATACATCAAATATCATAATTTGATAATTATACAAAATTGTATAACTGAATTTTTTTAAGAAATAACAATACAAATATTCTGCACTGCTGCCAACATTTCTTTTTAAAAATGTATTTTTAATAGGTTTTTATTTTTTTACACAATTTGTTTGTTTTTTTTTCAGTTAAAAACTCAAAGACTTTGAGTTTGAGTTGAACTCATTTATTGAAAAAGTTCATTGGTGTAAATTATTAGTTAATTGTTTTGTGTGAATTGCATTTTTAATGGAATAAAAAAACAAACAAACAAAACAACTCATTGACCCCCACGAACATCCAGTGAAATCAGAAGAAAGTGATTAAAACATATACAATCCTTCAAAATAGTCACACACACAAAAAAAAAATGTCAGCAATGCACATGGACTAAAATGCTGAATACAAATGACCTTAAGAAAAATCTAATTCTCTGATAAAGACGAGGAACATAAAGCAGAGCTTATGCTCACTCATCAAATGCACGTCAGCGAGCACTGAAGCCCTTTCCGTTGACTCTGTTACACTTGTGTAGCTCGCAGACTGTGATCTGCATTAAGTGCTTCAAGCCTCGGCTTTGTGCAAGTGTCTACTGCCACTTCAGATGGCAGTCGCACCGCATCTTAAGGAAGCAGATAAGACATGCTTATCTCCCTACACTATCACCGATCTGACATCAGCCTGAGTTGGCCCAAAAACTGCCTTTTTTCACAGGATTAGCATTCAGTCGCATTGCAAATGCTCACAGCTGGTTTCTGACTTTACACATGGACCCCTGGATATCTGAACTGTCTGAGTTCCTATCTGATATCTCACTCCTAGGGTTGTGAATCAAGAAATGTTTTTAGTCACACTGTTATAGAGGGGGAGGGGGGACTTGCCCAATCCCTCATAGTGTTGTAAGCTATACTATGTGAAAAAGTAGGTAGTAGTAGAGAGAAATATTTATCTCCGCTTTTATTTCTTTCATCACATTCCCATTGAAGTTTACATACACTGTTAGTATAGCATTGCCTTTAAATTGTTTAACTTGGGTCAGCTTGGTTTTTGGGAGCCTTCCACAAGCATCTCACAATAAGCTGCTGGATAGGGATGGGCGGATCGATCCTAAAAGTATCGATACTTCCGATACTGATGTTGGACCAAATACAATTGATACTTCCGATACAATTATTGGACCAAAAAACTCTAAAAATAAGCCACCACAATATAATTTGACTCTAGATGGATGTACTATTACATCAACTTCAACAGCGAAGAACTTAGGTGTTATATTTGATACCAATCTGTCCTTTGAAAATCAAATCACCAATGTTTGTAGAACAGCATTCTTCAGTTCTTCAGTTCAGTTCTGCCCACAAATTTCCTATCGGATTTAGGTCAGGGCTTTGTGATGGCCACTCCAGTGCCTTGACTTTGTTGTCCTAAAGCCATTTTGACATAACATTGGCGGTATGCTTGGGGTCATTGTCCACTTGGATGACCCATTTGTGACTGAGCTTTAACTTCCTGGCTGATGTCTTGAGATGTTGCTTAAATATATCCACATAATTTTCTTTTCTCATGATGCCATCTATTTTGTGAAGTGCACCAGTCCCTCCTGCAGTAAAGCACCCCCACAACATGATGCTGCCACCCCCATGCTTCACGATTGGGATGGTGTTCTTTGGCTAGCAAGCCTCACCCTTTTTCCTCCAAATACTGTATAACGATGGTCATTATGGCCAAAAAGTACAATTTCTTTTCATCATACCACAGAAAATTTCTCAAAAAAGGAAGATCTTTGTCCCCATGTGCACTTGCAAACTGTAGTCTGGCTTTTTTTATGGCAGTTTTGAAGCATTGGCTTCTTCCTTGCTGGGCAGCCTTTCAAGGTTATGTCAATATAGGATTTGTTTTACTGTGGATTTAGATTCTTGTCTACCTTCATGAGCAGTACGAGGCTGTGTGGTCCCATGATGTTTATACTTGCGTACTATTGTTTGTACAGATGAACGTGGTAACTTCAGGTATTTGGAAGTGGCTCCCAAGGATGAACCAGTGTAGGTCCACACTTTTGGTTTCTGAGGTCTTGCCTGATTTCTTTTGATTCTCCCATGATGTCAAGCAAAGAGGCACTGAGTTTGAAGGTAAGCCTTAAAATACATCCACAGGTACACCTCCAATTGAGTCCAATTAGACTATTAGATGCTAATTGGCTAATTGCCTAAAGGCTTGACATTATTTTTTGGAATTTTCCAAGCTGCTTAAAGGCACAGTTAACTTAGTGAATGTAAACTTCTGACCCACTGGAATTGTAATATATTAATTTAAAAGTGAAACATAGTGCCTGTAAACAGTTGTTGGAAAAAATTACTTGTGTCATGCATGAAGTAGATGTCCTAAATGACTTGCCAAAACTATAGTTTGCTAATATAAAATCTGTGTAGTGGTTATAAAATGTTTTTAATGACTTCAACCTAAGTGTATGTAAACTTGATGTAGACTTCAACTATTATATGTATTATATATAACACACTGGCTACAATGCCAGAAAAATACTCCTTTTTTCTTATTGTGGCTGTTAATGGTTCCAGGGCAAGACAAATCAATAAATGGGAGAGAGGACAGCCTTGCCGGGTTCCCCTATCAAGAGAAAAAAAATCTGAAATTAATCCATTAGTTTGCACTGCCGCTAACAGTTGTTTATAAAGTAACCTAATCCACCCAATAAAAGTGTTCCCAAACCTGTAAATTTCCAAAATGATAGTCCCATTCCACCCTATTAAACATCTTCTCGGCATCAAGTGAGAGGGTCTGATAATTCGCTACTGAACAAAATTGAGTGCTTCCAAATTTGTGGACTCTTGACATTCTGTTCTGGTTAATGCCAGCATGCTGCATGAGTCTGTGTTTGTTGCTTGCTAGCTTATTATCATTGCTTTTTCTTATAATTTCAGCATTTTATCCTTTGCCATTTTTCATTTTTTTTTTCTTTTCTACAGTTTCAACTGCGTGCATTTTACCGAATGCACCCGTTTCCCTCTTTTTTTCCACATGTCTACATCTTACGTCTTGTCTGCATGCATTTGTCCTCTGTGTTTTACACAGTTAATTGCATCAATCTCAAACATCTGCTGATCATGAAAAACATTGAACCACATCATCCTCAAACACTTGCTCAAGAACAATCATAACAACAAAAACAACAAAGAATTGCAGTAAGTCATAGCATCCACTCATGCCACTTTTTCCTGCATTGCATGACACATGTTTACTATAGCTTCTTCCTCCTGCAATGAGGGATACACGTGTGATAAATGTAAGGAATTAGTCAGGCTGACGGTGAAGGTTAATGAGTTAGAGACATTAGTGGAGGTCAATGAGAAAGGGCATTCACGACATTCTCTTGAATAGGCAGGTGAATTATGTTGGCATTAGTGGACTTGCATTAGCATGTTTCAGGTTCTATTTATCAGACCGTTACCACTTTGTATGTGCGAGGAATTGTAAAATCAAACAAAAGTTAAGTATGAGTGCCTAAGGGATCAGTTTTAAGGCCTCTGCTTTTCTGCTTTTATACGCTTCCTCTGGAGGAACTATCAGGAATAGTGGAATAACTTTCCACTGTTATGCAGATGATACCCAACTTTAGATTTCTTCTTAACCCAACAAAATTTCACAATTCTGCAAATTAGCAGAGTGTATCAAAGAAATCAAAGATTGGATGGCCAGAAATGTCCGTCTACTCAATTCCAACAAAACAGATACTAATTATTGGACCAAAAATCTCTCTCTCACGCCACTAAAATATAATATGACTCTTGATGGATGTACTGTTATGTCGTCTTCTACAGTGAAGAACTTAGATGTTATATTTGATACCAACATGTCCTTCGATTTACAATGTTTGTAGAAAATGCATTCTTCCACCTCAGAAATATTGATAAGTTATGATACATGCTCTCTGTTGCTGATGCCAAAAAACTAAATTGTATATTCCACCACATTCATTACGATCACAAAATTCTGGCCTGTTAATTGTTTAATTACATTACATTTCAGATTACATTAACTCACTCTCATGTTATTTCACTTTTATTGTAAGGATCGTATATGCAATAAAAGTGAATGGTGACTGAGACTAACATTCTACCTAACATCTCCTTTTGTGTTCCACGGAAGAAAGTAATTCAGGTTTGGAACAACATGAGTAAATAAACACAGAATTTCTATTTTTGAACGATCCCCTTAAGGAAAAATAATTGTTCAAATGGAATCAGATTCTGAACCAGAATTGTTAAAATTTCTTCCTATTCCCATTCCTACTCCCTCATCACCACTCCACACAGCAACATAGAAACCATTTCTCAGGGGGGTGAAGCATCATTGGCCATGCTGCGTAATTTGTATACTTAAAAATTAAATCCCATATGGCGTACCTCACGCTGAGTAAATGGAGGCATTTACCCTGGCTAGCTCATCTCTTGGAGATGTTTTCATTAGGATTCTCATTTGCATAAAACTGGTTACTCTTCTCCGATACGCCGCAGTTTGTATGAACACATCACTTTCGAGATACAAACAAATGTTTGTCTGTTGAAAGAGTCCAATTCTGTGGGATGACATTTCACCTCGATTTCACATCAACAAATACCCCGAGCCTACTAATGCTTGACGTGTAGTTCAACAATTGATTCATAATTATAGCAGTTAATGGAACAGACGGACGTCAATAGGACACATTTTTTCGCATATATGTATGTATCAGGGGTCAATGGATCCAGGGCGAGTGGTCTTTTGTTCATCAAAGAAAAACTGAATAGATTTTTTTTTCCATTTTTGCTCTCTATTTGCAAACTTATATAAAAAATATAAGATGTGGGTTTTAAGTTAACAAATCATTCATTATGATGAGAAGAATCGCAAACAAGACTAAACACAGTGTTTTTCCCATGTCTGATAGGGCTGTAAAATCCAAGGCTTGTTGCTGTGTGAAAAGGAGTCGCTACCCATTACCGCTTTTCATTTGATGCCAAACATCAAAGATATCCTGACCGGGAGTACTTAGCACTAATGTGGCTGAGTCCTGAAATAAACGAAGTGAGAATTTCTAAGTAGTTTCCAGGCAATTGAGACGGCAGGTCCTTTTTATCTGCTCACAAAACTGTGGTGCTGCATTGATTGAGACTTCTTCTGAGATCTCGGATGCTTTTTGATTCAGTGCTCTGGCATATTCCATCTCCCTTTACCCTCATATAATTCTCCCTCTCTCTCTTTCTATCTGCTCTTTTATTTCCTGGAATAAAATCCTGGCATTTAGCTGTGCACCATCTCCACACAAAGAGATTTGGTTTGGCATCCAAATGTTACAATGTCTATGTATGGAGCTCTTTTTGATTTTCACAGATTGACCAATGCACTGGGAAAATAGCAGCGACTGATAGTTTGTCTAGCACTCCAAGTAAAAGAAAGAAAGAGTCTAGTTTGGAGGGAACTGTATATACAAGACTGGATAACTTTCTTCCTCTGGTTTTGTCTATAGATACATGCAGTTATTTCTTTATTTTTTAAACAAAAAAGTTTTGTATTTTAAGCCACATCCACACTAACCTATTTTCGTTTAAAAATGTTGTTTTCAGTTTCCTAATGTCATCGTTTTCCAAAGTATGCTCAAATGGACACTGTTTTCAAACCGTTCCATTCTCGATGAAGGAATTGGCAATCTAGAGTAAATTAAACATGTCAATTTAGCAAAATTCAAACAAATTCAAACGAAAATGTATTTAGTGTGGATGTGGCCTGAATCATAAACATACACTCTATAAACAAATGTACTGCATATTCACTGCGTTTTTTTAAACGTTTTATTTGAAATACCGATTACGTTATTTAATCTCAACAAAAGATTCTGAAAATGTTTGATCTGATTTGTTTTCATAGTACAACAAACAAACACCCATTCAACACTCGGGTGGTCGCGGGCAGATGCGTAGCACATTGAAAATACTGTACAACATGTTTTGATTACATCTTAAGCCCTATTTGGACAGGATTAGTTTTCTAAATAACATTTGGGCTACAATTATTATCACCTAACAGCTGTGATTTCTTGTACTAACACTTTCACATATCAGATTTGCAGAGCGGAAGTAGAATCATAGTTGGGTAATCTTGCATGGCGGTGAATAGGACACCACAACAAATTAAATTTTTGTTCACCTGTTTGCCCCAACAGCACAAGAAAATACCAACAATTGCACTTTTCCAGCTTTTCAAAGGAAGAAAAAAATATATAGCAAAGTATTAGGATGGGATTAAAGATTAAAGTTTGTTACATGGGTGGGAGTGTCTGTTTTCAAGGTGTGGCATTACAGAAAACTGAACACATTGAATTAATTTAGGTGATAAAATGTACATATATTTTAAACTTTATCTGTTTACATTTATAATTATGTACCATTTTAAAACTAAATTTAAAATGTTTATTTATTTGATTCATTTCATTTAAATGTATTAATTATACATTATGAATTACTTATTTTAAAAATGCTATTAAAATAAACTTCACATGTGTTTATAGAAGTAGCTGCTTATAATAACCCCAGTGAAATAAACAAGACTTATCTGTGAATTAAAAAATGAAATTGAGTTCACGTTATGAAATTGAGCTGAGAAATTTAGGTGGGTATTTTATCTGACACTGATATTGCAGTGGCCAGTTTCCACAGTTTGGCTCTCCTTGTTGATTTGTTGAACTCTTGCTCGTGTGGTATTGCTTAAATATATTTTTCTTTTGATAGCAAGAATATCTACATTCATATTGAAAGGCATGCTGCAGGCAGAAGATTGGCACACATGAGTACGATTTTATTGGTAGTTCATATAGGTCAATATACATGAGGAGAAGCATTGTGAAAAAGTTTTAAGCGGACCCTGGAGTTAGCCGAAAGTTGGTAATTTGCTATTAGATTTTTACAGAGGTTTTATGAGAAAAACACATATTTGTCAGATTTGAATGGGATTAAAATCTATGAAAACATACATTTTCCTAACCTCCTCAGGGAAAACTAGTCTTGTCCGAATAAGGATTTTGGAGTGTTTTCTAGAAAGATCTTAAAATGCTGTTCTGAGACAACAACTAATTGTAACCAAAATGCAAAATTGAGAAATGTTTTTTAAATGTTTTGTGGTTGCTGGGTTAAATGCTAAATGCACTGCTGGTTAAAAGCTCACTTTCTGTTTTGTCTAATCTTTTGTTTTTCACCCATCTCTACAGAAACATTTAGCAGTTTGAAACACAATTACAAAATTCCTGATGTTTTATGGACCACAAGTCATTTTTACTACCTGGTGATGGTCTCTTTATTGCAATTGTTTACATGCACCAAAATTACAATGTGGATGATTAAGATTGAACCATCTTTGCCATTAGTGAAATATTGCTCCAATGCCCCCAAAGACCTCCCTTTGAAAACACTGTCCCGATCCCCTGCAGCTGCTGCTAAATGCAGCTATTTTACTGTCTCATAATGACAGGTGAAAATCTATCAAACGGCCCAATCGTATTAAAGGAGTAGACATTATACTTCAAAACAACACCATAAGTGTGAATGCTTAACATCATTGCTCTGAGTAAATAAAAGTCATTTGACAGTTTTTTTTTTTTATTAAATTATTAAATTATGTCATCATTTACTTAGTCTCATGTTGTTCCAAAGCCATTTCTTTCTTCTGTGGAAAACAAAAGGAGATGTTAGACAGAATGTTACTCTTAATCACCATTCACAGGCATTGCATGTTCTACAGAAGAAAGAGAGTCAAACTGGTTAGATGAACATGAGGTTGAGTAAATAATGACATAATTTTAATTTTGGGAAATGTAACTATTCCTTTGAAACCAGTAATGTTTTAAGACATTCATAATGTTCCTGAGTAGTGGCAGGCACTAAATGCAGGTGGCTTACCTTTACACTAAAACACATGAAAGTCAATACACACCACGAGGAGCCTGGATGCCTACAGGGTGATTGCAAAGCGATGTATTTGGTAATGAATCAACTAAAGAGTATCGATCGACAAGCAGATCACATTAGCTGTGGCAGCATAAAGTACATGGGTTTGCAGAAATCCAGGGACATGGTAGCTATGTAGGTTATTTGCTCTCCTGGTTTGTACGATGATGCTACATAATGTGGCCCAATAAATAAACAAACAAAAAAGCCTGTAATTAACACATCAACAGCACTCAAGACCTTACCTCTGAGCAAATGATGTCCGATTTGAGAACGAATCATTCTTTTGAACCAATAATTTTTAATGATTTGTTCGATTTTTAAATCACTTGAATGTAAGGGATGACAATATTTTTAATTATTTTATTGACAATATTGTCGACACAAACAACACAACATTTGATGCTATCTATTAGGGTTGCGTGGTATACCAGTACTAACAAAATAATGCGATACCAAAAAATTTAAAACGGTGCGATATCATCTTGTTGTGCATTTCAGTACCATATTAAAGTTTGCTGCCATTAGCAAATGTAATGTAATGTGAGAGTTTTGAAATAAAATCAAAGACCACTTGAAATAATAATGATAATAAAAAATATGGCCAAGTGCGATCATTAAAAAGCAGAAGGATGCCATTTAATGAAATACTATAATCACATGCGTGCCACAGAACGAATGAGAGGTTCCGTCTTGTTCTGTCATCTCATTCACACACACAAGCAGGCGTGCACACATCTGTAACACACACTGCTAATGCTTTATTTTCATGCAGTGTGTCCAATAGTATCCATCTGCAGAGCTGCAGAGCAGTGTGTTTAGTGTGCAATCGGCTGTGAACCCTCAAATGTACCGTTTTCACAGTTTCTCAGAGCTTTCATCTTGTGAGTTGCAGGAAGCTTGATATAATGAACCCTTCACAAACAGAAAGAACTTCAAAAGTCTTTCAAAATAAAAGTCCCACTGAAATAAAAGCTCTATTCAACCGGATGTGTGAAATTGAAGACATTACAACAACAAAAATATTACTACTATATAAACATGTAATATTCAAAGTAGTCACAGTAATACTCAGAATTACAATAATATACTGTAATAGTAAATTATATTATTAATATTATTATCTGTAAGCAATATCACAAAAGCAAGTGTACTGAATATCAGCAAGTTGTGATTCAGCTATGGCAGCCTTTTGCCTCAGGTAATCAGATTGCTTATATTTAATGTTGTCATTAATAATGTAAAGTTCTGTTCTGCATCTATTTTGTTTTTTACCAAAAAAAATATCTATATTATATTACAGTATGTACTTGAGTAAACATAATTTGCTCATAACATTTAAATAAAACATTTAACATGGAATCCATAAAGAAACAATAAATAAATGGTAACATTTTTATATATAAGACTTAATCCAGTTATTTTAGTCGTCATTTTCTGTGTAATTTCATGAAAAATCTTTTTATTTTTAACCCTAACCCAGTTAGTATTGAGTTGCGACATCGTCGAGGACTTCGCCCATCAGACACATCCTGCCGCGGCACGAATGGTCCGCCTACAGGCCTCCAAAGTCCCGCGCCCCATCTACCTCTCGCCATGGCCATCCTCCTGCAGCATCAGCCCCGGCTCCCCCACCATCGGAGCCCACATGCTGGCCTCTGAGAAGAAGATCTTCCCGCAGGAAGATGGCATCACCTGCCAGTCAGCCGGCAGCCAAGAACCCTAGACGTGTTTCGAATTTGTCAATAAAAGAGCAGTTTCCGCATTCCCTGGGTCATGCCCTTCACCAAACCCCTTATCAATATCTAACTGATCAGTAGAGTGTGTAAACATGATTTTTGTTGATAAACTACAAATTGTTGTGTGTGACAGAAACAAGTAATTGTCGCGTATTAGATGGAAACGATGTCTAGCAAAGGCATTGGCTGTAGTGAAAGTCGTACGATATCATATGAATTAGCCAAATTTAGAGTGTAAAGTCATATGAATCCTTACAATTTTGCTGTGAGAGTGTGTAGTATGCTCTCTTATAGATGTATACTATACCTCATCCTCAATAAACGAGTAAAGTCAGAACTCCTCCGGTTCAACGCTATCGATCCCAGGAAATCAATACAGGATATGAATGGACTTCATTATATTATTTGTTATTGGAAAAATACTTTTGATGTGGTGGTACTTTTCGATGTGTCTGCTAAGAAACAATAGCAGAAGTGCCTACAGCATTCGTGTTTACATTGAGATGCTTCACATGTATTGAAAAGCCTGATTCTCCCATTCAAACCTTCCTTATCCCTTCAGTTCTGACTACAAGAAGCACTGATTGCAACAGTTTGCATTACAGTCATTTTTTTTTAACCACTCTGTTTCTTATACAAAGATGGTTCGCTCTCTATTGACCTAGGCCTGACCTGAATTCTGCAAGTGTGTGGAGAATAAACAAGCCAGACCTGGATATGTGGATATAAATTTTTTTCTCTTAAGGATACAACACTGCCAAGGATCTTGGAAGGAAACTGCAATCAGAATTTTTTAAATGCTGTTGTGTGGCACATGCAAGGTTATTATCGTTAACCAAATCTATTACGAAGATAATTTTTTTTTTTATTATTTGAGGTTATAGTGAGGCATTTACATTGGAAGTGAATGGGGCCAATTTTTGGAGTGTTTATAGGCAGATTACATATGAAGCGCATAATTTTATAAAAGCACATTAATTCTTCTGTTGAAATTTGTATATTATTTCAGCTGTACTGTTGTTTAAATCAGTGTTTTAATTTTTATTTTTTAGGGTTTACAGCATTAGGTTGTCAACAAATGTGTTAAATTGGATATAAATGTACACAAAAAAGGTTAGTAAGCGATTTGATCACACTAAAATCATGTTAACATGCATATTGTTTACGTCTTGTGGCTATACTTTTGAAACAGTGAGTTTTTTAACCTTTACAGATTGGTCCCATTTACTTCCATTGTAAGTGCCCCACTGTAAACCAGATTTGTAATTATTATTTTTTTTCTTCAAAGGAGGGATGAGTTTTTGTGGTATTCAACATTATGCCACAAATGCTATCAATTGAGCTCAACTTATTGAGCTCAACTCGACATATTTCTTTAATCTCCCAAGCCTGACTATAACAGACTACCAGTGCATTTTTTTCAATAAGTACCAACCAATTAGACTGATTATACCAATCTGATTGATGTAAAAAAGACAACAACATTTTGGTTACAGCATTGCTGATAAAGTTCTGCATCTTCAGATGGAATGATTTGTGATGCTGTGTTATGAGGGAGAAAGCTACTCGTAAACACTAGCAAATTTTCAAATATACTAACAAATTGCAAACTATTTATGAACAATTAAAACTAAACTGGGGTGGAGGCCTGGCAATCTGAATTGCGTAACCGAGTCGGATGATCCGGGCCAGCCAGCCTGACGGGTTGGGAAGTAAAAGCCACGCATCCAAGCTCCATACTAGGGGCACCAAGGGGACGATTGTTTTTGACGTACCCGGAAGGGCTTCGCAGTGGGGCGGGGCAGGTAATACGGCGTCGGGAGGCGAGGATGCGTCCCAAGGCTCTGGTGCTGAGAAAAGACTTGAAGCACTTACCTTGCTCCGCACACCCGGCAGGGGGCGGATTAGTGACTGAGGAGGAGGTCCGAGTTGTGGGGATGAAGGCGGATGTTCTGCGTCCAGCATGCCGGGACTGTTGAGATCTGGCAGCAGAGTGCCGTGAGAACGGCATTTGTGGGCCTGGTGACCCAGAGACAAAGGAAATAGTTCTGTTATTGAGAATGTGGTTACCGCAGCCCCGACTAGGGCAAATTAAATAACTTCAACAAAAGATTCTCCTCTCGGCCCTCCACCGGGGGACGGAGTGGTCTGCTTACCAGCTCCGGAGCTTACGTCTTGGTCTCTGGGTCGACCGTCTCAGGAGCGCCTGAGAGCCTTCCGGGTCCTCGAGGGGGTCCTTGACGTGGGGGGGCGTCTGTTTCCTGCGGGGTGCTCGACGAAGGGGCTGAGAGCTGGGCCCGGGTTGAGGTGGAGCAGGGTGTTTCTTCACCACATGAGGATGCCCTCGGCGAGCAGACGGGACATGGCCCATGGCGACAGGCTTGCGGTGGGGCAGGATGTGCGAAATGGCCTCCGTCTGTTTCTTCACCGCGGAGAACTGCTGGGCAAAGTCCTCGACGGTGTCGCCAAACTGGGAGACAGGTGTGTTGAGGAAGTGAACATTGTCGGTCTCACGCATCTCAACCAAGTTCAGCCACAGGTGACGTTCCTGGACCACGAGTGTGGCCACTGCCTGCCCGAGTGACTGCGCTGTGACCTTCGTGGCTCTGAGGG
This sequence comes from Moxostoma hubbsi, assembly GCA_032164185.1. Classification (NCBI taxonomy): domain Eukaryota; kingdom Metazoa; phylum Chordata; class Actinopteri; order Cypriniformes; family Catostomidae; genus Moxostoma; species Moxostoma hubbsi. The sequence goes on along the minus strand of JAVLUX010000037.1, from coordinate 20,788,027 downwards.
TAAGGTCGGTCACTGAGCGCAGTTCCTGCAACACTTCGGGATCAGAGCTACCCCCGTGCAGATCTTTAAGTGCCTTGGCCTGGTGGATCTGCAGGAGGGCCATGGCATGCAGGGGAGAGAAGTGGCATGTCCGGCGATGCTGTAGGCTTTGGTGGTCAATGAAGACATCGTCCTACAGGCCTTGGAGGGGAGCACAGCGCGACCCCGCCAGGTGGTAGAGTTCCCGAGGCACAGGTGGAGCGCAACAGCCCTGTCCACCTGGGGAATTGCTGTGTACTCGTGGGCCGCTCCGCTGTCGAATGTAGCGAGAATGGATGAGCGAGTGGCTTTGTGACGAGTGGAGAGGGGTGCTCTCCACAAAGATGTTAGCTCATCATGCACTTCTGGGAAAAACTGGAAAAAACTGTGAGCGGCGCCCGGGAAAGCATGTCAACATCTGTGCGTCAACCTCAGCCTGGGCGTGCTGGCCCAAGAGGAGTCATCCGCGTCAGATGCCACGCTCTCTGATACAGCGGCGAGCTCATCCACCTCGAGCTCTAGAGGATAGGCAGGCTGACTGTGAGTCGAGCTGCTGTTGCCTCGAGCACGGATTGGAGTCAACGAGCGTGCTGGGGGGCGGGTGGTCCGAGGGCGCGTACCCGGCGGAGCTGCACCAGCTGCCATCCTCAGATCGCCTCCATTTCCAGCCTCTTCATCCTCAATCCTGTGGGAAGAAGGAGCAATGTGGGGGGCGGCTGGAGTGGCATGCTTCCTATCGAAAGCAAGCCGCAACCGTAACGTTGCCATGGTCGTACTCTCGCAGTGAGAACATGAACCATCCACAAACGCTGCCTCGGTGTGATCACTGTCCAGACACACAATACAATGCCTGTGGCCGTCAGAAGCGGACAGCACTCTACTGCATCCAGGAACTACACAGAGGTAGAATAGCATCTTTATAAAGACGCGTCCTGAAAAACGCTTTTATACCCGTATATCCGGGGGCAGGGTATGCAAATACTGTCTGCCATCTTCTCATTGGCCTTTTTTCATTGATCAGAGGCATATTCAGTGCTCAAGAGAGACCCCTAGTGTCGCTTCTTCGACACAACGTTGAAGTGAGCGACAGACGGGGAACACAAATTATGGCTTTTTAAAGCAGCGAATCTGTAATTGAAGGCATTATCAAGAGCCCGGGTTATTCTGTAATTAAATTTTCAAATTAATTCAAAGGACAAATCTCTAACTGCAAAAAGCTCTTCAGATCCCAAGTGTTTCCACTGATCAGGCAGGAGAGGGAAAGACATTACCGAAACATTAAATCAACCTTTAAAAATAGTAAATGCATTTATTCAAAGATAGAGATTCAATTTGCATAAAGATTCTCTAAATGATTACTCACCAGACACAAACCAGCCGTGATGTGGAGAGTTTAGAAACACTTTTAAATCTGCCATCTAAATATTATGCTTAAGTATACTGTATCACATTTACAACAAAGTTTTATAATTAAATCAACACACAGAATGCACACCCTAACAAATTGTGTAAGAAGCTAGAAACACAGTAGGGTCCAAAAGTCTGAGACCACTAGTGAAAATGTTTCTATTTTGCACATTTAATAAAACATTTTCATTACAGTGAATTTCAAAATGACTTTGAATTTGGTTTATACTCGAGCCGACATGGACTTCATTCAAAACCTGATGATCCATTTTATCCAGCATGATTTAAGAATGTTCTAACAAGCATATTGTTAGGCAGTTTATTTCTGTATTCTTTTCTTTTTATTCATTTTTAATAATTTTTACTTATTTTTGTAAATCATTTTATTATTTTTATTCTCATTGCTTGTTCTTAATTGGTTTTAAAATTCATTTTATCTTGTATTTTCTTTATAATTTATATGTAAAGCAATTTGAATGACCATTGTGTATGAAATGTGCTATATAAATAAACTTGCCTTGCCTTTAATGGAAGCAAGGAAATCAGATTTTTTTGTATAAAGGAGTTAATATGGTCATCACAAATGTACTTATTAGTGACACTGAATTAGTAGAGAATCTTAATTATTTCTTCTTCATTTTATTAAAATGATTCTTTACTTTACATTTCTCAAAATTCTAAAACATTCTGTTGATTACCAGGTTTAAATAGGATTTTCAATCAGATACTTTCAATATGGTCTCAGAATTTTGGACCCCACCGAATTAAATTTGTATACCTGTCGTGAAACCAATCTAACACTATACATACACCTCGTCAAACCTGCCCAAGCGCCATTTAACTCTACCAAAAACCTGTAACACAGTGGGCCCTGCATGGAGGAACTGTATTCTGGACTCCAAAGAGTCGATGCCTCTGGTGGCCAGGATGGTAAATCCAGAAAGAGTTATGGTGGACACTGCATTTCCAGCAAAGATATAGCAAGAAACCAATAAAAATCAAAGCTTGTTGCAAACATTTTGGGCTATTAATTTTGTTATTAGATACACAGGAACTTATTTAGACCAGGAATGTTCGTTAAAGACCCAACAAAATCCAAATTGGAGACTGGCTTTTGGTTCATGTCTGTTAGCTTTGAAGCCATCTTTATGCTAGTGTGCTATAAAAGTTGCATATACACAACACATGTATAGTCTTTCATTTCTGGGAAAATGGACCAGGAAATCTTGCAAAATCAATTTTTGTCTAATCAAATACTCTCTAGAATGAGAATGTCCCTCCCCCAAATAACACCTGCAGCTGACAAGTGAGTAGGGAATCTTGGATCATGGCTGTGACATAACTGTCTGTTGGATACTTCAAAAATGGACGAGTCCTATGATACTGTATGTCCCAGCCAGGGCTGGACTGGGAAGAGATATCGGCCTGGGATTTTACATAGCAACTGGCCCAAAAGTTGTTCGCTGTCCTTTTCTGAATATCACAGTGCCGTTTTGTGATACGTTCTGCCTAACATTTCATTTTAGCCACGTTTCGCGGCCGACCCACCGGACAGCTCGGTTCTCCAGATGACCATTCTGACCCTGATCAGCCCCAAAGTGTGTCAGCCCACCGGGAAAGTGCCCGGTATACCAGATTACCAGTCCAGACCTGGTCCCAGCCAAACTTCCTAATTTCCAATATGTAACGGAAGAAAACTGCTTCTCAAGCGATTGCATGGGGTACATTTTTAATTCACATTGGCTTTAAAGTAACTGCTGCACTACAGCTCCAAAATGATGAACCATTTATAATAATAATATTTTTTTTTAATTTGACATCTTTCTTAGTATTTTTGTCTTAGTATATGTTTATAAGTATATTAGTAAATGGTCTGCACTTATATAGTGCCTTTTTAACCTTAACGGTATTCAAAGTGCTTTACACTGTGACTCATTCACTGATTCACACACACATTCATACACCAATGCAAGGTGCTAGCCTGACAAGGTGCTAGCCTGAGCAACTTGGGGTTCAGTGTCTTGCCCATGGACACTTCGGCATGTGGAGTCATGCAGGCCAGGATTAGTGGCCAACCCGCTTTACCAACTGAGCCACAGTAAATTATAATTTTAATATTATTAATTTATACTTTACTAGAAAATAAGACAAAAAAACCTGATTAAGAATTTTTTTTTTGGCAGTGCAGTTTCTGACCACATTTCATGTCAGAGCACACAACTTAGGGTCTGATGTGAGGATCTTGGGTAGAAGAACTACAGCACATGTAAATTCAATTTGTTAATTGCCTCATACTCTAAAGTTTCAGGCTCTGATTCTCTAGGGACAGCTGCATCTCCTTACATTACACCCTTTATTTATTTGCCTGAGCCACAATGTCTAGAATAAAATTAAAACCTCTGATGTGATCCCGGTGACAGACGGAGCCGTTTATCACATTAGATTTAACCTCATTTCACTGGCACACTTTTTTTCCTGTCATTGATCAGTGAGATACATTGTCGCTCCTCATTTGGCACTGGTGTCTCTAAAGACAAAGAGCGCGCAGGTTAGCGAACTCTCTCCCTAAATGAACCTTATTGATGATACGGAGGACTCATGTATAAGGAAGACTGTCTCAGTCTATCTTCTCTTTAGTACTGTGTGAGAGCAAAGTTAATGGTGGCATTTCCAAGAGCATTACAGAGCTGGACATATCTTGAAAAAATAGGATTTATTATATATTATATATTCTTTCTCCTTGACAACAATGAGATTGAGAGGCTTTTCTCAGATCTGACAGTGTAACCTAAAAAATAAAAATGGATTAAAGTGACAAGAAACAGTCCGTCCATACAGTTTCCACCTGCCTGGATTAAGTCTATCTTCTACAACACCATTCTGTGCACAACCCAATACAAATGCAGTATTTGAAAAGACATGGCATCTACTGACACAAATTCCAGTCTACTTAGTCAGGGTACACTCAAATCTAATCCTGGGGATTTAAATGGAAGGAGGAACCATATATTCAGTGGCCATGGAGGACACATTTCTCTGGAGAAGATACAGACTCCTCTAATTGCATTAGAAATGGATGAGCTGCACTCGATGAATGAAGCCTAGGTAGAGAAACCTGTCACCCCAGTACTGTTTACAAACAAACAATTATTTTCTATTATGAAATGCCAATGGAAAAAAGAAATGAAAAAAAGAGATAGGTGGAAACTGAGAGAGAAGACTATATACTGTACCTGTCACAACACAACCAATGACATTAACTTTTAGTGCACCACTTTAAGTTCGTATTTTAAGGGCTAAATTATATTATTTAAAGCTGAAGTTTGTCAAATCTGCACCACTAGCATTAACAAATGGAATGGCAAAAATGGACCCCTTTCATACTTCTGGGATTTTGAAAGCAGAAGTAAATGATTGCAGGGTAAACACATCAATATTGGTGAATGGGAGTGAATGAGATACCACAGCAAAAATATTTTTTGCTCTCTCATCTGACATTATCCAATCAAACATTAAAAAATGCCACTATTATGTTTTTACACCTTTCCAAATCAAGAAAGATTGATGAGAAAGATGGATTACTATAGTCAAAAGACAGAAGATGACATATTTAGTGGCATTATTCCATGTTAGATTGTTTTTTAAACTACTTCCAGGGTAATACAACACTAAGCATAATAATGTTAAAAACAATTTTATCTAAAAATGGCAAAAAAATTAATAAATAATTGCAAATATAAAGTGTTTGCTAGATTTAAGCTGCCAAATATGGCAAAACGCTGTATCACAGTCTGTGAAAAGGGTCCATAATTGTTTCCATTGGTAGAACACAAAGATAGCCCCAACCCAAACTCACACCACTGGTTGAGCTAATTTTACTAAGATGTTTGAAAAGATAAAACAAAGAGAGCAATGATTTAACAACGCCACAATGTCACAATGTTTTAAGGTGAAGTGTGCAATTTCTAGTGGCACCAAACGGAATGTTTTCAAACAACCTTTGCCAACACCCCTTAGACTCATCACACCCTTTAACACTCTCTGATTGCCTTTGAACAAATAGGCAATAGTAAATAAAAGGTGACAAGGTGAAATGTTTAACGTCATAATAAACATGACCACTATAACATAAACACACCGGGCAGAAAGCATGGCAGAGGAATCTGGTCATTCGATAACATCGCCGGATTGAAAGGCAGATTGGTGTGTGGTGAGTAGAATCGAGCACATGAGGTAGGATGTTTCTGGTAACTAGTAAATGTACCAACAGCACTGTTTCTGACCATTTCAGCACCATAGGTGAGATCACTTTTGTTGATGGGGTTGTGCGGCAATCTCTTTATTGGCACTCCCGTTTGCCAGACCAAACTGTCTATGTGTATTTTAGCAAGTCTTCAAATTTTGGCTTTAACAACTGTAGATAGTCAACTATCATAGTTGTTCATATCCTCCAGACTGAACAGCTAGTTCAAGTTGCTACTAGCCATGCCCCAAACTCATGCTATAGTTTTAGATAGAAACGGATGGGCGGGGGTAGCTCAGCGAGTATTGATGATGACTACCACCCCTGGGTTGCTGAGTGAATCCAGCCAGGTCTCCTAAGCAACCAAATAGGCCCAGTTGCTAGGGAGGTTAGAGTCACATGGGGTAACCTATTTGTGGTCACGATTAGTGGTTCTCGCTCTCAATGGGGTATATGGTAATTTTTGCATGGATCGTGGAGAGTAGCCATGTGATAAGATGCGCAAATTGACTATCTAAGAATTGGAAGCAACTGAGACTTGTCCTCTACCACCCGAATTGAGGTGAGTAACTGTACCACCATGAGGACCTACTAAGTAGCAAGAATTGGGTATGCCAAATTGGAGGAGAAAAGGGACAAAATAAAAAATAAAAAAAATCAAAAGAAAGGGGTTTGATAGTGCCCGGGAAGCTCACTGTTCATAGTTTTGTGCGAGGTAAATACACGAATGGCTTACATATAGTTGTCATATACTTGTCAGCAAGTAGAATGTATTTTGACATCCAAAAAGTTACACACTTCACATTTACATTTTTCAGGGAAATCAACCTACAAATGACCAGTGTTAGGTAACATTACTTATGAAAGTAACTCATTAGAAAATTGCATAATCCTTAAAACATTTTATTAATTAAAGGAAGGGAAAGGACTGGTTTGGTATAACTTCAAAAATGAACTCTAAACAACGACACTTTACATCCTCATCCTTTGGTAGTATATGCAAAGTTTTTTTGCTTTGGAAGCGCAAAAAACAGCATCTTCTAGACATGGTGACAACAGTAACCTAACTCATTCAGGGCAACTTCTACTGTAGTGTTTGAGGGCGGGACAAAGCTATTCACGAGCAGGCAATGAAGACCAGTTTTTTTGTTACCAAATTATTTAGATTAGTACAGGAAGTAAGTCTGGAATTACTAACGACTCGTTTCAGGTGTTCAGAATCGGTTCTTTCCTTTGGGAGTCAATAACTCCATTTGTTGTGCACTTTGATTTTTGAAACTTTGCAGACTTTTTTACATTCACAAACAGCTATATAACACAATACATGAAAGGTAATATTTGAAAAACCATAATTGCTGCTCTTTAATGAAAACCATTATCATAAAATAGCACTTAAATATTGATCTGTTTCTCACCCACACCTATTATATCTCTTCTGAAGATATGGATTTAAACACTGGAGTCATGTGGATTATTTTATGTGATCTTTGGAGCTACAAAAGGTTTGATCACAATTTACTTGCATTGTATGGACAGTGCAGAGATATTCTTCTATTCTTCTTCATTTTTGTTCATCAGAAGAAAGAAAGTCATACACATCTGAGATAGTATGAGGGTAAATAAACAATTTAAAGGGATAATTCACCAAACAAAAATACAAAAATAAAGTCTGCCATTATTTGCTTCCGTTAACTCATACTGTTCTAAACCCCAATTAGATTCTTTCTTCAGTGGAGCACAAAAGGGGGTGTTAGACAAAACGTCAGTCTCAGCTACTATTCACTTTCATTACATATTTTTCCATCATTACAATAATAGTAAATGGTGACTCAGGCTGTTATTCTGACAAACACATTTGTGTTCCATGGATGAAAGAATTCATACTGGTTTGGAACAACATGAGGCTGAATTTAAATTTTGGAGTGAACTATACTTTTAATTTGTGGCAATTATTCATTTATTTTAGACAGTTTTTGAGCCATACAAATGTATTTTATTTTAATTTCAGATTTTCCAGTTCTTTTTTACTAACTAAACTTTTCATATAGCTCTTGTTTTCGTTAATGCTAAAACAATGCCTCTCTGTTGCCCGGTCAGTCTGAGAGAAATGCTTACAAAACCTTGGCACGTCACACCTGCTATTCCAATGAATAATTCTGAGCACAGACAGATGTACGGAGGAATCAGACAGGACACAGAGGCCTGGAATTCAGCATCATCAAACAAGTAGAAGAAAGGCTAAACGAAAAGAATAAAACACATACAAGGAGAGGCAATTAGGGAAATACACACAGACCTGACCTATGGTATGATAATGAACATTCTGTCTAACTCCCTCATGAACACACACATAGAGTGCTGGGAATGGGTAATTGAAGCTGCAACATATACAAGAGCTGTTCATTTTTTTATCAAAAGAACATAAGCCATAGACACAGAAATGCTGTGATTCTGTATATCCGTGCAAGTCCCAGAAACAGAAACGTGCTAGGAATAAGCAACTGTGGAAAAAGAGAGATGAAAATGTAGCTGAAAAGCAAGGGCTCGAGGTCATGGCGAGAAGTCAAACATGCATACCCATCATTAACATACTGTGATAATAACTAATGGGGAATGCTTGCAGAGAACACCAGTGAGATAGACTGAGCTCCACTGGGTTAGCCGTAAATATTCGCCTTCCTTCCGATGCTTCTAAAAATCCATATATTTGGAATTCCATAATTATCGGTGCTTACTAAAGCAAGCAGTGGGGGAGCCAGGAGTTTTTCATAGGGATGGCCAGGCAGAGCCCAGCGATCAGTCTGTGGTGGCAAAGGAATCGTTGGACAGGGGGCGTGAGTGGTGGTTGTTGGTGTAGAAAGTGGAGGCGCATGGAGACAAAAAGGAGAGGAAATTGTGCCCAAGACAAAAAATGACCAAAAAGGAAATTGCAAGTGGGGTGACCAATGGGGTGGTCAGGCTTCGGTCCATGGTGGCCACGCCACCCGTGTCCACCCCCTATCTCTACCCCTGAAAGCAAGTATCACTACAACTACTGCTCAACCTTTGAGTTATGGATTTCAACAAACCCTAAACCTAAGGAGGGAATATATTTAGGGAACAGAATATGAAAGAGACTTAGAGTGGCAACCAACTTAGCTCCCACATAAGGTGATCGCAAAAGGCGACTTTTGCACAGGCAAGCGCCATTCATATTTTATTTCAAATCTTTCAAAATTCGGTTCCATATTGTCATTCCTGTTTGTTTATTAGTAGTCATGCAAAACTCATACCCTGAAGTCAGCTGTCTTATCTGACAGCCACATTAATATATTAAGCAATTTCAATTAATTGCCGATTCAGGTTACAATAACAGTGTCAGGAGATGGCGAATGTGTGTCTTCGTTAAATGTAATGTAATGAAAGACTGAAGATAACTCTGACATTTGGGAAAATGTCATTGGTTAACCTTTTCTCTTTGATGAAATGATGGCATTAAATTTACACAATTATCCGATTACACAAAGTAACATGCCAGAATCTGTCGAAAAAGGCAGAGGGCACAAAGTTGTCACCTTGTCCCCTGTAGACAAATGCAGATACACTTTTCTGAAAACTGACACCAAACTGCCACAAAACCCCAAAACAAATAGAAATTCTCTGTAAAGTCCATGCCACCTCAAGAGCTACAATGTTTTTTTTTTACTCTTTTCAGGGGAATCGACCTATGAATGGCTTATGATTAGGAAAGAATTAAGTATTTCAGCACAGAAAACAATACTCACTTTCCATCTATTTCTTCTTGTTGGAGGACAAAAATGAAAATCTTGCTGTTGTATATAATGGTTGAGGTGATTTAAAAGCTTTTCAATGAGTACAATGGATCTTTAATGCCAATGCATGTTTGTAGGACAGAAGAACAATGTCAGTCCACAATAATATACAGCAAGGTTGGATTACACCAGTTCAGAGCACTGCAAATGAGACATTTGGGTTGAATACATGTGACGTATGAAATTTGGGAAAACAGCTAGCAGTTTTTTTTAATCTTCATGGTTACTGTTGAAACCTCTGTTCCCCGAGGGAAGGAATGAGTCGTTGTGTCGAATGAACATTTACATTTACATTTATGCATTTGGCAGACGCTTTTATCCAAACCGATTTACAGTGCCCTTATTACAGGGACAATCCCCCCGGAGCAACCTGGAGTTAAGTGCCTTGCTCAAGGACACAATGGTGGTGGCCATGGGGATCGAACAAGTGGCCATCTGATTAACAATTATGTGCTTTAGTCCACTACACAATGAAGTGACACAAGGGGTCTTCCTAGGATGCCAAACGTACCTCTGAACCTGAGAAAAGGCCAATGTCAAGTTGGCAGACAGTATTTACATGCCCTGCCCCAGACATACAGGTATAAAGGGAAGCAGGGCAGGAGGGACGGGCTCTATTGCATCCTTGAGGAGCAGGGTCGTGATCTCTGATCATAAGGTGCTGGCTTTCTTGTCGTGCACAGAAGTGGAGAGAACACCGCTGAAACGAAGTGGGAGCCGGGAGTACTGAATTGCGTAGTCGAGTCAGATGGTCCTGGCCAGCCAGCGCGACGGATTGGGAAGTGAAAGCAACACATCTAAACTCCATGCGAGGGGCACTAAAGGGACGATCGCTTTTGACATACTGGGTGGGGCTTCGCGGCAGGGTGGGAACAGGAAGTAGTGTGTCAGGAGGCAGAAGAGCATCCTGAGGCTTGGGTGCTGAGAAAAGACTCAAAGCACTTACCTTGCTCTGCGCCCATGACAGGGGGTGGGTTAGAGACTGAGGAAGAGGTCTGAGAAAGGGCGTCTTCAGAACTCGTCAGCACTGGCCTGCCGGGGCTGAGAAGTCGTGGGGCCGGAGGCGAGGGAACTGCATCCGGGGAGACTGTAGAGTTTTGGGGTCGGGGTGCCGTGAGAACGGCACACACCGACTGGATGATCCTGTGAGTGTGGAAATCAAACTTTATTGAGAATGTGGGTGCCGCAGCCTGAAGGCGGTGCTGCAAATGAAACAAGGATTCTCCTCCTGGTCTTGGTACCAGCTCCGGAGCGAACGTCTGACTGACTGGGTCGCCCATCTCAGGAGCGCTTTGGAGCTTTCCTGGTCCTGGAGACGGGGGGCGTACGCTGCCTGCGAGGTGCTCGATGCTGGGGCTGAGAGCTGGGCCCAGGTTGAGGCAGAGCTACCTGTTGTTTAGCCGCAGGGGGACGCCCTGCTCAGGCGGGGTGCACTGGTTTGGCGGCGCCGTGGCAAGATGTGCTATCTGCTTATTCACCGCCGAAAACTGCTGGGCGAAGTCGTTGATGGTGTCGCCAAAGAGGCCAAGCTGGGAGATGGGGGCGTTGAGAAAGCGTGCCTTGTCAATGTCGCGCATCTCAACCATGTTTAGCCAGAGGTGACGCTCCTGGTCTCCGGTGGCCTGTGAAAGCATAGCGGGAATCTGCATGTTAGCCTCAATGTTGCCATGACTATGTTCTCGCACAGAGAACATGAACCATTCATAAAATGCTGCCTGCGTGTGATCGCAGCCCAGGCACGCGAGGCAGCTTTTATGACCGTCAGAAGTGTAGAGAAATCAACCGCATCCAGGAACTACACAGAGGCGACTAAAGACTTCTTTAAAAAGACGCGTCCTGAAAAGGACATTCAACGCCTGCTGTGTATTGCTCTTTTATGAGTGAGAACTCAAACTCTTTTTAGAGGAAATAAACTCTTTTTAGGAGGAGAAACACTCTTTCAGGTAATGAAAGCGCTGTTGAAGTGCCCAGGGGCATAAACTGCACAGCGTGCGGAGAGAGACAACGCCAGCTGGAAACGTGCCGTAGATCCAACAGCAGTGCTTATCGCCAGTAGAGGTGAGTGAAACAGTGGTGTTCGGCACTGAAGAAAAATTCTGACTGGCACTCGCTGCCCCGCTTCCCTTTATACCCGTATGTCCGGGTTGGGGCATGCAAATTCTGTCTGCCAACTTAACATTTTTTGTTCAGAGGTACGTTTGTCGTCCCAGGAAGACCCCTTGTGTCACTTCATTTGACACAACGTCAAGTGAGTGACAGAAGGGGAACTATTAATTCATGGCCTGAATTCAAAATGTTGTGAGGTTTACTTGAAACCTCAAGAAAGCAAGAAAGCAATTCCTAAGATGGATATTACTGACATTATTTTCTAAAAATCTGGAATGTTACATTATAACTTAAAGTACAATTACCACTAATAAAAAACAGATATTAGTCATTACAATAGTCAGCACAAAAAGTAAGGTATGGTGGCGGATGATGTACCAAAAATGTATGCTCAAAACACTCATTATTACTTTTAGACTTGCAAAGCCATGTACTGTGCTAAATTTCCTACCTATTTAATACGAATCCAATTATGATGCAAATGAGGACCAAACATTCAATGAAATAATTTACAGCTACATAAACAAATGATAAAACATGTATTTATAGATTATCAACTAAAATGACTTCACAAAAAAAATCTCAGCATGTGTTGAGCAGGTTATTTCTTTATTTATCTTTCAGCATTTTGTCTTTTACTGGGTTGATGGACACAGAAGTGATTGACAGACTAATTCAGCATTGTGTGTTATTGATGGCTTATCTGATGTGTGTTCTTATCATTAGCAGTTAGCCTATGATTACGTTCCCAGCCCACTGCCTGCTTCCTGCCCATAAGATTTAAGGGTCTGCCCTTTAGAGAATATTTAACATATAACTGAAATCTTGACAGTGGTGAGAAATCCGTCCTGAGCAAGGTAAATTGAATTAATCAGATCTACTGTACCGTGCTCTGTCTGACACAGCGGGCCACAAATTAAACAGCCAAGAGCTTCCTGCATACATACATGCATTAATGAATTTAAAAAAAAAATAGTAATGTTACCTTTTAAACTTTGTAACTTTTAACAAATTAATATGTTTGCATAATTGAAGTAAAATTGTTGGATTTCTTTTACGGGTAAATGTACCACATCTGCTATTCACAAATGCAACTCTTCCCGTATTTATTTTTCTTTTTAATTTTGAGACCATTCACACAGCAGCACCAAAATGACATTAAACTCTGCTAATTATTTTAGCAGCCAACCAATTTTTTTATTAGCTCGACTGAAGAGAAGTGCTTTTAGGCTGGATTACATAACAGTACTACTTCTAAAATTTGGTATCATACATTTACACACTGTACTGTAAGAGTCTACACACAAAAACTAGATATCACACACTGAGCTGATATGATCACAAACTCATGTGGAAACACACGCCCCCCATTCTATGAGATGCATGACAGATTTAAACAAACATGGATGTACAGGGGCACTGATGAGTCTAAAAAAAAAAAACAGGCCGAGTGCATTTGGGCAGCCTGATGTCATGAAATTTACGTAAACTTGAAAACATTTTTGCAATTCAAATTTTACCTGCCGTATAACATGTTTGGCTGCAGTTATCCAGACAAATGTCCAGCTGTGGGCGCCAAAATCGAGTACAATGATGAATTTTAAGTTTTTTTTTAAATACCTCCTTAACCCAAAACTTTTGCCTGAACCTAACCAAAATTGTTTTAAAATATTAATGAGACATTTAAATAAAGATATTCTTCCCTAATCAATGGCAAAACCTAACCTAAACCCTCTAAAATATCAAATATTTCTATATTAATCTGTACAATCTGATGACATTTTTTTTGACTCCAGAGACTCATACGTGATCAAACCTTTTTTCTTATAACTCTGTTCACACATAGCATCAATACTGAACATAGTAATGCTACAACTTCTCATTCAGGGAAATAACCAGCACAAAAAGTATCTATATTTTTTAACAGGTCGTGTTCACACGTGACCTGTAAAACTTCTGGAAAAGGCTGTATTTGTGAAAGTGAATAATGATGACAAAATATAACCCATTGCAAATACTTTTACAATACGCATTACAAATATTTTTCCCAACAAAAATGTCACTTCCAGGAAAATGGTGTAATTTAGGAACTTGCTTTAGTTAATTAAAAGGATATTACAATGGACTTGGTCAAGTCAAGTAATTTGTATTTGTATAGTGCCTTTCAAAACACACATCATGTCAAAGCAGCTTTACAGAAGATCATGCATCAACAAAAAATGATACCGTAATATCTATAAAGTTTTAGAGTCATCATTGTGTAGTTTGATAATGTGATTGTGAATTGTGTTTAAAAATAAGTAATTAAATAATAATTGTATTTAGAACCCCAGTGATCAAGCCGAAGGCGACTGTGGCAAGGAACACAAAACTCCAGAAGATGTTGATTAATGGAGAAAAATAACCTTGGGAGGAACCAGGCTCACTGTGGGGGCCAGTATGAGGACATAGCAAACAACTTTAAATTGATTACCAGTTAAAATGGTCCATAGAAAACATGCATTGTTTGAAACATTTTGATTATAGAAATGATGAATCACCTGGGACAATTATCAATAATTTGTCAGATTAAGAAGGTTAAACAATTTGGCAGTAGAGAAATTTAAAATTCATCCCCTGTTTACTTACTTGTGATATTGTGATAACAGGACTTACCCATGTCACCTTTATTATGTACTCAGTCTACTCTGCGACCAAGCTGGTGGAAACGGACCAGCTGGTGAGCACAAATGCAAATACGGAAAGTTCAAAAAAGAAAAAAAAACTTTGACACGTACTACTACTTTGACACTTATCACCTATCTAAAGATTGTTGCAGACCATGTACACCCCATCATGGCAACAGTATTCCCTGATGGCAGTGTCCTCTTTCAGCAGGGTAATGCGCCCTACCACACTGCAAAAATTGTTCAGGAATGGTTTGAGGAGCATGACAACGAGTTCAAGGTGTTGACTCTGCCAACAAATTCCTCAGATCTCAATCTGATTGGGCATCTATGGGATGTGCTGGACCAACAAGACCACAAGATAGAATACAATGAGAACATGCTTGTATAATGTAAAGAGAATGTCATTGTTTAGGAAATTATGAATAGGGATTGGATGATTTATCATAAAGCTTAGAAATGAATAATGAGAGAATGTCTTTAGATATGATGTAGAGATGTATGTTAGAGATTTGTCCCTCCTCATAATTATTCATAAAAAGTTGTGGCGTTAACCTATGACAGGTGCTTTTTCTGCCAGCTTGGGCCAAACGCATTTACATGGAGCAAAAGAAAAAAGTTGCATGTGACCAAAACCTCTGAAATGTTTGTTTGCATCATGCTTTAAAGAGTATCTCATGGACAAGTGGGCTTGTTTGAAACACTTGAAATATACTTTTCCAAAGCAGAGATGAAACACAAGCAGCTTGGCATTAATTTGTGGATTAATTTCGATTTTTTAAACCAAATGCTGTGGGTATTTGTAGAAGAATTAAGCATTTGCAATGCAGTGCATCAAATTCTGTAGCTACATGCACATATTGCTAGATGATACATTGAATAATTTTTTTAATACTTTACATTTAGACAACATATAAAACAGATGTATACATATAGAGAACACAGTTCTTATTAATACTGGATGTGGAGTTTTTTTTTTTTTTTTTTTTTTTTTTTTTTTTTTTTTAAATATAATTAAGCAAATATTGTTTTGCTCAGTTTTGATGTATAAAGTATATTGTATATTAAAATTATTTTTTTAAAGAAATACAAATTACATTTATCACTCCTCTAAGTTTTAGAGTGTTAAGCCATAGGAGTAATGGAGATGAAGAGACAAAATCTTATCAATAAATAAAATTGATGTACAGACATAATTGACACAGTTTGGATTTCTCTTGGGAACGACTGAGTGCTGCATTTACCTTGCTCTATTCTCTCTCTTTCTCTCTCTCTCTGAAAATGGGCATCAGACAGACAAACCCGAGCACAGCCACATCCTGCAGCTCTCGAAGAGACCCTGATTCCACCCAATCTATGACACTGTGCTAATGCACTCTCAGGAAGGTCAATACTCACACAAAAACACACATCTCAGTGCTCAACTTGGCTATTGAAAGGAACCTCCCATGGCACTTTTAATTGTCAGAAGCTACAAGCAACATAGTGGACACAGATAAGTGAAGCCGTATTCCATTAAGGGGACAATTTTAGTTTTTTCAAACATTAGTTTGCTAGTTATTCATGTTTTTATCAGCATTGATTGGGTCACATAGTGCCATTTACAGGCCAGGTGTGTGCTTAACTTAGTGCCTGTGCAGAACTGTTTATTATACTTGTACTGACACAAGTAGTACTACACTATAATCATACTATAACTAGTGGTGAAGCTAGCCTTTTCAGCAAGTGAGTGCAAGTGAGTGAAAGCTGGATTAGGTGCAAACTTAAAAAATAGCTTAAAGTTACACATTTTCCCCTTATCATATTGCTAAATAATGTATATATATACACTGATCAGCTACAACATGAAAACCACCTGCCTAATATAATGTAGGTCCCCTTTGTGCTGCCAAAACAGCTCTGACCCGCTGAGGCATGGACTCCACAAGACCTCTGAAGGTGTCTGGCACCAAGACATTAGCAGCAGATCCTTCAAGTCCTGTAAGTTATGAGGTGGGGCCTCCATGGATCAGACTTGTTGGTCCAGCACATCCCATAGATGCTCAATTGGATTGAGATCTGGGGGATTTGGAGGCCATGTCAACACCTTGAACACCTATTTGTGAGGTGTGGCAGGGTGCATTATTTTGCTGAATGAGGTCACTCCCATAAAGGAATTCCGTTGCTATGAAGGGGTGCATGTGGTCTGCAACAATCTTTAGGTAGGTGGTACGTGTCAAAGTAACATACACTTGAATACCAGGACCTAAGGTTTCCCAGCAGAACATTGCCCAGAACATCACACTGCCCCGCAGGCCTGCCTTCTTCCCTTGGAGCATCCTGCTGCCATCTCTTGTACAGGATCTCCTCTTTGTTGTTCTGTTCACCTCCAGACCAGCAGGGGGTGCTTGCCTTGATCCTCCCTTACATCCTCCTTCCTGGCCTGCAGGTGGCACTTATACCTTGAACTCTGTTTTCTCCACTCCTGCAGATGGCACCAAAGCCCCTAACCCTGTTCAACTCCCTGCTCGTTAACCCTCATTCCCTTCACCTGTGTCTAGGCCTATATAAGTCCTGCCAATGTGTTCAGTCTTGAGCCTATGTACCTTGTGCCTCCAGTGACAAGCTCTTAAGCTATGTGTTATCCTTGTTATACCTTCTTGACCCTTGTGTCTATTTTGTTTCTCAGCTTTGTGGAAGCTCGGCTTTCCTTGTTTATTTATACTTTGCGCAATTCTACAAGTAGTAGCTCAGTGGTAAAACACCAAACACGAGCACTGCAGACCCGGGTTTGATCCCCGCCATGGAAGCCTCCCTACAGCAAGACTGAACCATGGAAGCGAGCCCAGTGGAAGGGTCTTCAACAAACCTTGAACGGATTCTGTCAGCCGTCTCAGATCAAGCCGCAACAATTTAGAGGCATGATCAGGCTCTGTCAGAGATCCTTCTTGGTCACCAGTCTCAAGCCGCCTCATCCCGAGACTCTCCTCCCAATCTTTCACCAAGACCTATGCTTTCTTTACCATCAGAACCCAGACCACCAGCCCCTGAACGATTCTATGGAAGTCCTGAGAGATGTAGAGGTTTCATTACCCAGTGTACCCTGGCCTTCCAGCTCCAGCCCAGCTGCTTTCCTGCCGAAAGTAGTAAAGTGGCCTACATTACCCTTCTCACAGGCAAGGCATTGGACTGGGCCTCAGCCTTGTGGGATCAGAAATCTCCACTCACAACCAATAGTCAAGACTTCATTTCTGAGATGAAGAGAGTTTTTCTTCATCCAGCTAGTAGGGGAGATGTGGAGGGTCACCTGTTACACCTCTCTCAAGGTACCCGGAGTGTAGCAGAGTTTGCCATTGAGTTTCGCAGACTCCACCTTCTGCTGTACCCCCAATTTACTAAGAGCATTCCCAGAGCCTTTTCCAGATATCTACAGGCAGAGTTGTACCTCTGCTCCCGAGACCCTGTCCACGGAAGTGATGGCTCCTCTCAAGATGGAGCCGGCAAAACCCAAGTCTTTAATGCATCTTCCCGAGTTATCCAGAGTACCCCCGTAGTATGCGGACCTCCATGAAGTCTTCAGTAAAGACAGAGCTGCCTCACTGCCCCATCATAGACCTTATGATTGCGCTATTGAACTGCTACCTAGTACCTGCATTTCTCTTCTAGTGCTTTTAGATCTTAGTGCTGCCTTCAACACGATAGATCACAATATTGTCTTGAATAGGCTAGAGAATTATGTAGTCATTTGTGGACTTGCATTCACATAGTTTAGGTCCTATTTCGCAGACCACTACCATTTTGTATGTGTAAATGAGGAATTGTCAAATAAAAAAAAGGTTAAGTATAGAGTGCCACAGGGATCAGTTTTAAGGTCTCTGCTTTTCTCCTTGTATATGCTTCCCCTGGGAGATATTATCAAGAATAATGGACTACGTTTCCACTGTTATGCAGATGATACCGAACTTTATATATCTTGGACACTCGATGAAATTTCACAATTCTCCAAATTAGCAGAGTGTATCAATGATTGGATGGCCAGAAATTTCCTTTTACTAAATTCCATTAAACAGAGTTACTAGTTATTGGACCAAAAACCACTAAAAATAAGCCGCTAAAATATAATATGACTCTTGATGGATGTACTGTTACATCGTCTTCAACAGCGAAGGTCTTAGGTGTTATATTTGATACCAATATGTCAATTGAAAATCAAATTTCCAATGTTGGTAGAACAGCATTCTTCCACCTGAGATATATTGATAATTTACGACACATGTTCTCTGTTGCCCTAATACCAAAAAAAATAAATAAAAGAAATGAACGCGTTCATGACAATTATTGTAATGGATTACTGGGAAGATGTCCAGCAAGTTCAATACATAAACTTTGGTTCATATTGGTTCAAAATGCAGCAGCCAGTGTGCTGACTAGAACCAAGGAATATGATCATATTAGTCCTATTTTATCATTGTTACATTGGTTTCCTGTTAAATTATGTATTAATTTAAAAATTATGTTAACTACATACAAAGCTTTGAATGGTCTAGCTCCACAGTGCTTAAATGACCTTCTGACATGCTATATTCCAACACGTTCATTACAATCACAAAACTCTGACCTGTTAATTGTTCCTAGAATATCAAAATCCACAAAAGGAGGTAGATCCTTTTCCTATTTGTCTCCTAAACTACGGAATAGTCTCACTAACACTGTTTGGGACACAGACACACTCACTGAGTTTAAGTCTAGACTAACTACTCCTCTATTTAGACAGACATACACCTAATTTATCCTCCAACCCACAATTAGGCTGCTTTAGTTAGGTCTACCGGAACCTGAAACATTGGTCATGATCTATAACTCTGCAAAACAATTGATATAGCTGGTAAATATTTTTCTATTTTTTTTTCCATGTCTCAACCTTGGGACTCCTATCTCGAGGTCACCAGAACCGGCTGGATCCAGCTCCATTCCTTTTTGGTATCGGACTCCACTGCTACGTGTCTCTGAGTGATGATGACAAAATGCAGCAGGTGCCAGCCAGACATCAATTCAGTCTATTATGATGAACCTCAGAGGACTCCAACCATAAGACATGGGATACTTGATATACCATTGCCTGAACCAAGGACTTAGGATAGACCTCACCAAAATTATCGGCCGGTTGAACCGTGAAGCACCTCACTGATCTTGGCCTGCATCACCTTTGTCTTTTGATGAACAACACTCATAAAATGGAATACATAGACCATCAATAAATTGCCAACAAAAGCCTTCATCAGCCAACATTAATCTTATAGTTCATACAAACTATTTGTTTAAACACTGGACCTTAAAACTTACTTAGTTTACTAATTTTAAACCATGACTTGCACTGCACAAAAATAAGAAATATTGTCATTATATTTATGCTGTTAGCCAGAGGGGTTAACAGGTGGTTTCTCCCAGTGTTATTTCACTTCATAATTGCATTTAATCAAACTATACAATGATGACTCTAAAACTTTATAGATATTACAGTATAATTTTTTTGTTAATGCATGATTTTCTGTAAAGCTGCTTTGAAATGATGTGTGTTGTGAAAGGTGCTATACAAATAAAAATTACTTGACTTAACTTGACACTATATGGTACTATACTGCACCATGCTGCACTATTCAATGGTACACTATATTGTACTATACAACACTATACTGTACTAAACTTTACTATGCTAATCTATACTGCAATATACAGTACTATTTTATACTATGCTGTACTCTGTACTGTACTATACTCTCCTACACTTTACTGTACTAACACACACACACACACACACACACACACACACACGCACTTACTATAATTACATAAACATACCAGTTTATTTATGTTCAGTACATCACAACTGAGACGTTAAAATAGCATTTAGTTCTGAGCAAAAACTTTATTTTTCCATTCCAATTCAGAAGATCCACAGCCTCCTTTCCAAAAGGTTACCAGTTAAAACAAAATAAAAGTTAATAACATTCTTTTAAAAATGACAGTACTCTGCGATAAGTGGTGGGTGAAATACCAGTTGCAGTGTTGCCAGAACTTGCAAGAGAAATAAGCAACCTGGTCTGGAAAATTAAGCCCAAAATTAGCTACTTGCCTCACCAAAATATGCGAAAATAAGCAATATTTTTTTTTTTCCTGTGTGGTGGGTTTATCAGCATAGAAATCATAGAAAGCAGTTAATTAACAGTTAAGTATAATTTTATTTACATATCTGTTTCTCAGTCAAAACCTGGCAGCATAAAATCTGTATTAATGCATCATATCTAACAATAATTGAGTGAAGACTTGGAAACAACTGAGAAATATACTTTTTACCTCTAATAATGTTTTCCATATATCAGGATTAACTGTGCATGTATATGCAGTAATTATTCATAGTTGCCAAAAAGGTCTTCATTCACAGAATGTGACATCCAAAACGAGCAATTAGGCAAAGAAATGTGTGATGCAACAGTTTCCTTCAGGATCAAAGCATGTTTCAGTTTTCAGCCAACATGAAGTGATGCAGTTCCAAAAATGTACTGTGATAAACCCTTTGGCATATAGTTTCATGAAACAATTATTGAAACAAAATAAACCGGTTATAACCAGTTACCAGCATTTAAAAGTAAAGTTTTCACTCTGAAACAATGGAAAATCACTTGAATCATGGATTCAGTTATGAAAATGTGAAAATGTTTTGTTTGTTTTCAGTCATCATATGTCATATATCCCATACCATATCATATACCGTACCACTTTATTTATGGGGCTTCCATACATCACAAATTAGATGTGAAGAAAAAGTTGTTGAATGAATATTTCATATTTGCTTCCTCTTAGTTTGGCCAGTTTTCTGTACAGCATTTGTTTTTCTAAAGCATCATTTGTCTTTGCCATCCATTCAGTCAGACAAAAAAATTAATAAAAAATAAACATGCTCATGTGAGCTTTCCATGTCTGTTTATACAGAGCTGCACTTAAAAAAAAAAAAGCAATTGACAGCTTTGTGCAGTGTGCTCTGTCAGAGGAGCACTAAATCTAAATATGTGTGTGTGTGTGTGTGTGTGTGTGTGTGTGTGTGTGTGTGTGTGTGTGTGTGTGTGTGTGTGTGTGTGTGTGTTTGTGTCATGCTTGAGAAGAGTGGTGGGATGTCTGTGAAAGAAAAGACAAGAGTGTGTGATCTCACAGGTATATGATCACAATCAGCTGTGAACACACCCACTCACTGAGGAATGGACGCAGTGATACTCAATGCAAAGAGGGTGAGCAGTCCCCATAAGGATGATGACTTCATAAGCATACTAAATAATGTCATATAGGTGATATAATTTTTTTTTATGATAAAATAATTCCTTGTATCTGAGCTAATGATAATGAATCAATAATAAGTCAGCCATTAGCAGGTAGATTTCTCCAAAAAGTGCACCACCATGGCACAATCAAAACATTGTTCTGTTTGAAATCTGCCCATCCAGCCTGACAGAGCAACACTGGCACAACCAACTGCATAAGTTTGGGGTGGGACTATACTGTATTTTTTTTAACCCGTGGGAAGGGTGTCACCCTGTTTGATAAATTAATTTGGTGACACACACACACACACACACACACACACACACACACACAAACACACAATTTGTCATGGAAGTCTAAAAATGCAGAAATGTTTGTGTAAAGGTTAAGGGATAAAACATTATTAGCTTAGTATAAAAACAATAGTGGTCAATGGAAAATCCTCACCGAGATAGAAAAAATAAAACAACATTTGTGTGTGGCTCTTCCTCCGAGGACAATGTATGTTTACACAAATGGGCAAAATAACTACAATCAGTGCAGATAAGAAGTGGTTATTCATCTCAGAAACAGCATGAAAATAACTGCTCTTCATCTTATGCACGAGTCTGATCTCATACTTCACACTCTACACTGCAGGTAAGGACACAATAACTGAACACAAAATCACTTATTGCTACCTCACAATAATAAATCTCTCTGAAATGTACATACATCAATTTTACATTCTGACACTAATCTGACTGCATCATAATACTTATGGTGAAATGGTGACAAATAACTGGTGGCCATTGTTTCATCACTTGAAAGTTCAGCATTCTGTAAATGGGACAAATATTCTTCTTTAGCTTTTTGTTTCTTTCCCTGAAGTCCACATATAATGTTAGTCAAGATTTCTCCACAAACAGTAGTAATTTAGTTCTAGATGCCATTTTCCATCCTCTGACCCTATAATTAAACATGCTGTTTTTTGCTATGGTAACTTTAAAGTCAACATGAAACATAGTCCTTTTTGTAACCCATTTTAAACCTGGTTTCATTGAATCATGTTACTTACATTAACTACATACTTACATTATTGCTAAAAGATTTTACGTGGCATGCTGAAAGTATCTATGCACTTTCCTAGTAAATTGAACAATAAGGAACAGAAACAATCATGACTTATAATCTCTTTCACACAAATCTCGATAAAAAGGGCAGATTATCAGTTCATAAATACGTATTTTTCGCCCTGTTTCTCACACAGTGCTAATTGGTGATATCTAAATGCTTTTACTATAGCGCATGACTTGTATGGCATTTTAACACTTGCATTACATAACCAAGTACATTTACAAGCTTGTTTAAGCCTGATCAAATTGCGTAGTAACTCGTCTCACATTTGTTTTTTGTGACACTATTGATTAGGTTTAGGTTTAAGGTTTAGGATAGGGAGGTTGGTTTTGTTGATTTAAAACTTGCTAGAGCATTAACCTTAAAAACCTCTGTTTTGGCCCCATTTACACCTTGCATTAATATGCGTTTCATACATGGATAGTATCTGGATATTCTTAAGCTGGACTGCATTTTCACCTTGCAGTCAAATGCATTTCCATTGTGACCGGATAGTGGTCCGATCAAAGTAACCCACGCAAAATTGAAACATAGAGTATTAGCCTACATTAGAGCCTGTGGTAACAAAAATTCTCTGTCCTTTAGTGAATTAAAAAAAAAAAACACTGATGGATATTTCAAATGCTTTCTATCACTTTCACAGTCAAGGTTTTTCCTTCATTTAAAATTTTTTGGAGGCTGACAAAGCTACATTTTGGGTCGCTGAAGCAAATGTGATGATAGGGTATTCATTTTGCATTCTGCGCTTTGTATAAGCCATGTTTCTCATCTGAAATGTGGGAGTGAAGACTGGCTTCACGTGAGTGTCAGTTATTAGAAAACAGGAGAGAAACGTGAGCAAGTGGAATTTGAGGAGAAAGACTAGATATTCCAAGTGTATTCCAATGGAATAATTCATGAAATTCTTCATGGAATTTTGAAAATTGTTCGGGTGAACATATTGCGATGGCTGAATTAACAGAAAAAGGCATGAACCCGCAACACAGTGCTTTAAAAATGGATGACTGTAGTGTAACCTCATCACATAATTAATTACTTGCATAGTTGTGTCCGGAAAACGAAAATGCTTTGCATCTACACCTTCTTTGAATGTGGTCAGAATCCACTTCTGACATCCTCAGAATGTGGTTTCAATGATCCGATCACGATCCATTCACAATGAGTCTTTTAATGTGGTCAACTGCAATCTTATCACCGAAAACTTAATGCAAGGTTTAAATGGGGCCTAAGAGAAAACTGAACTCGCTTTTAGCGCCACACAGTGGACATTTCACTTTGGAACGGCCGCGATGCGTGTAAGGAACCGCATCATATCATTTTGCAAAAATGTCACCACAGTCAAATAATTGTCATGAGATCAGGCTGCAAAATGGTTTTTTGACATGACTGTAAACGATTAAGTATTTAAAAGCTGCAAATATACTGTAAGTAAAACTTCTGTAACCTAATGTATTTCTGACGTATTCCACAGAATTTATTACGAAATTCCAATAATCCAAATTAGGAATTGATTGGATTGATGAAAAGTGGGCCTTACATAAATTAAATTTCCATTATGATACACGGCAAATATGTTAATGTTTTGAGCTATATAAGTCTACCTGCATAATATATAAAGCTCTTATTTCATAAGAGCGAAAAAAAAATCCAGTTCTCCAGGAAATGGTCCCTTTCAAATTAACCACTGCGGCTAAAGCCCTGGTGAAAAACAGTACATCATAAGTATATTTGTTTCCAGGCTTTTGGCAGTGTAAGCTCTGGCAGCTCGTAGGCCTGCAAGCAGAATGGGGTGATGGATGTTAGGAGGGAGGAGCTGGGGAGGCTCTCGCAGTCCGGGACCCGCTCCGCTCCTGGGGGGATGTCACCGTGCTACACATTGTCACAGCTTAAATGGGGAAAAGATGACATTGAGTAGTTTTGCTTATATAAAATACTGCTGCAATAGTTTCCGGATTAATTTTTAATGCCACACCCCTGCTAGCACTGTTTCTGTCTTCAGACCACTATACATTTTTCCTGCTGGTTTTCAGCGAGAGAAAGAAGGAAAATATGCATATATGTGTGTTCATATGCGTGTAAATGTGTATGTATGTGTACTGTACATATATGCTATCTATCTATCTGTCTGTCCGTCCGTCCGTCCATCCGTCCGTCCGTCCGTCCGTCCATCCAATGCTTTGGCAATGTAAAGCTTCTTTAATGTAAGTTAAAGTGATGATCTGTTATGTGTTGTTTAACTTTATTTTAATTTAATTTAAAATGTAATATGTTGCTCCATTTCTACTTACGTTTGCAGCTTTGTAATACTTAATTATTTAGTCGTGCCAAATAAGCCATTTTGAATTGAACTGAGAGAGAGAGAGAGAGAGAGAGAGAGAGAGAGAGAGAGAGAGAGAGAGAGAGAGATTGGGATATGGATGGAGAGGCCAGAAGATGAGAGAGACTCTGGCCCTTGTCAGTCTGTTCAGACACAAACAAACACACACACACACACACACACACACACAAACACACACACATAGAATGAAAGCCAGCCTCATAAATGGCATTAACTATGCAACAGTATAGCAATAGCACAGTGATACAGTACAGAGAACCTGAGTACAACTGCATACACATAAATTATTGAGGAAGTGAATGAACACACCACTGGTTGGAAGTATATCCCTGAAGATTGGTGTGGAGACTTGCTATGACACAAAATATCATGCTATAGTGAACACAACAGTTGTAATAAATGGTTGCAGAGTTATCACTGTGATACAGTGAAATAAATTATGTATAAAACAAACAAACAATAAATACACAACAATAAGGAATAAACTAGATTCAGACATTTTCTAAGATCATTTGTGTGGTGCTTGCCTGTGCAAACTCACAGCCCTGATGTTAAGGTGTTGTGTGTGGTTGCTAGGGTGTTGTAATTTTGTTAATACTGTGTCTTGAGTGATTTAAGCATGTTGCTATGTGGTTGATAGGTTGTTGCTAGGTGGTTTCTTGCTCACCGAAGTCAAAAGAGCCCAGCCTAAGTCTCTATGATAGCCTGGTCCCTAAATTTGGCTACAGTCCCTCCTTTTTCAGAATGATTAAAAATATTTTTTTTTAAAGTCAAATCTCTTAAAAAAAGGTTATCATTCAGGGCCGAGTTACTTACCAATGTTTAATACTTGGGGTTAGGGGTTTGTTCAAATCCTTATCCCTGCAAGCAATAGTAAAAGTAATGCTTGTCTTAGCAGACATAACTAATAAATGCAACAAAAATGCTCTTACTCTATGAAAGTGCCCTAAAGAAAGATTTCTCAGAATTCATCAGATGTCAGCAGATGGATATCAATTTGAAATCCATCAACACGGTCCCAACAGTATGGCGAAGAGAAACATTCTTCTTCTGAAGACACATATGTCTAATATCTTCATAGAAATCTGTATGGCGGCAGACAACGTCAATACCCCATGGAAACCTGAGGACCTTTTACTCAAGGCTCTCTGTTGACGCTCATCATTGAGGATGACAATCTGCTTTTGAAAGCAGAAGTGGCGGTGACGTAGTGGGCTAAAGCACATAACCGTTAATCATAAAGTCGCTGGTTCGATCCCCACAGCCACAACCATTGTGTCCTTGAGCAAGACACTTAACTCCAGGTTGCTCCAGGGGGATTGTCTCTGTAATAAGTGCACTGTAAGTCGCTTTGGATAAAAAAAGCATCTGCCAAATTCATAAATGTAAATGAAAGTCCTTCAAAATATTGTGAGACTATCTAGGAACATCCTCAAGAACTATGAAACCTTAGGTATTAGATATGCCAGCAGTCTGTCCAGATAAACATTGCAATAATTACCAGTGGAACCAAACAAAAACACAACACTGCAATGGGAAAGAAACAGTACCTGGCAAAAGCAATATAATATAAGATGATAGCTTGAGCCAATTTTGTATACTTTCACAATGCACAAAAAATATGCATTTCGTTGGGGATGAGAATGTAGCCTACATTCCTTGAAAATGAAATCTATTAGACAGTACGCCTGACACTAGTGGACATATGCAAGTATTGGTATATATCAACACATCATAAAATTGTATCTTGAAACCACAGAAACTTATTAGCAATTTTGCACCAAATAATGCTATCTATTAGCATTAGCATCTAGCTAAAATTCATTACTTTGGGTCAGTGGATCAATGAATAGAATGCAAATATGTATTCAGCTGGTCATTTTTCCCCCTTCTACAATACTTAAATCTCTTTGTTATCAAACTGATTCAGGGCATGTTCTTTGTTAGGTGTGTCTGACAGTTTTTTCCAATCATTCCTCTCAGAACTGGTCATATGTTTTAAAAATACACAATTTCAAAAAAAAGTACATTGAAATATTACAGCATTTTACAGGGATGTGAAAATAATAAAACCTGTTTTAGTGTAGACATGGTTATCTCATCCCATAGAAAATGAGCCGTGCAACCAAGCCCTGCTCAATGTATCCTGGCAAGATGTCCATATTTCATATTACACAGCTCACACTGTTTAATCTTGTTGCAAAAGCCCTGCAGAAAGCTGTTCAACGACTTCAGCTTTCCACCAACCTCCAATCCATCTGTCTGCCTGTCTGCATTAGAGCTCTGACCAACATACACACACAAACGAACACACTCACACACACCTTGAATAAAAAAAAAAAAGAAAATAAAATAGATTTACACACATTGTCTGTCTGTGCCATCACTCGTCAAACCTCAGCGGAAAAAGAAATGGATCCAGTGAGGTGGGTGACACTCACCAGATACACCACCATATGTGGTGCACCTTCTGCGGCCGATGCCAGGCCAGGGAGAGCAGTCTGCCTTGAGTCCCATCAGCCCTGAAACCTTGTTGGTAGCAGTGACACCATCTGCTCCACCTGTGCCAAAAGGGATAAGACATTAGGCACAGGGAAGAGGGAGGGAGGCCAGATTCCAAAAAAAAAAAAAAATATATATAATCAAATCTGGATCCCATAACCTGCAGACCCTTGATTATTTGTATAGATACTCCAGTGTGGTACAGGAGACTTTAGACTGTTCGAGGTCAAGTTAGGAAATACGTTTTTAGTGTATAACAAACATGTTTTGTGGCATAATATTAGTCATAATGTAGCTTTCCATAACCATTTTCCACCCTTTCCCTGACTCTAAGCATTAAACAGGCTGTTTTGCTTTGACTTCTAAAATGACGTTGTTGTTAATTACTTTTTTTAATGGCACATTTGCTTTTTATGGCACTATTGAGTAAGTTTAGGTTTAAGGTATAGGGTAGGGAGGTAGGTTCTGTTGATTTAAAACTCACCAGAGCATTATCTTTAACCTTGGACATTTCACCTCAACACTGCCATGTTATTTGTAAGAAGCCACGTAATATAATTTTTTTTAAAAGTGTCACGTCTTTTCCAAGAGATCAGATCTTTTATGTCCCATGTATGAAATGGGATAACTTTTGAAAACTGGTTTATTTCAAGAATGCTCTTGCAAGATGTTTATTTTATTTTTTTATTTACAAAAAGCAAGGAAAATCCTGTTTTTCAGAATATAACCCCATAAAAAAAAAAAAAAATAAAAAAAAATAAATAAATAATAATTTCTAACGTAAAGGGTTAGTTCACCCAAAAATGAAGAAAAATAGAAAAAAAGCTACGTAGGTCCTTGCAAGTGAATGGAGATTTCACTTTTGAAGCTCTAAAAATCAAAGACAGTCAGCATAAACGTCATCAATATGACTCCAGTGGTTAAATCAATGTCTTATAAAGTGATACGATTACTTTTGGTATGAAAAAAGATAAATATTTAAGTACTTTTTAACCATAATCCAACACTTCATGAGTGGGTGGAGTCAAAGCTGTCTCTCGTGTGATGTATTTGCATTGCCATGATACCAGATTCATCTCATGTTATCCTCTCATTTGAAACATCCAGAATAAGCACACAAATGTACCATTGTGAGAAAGAAACAGATTAATACAGATCTAAACCAAAACCAACCAAGCTTCTTTCCAGCGTTCCTCCTACACAGTTGTAAACAGCACTGCTCTTCCGGCTATGATGCACGTTATTCTTTGAATTTACTTAGAGTGCCATTTAAATAAAATAGTATATACATTTGGTAACCATATATCAAAGCACGTGGTATTCTTTAAAGTCCTTTGAAGAGCCATGAAAACACAGAATGAAACATAAATATGGTTGCTATATATCAAAGTACCATCGTATTACCAATGAATATCATTAGATACTGGAGTGTAATTGTCCAGATGTGCTCACACACACAAGGAATTTGGCCTCTGATCAGAATCTTCCAGTACATACAGAAATACAACAGCTAGACACAGAGTTATAGGATGAGATGCACGGTATATATTTACGTAGAGTTGTAATACAGGAATGTAACAAGGAAATTATGTTCAAATGGGGTTGTACAGGTAGTAGTATATGAATGAATAAAAGTAAAAATAGTTATTTGCATATTGAACACACAGTGTTTAGGTAGCATGTACAGTATAAATATGAATTTAGATGCTTAGTCTATGACTGTTGCTTAACTCTAGCAAGCTACTTTTGTATGTTATTGCTACCACGTAGCTTGTAGTGTAACTTGCTACTTTCTCTGAAGTGTAGTTTTCAGCTTAACAATTTTCAGTTGATTTTATTTTGTATTTTTTTTATTTTTTTGAGTAGCTTGCCCAAAACTGCTTTTATGGTGCCTTTCTGTCAATGTTGGGGCTTAACAGTCCCATTAATTTAGTCTTATATGTAAAAAGAGCACTCTGTCCATTCTGCCAAACATCTTCTTTTGTGTTTTATAGAAGAAAGAATGTTAGGCGGATTCGGAAAAATAATAAATGATGTCAGAACTTTCCTTTTTAGGTGAACTCTTCATTTAGGGGCATTTAGGGGTATTTAGGGGTAGGCATTTAGGTGGCTCAGTGGTTGAGGCTCAGGGTTACTGACTAGAAGGTTGGGGGTTCAAGCCCTAGCACCACCAAGATGCCACTGTTGGGCCCTTGAGCAAGGCCCTTAACCTTATCTGCTCCAGGGGTGCCGTATCATGGCTGACCCTGCATTCTGACCCCAGCTTAGCTGGGATATGTGAAAATGACTATATATGCAAAAAAACTGTGTGTATAATGTGTGACCAAAATAAAGGACTATATTCTATTTAATTTAATAAGAACACAATTATCAAAACCAAAAATGGTTCAAGCAGGAGAGACGACTATAAAGACCATCAGACACCTACCTCTGCAGCCTTGGCAATGTCCACAATGTTGGTCACATTAGGGGTGAGTTTTGCAAAGAACCCAACGACAGATGTTTCTCACCAGCCTGGGATCCTGTTTAAATGGGTCAACAGACAAACAAGCAAACATAAACAAGGACAACAGTGACAAGTTTGATGCTAAAGCAAAGGGACAAAACACAAAATTGTACAACTTTAAAAATGGGCAGTCTGCTAGACTTGAGTTTGTGTGTGTGTGTGTGTGTGTGTGTGTGTGAGACATTAAGAATGAGCGAGTGATAGATTTTGAGAGGGAGACTGTACTCTGGGATCATAACAGTGTGAACTGCTGTTCCAGGAAAATTCATTCTTTATTAAGCTGCCCTGGTCTGTCAGTCTGAGCTGTTTAGTGAGAGAGAGAGAGAGATTTGGTATTTGAGAACCAGAGCACAGAAAATACCTCTCTGTCTCACTAACACTTTTTCCAGTACTTAGAACTTAGACAACAATGCTTTACAACCAAAAATGGTCAGTGGATAGCAAAATTCACTGGACTGGTGAAACTGGTGAACTTTTTTTGTCCAATTGAAATTTGTGTACACAAACGTACAGCATATTAAATGGAATGTACATCTGTCCCTGCCTTGTTATACTTCATGTCAAACTAATGCCATATAGTCTAAACACTATCCTTATATGCCTTTCAGTCTGTCTGAATTCTATTCTTTCCTCAATCTCTGCCGTTTCTCTTCAGTTCATCCTTTATGTTTGCTTCCCTTTTTGTAACAGATGCACCATCCTCTCACCTTCCCTAAGGCCTCAAATAAAGCTCTACAACCACAGAATTAAACCCTATATATCTTCATGAAGTAAAACAGAGATGGTTTAATTCAGCCAGTGAAGCCTGATGTCAGATCAGTTGGAATGCTTTAGAAGACTGTAAACCTGACACTGAGCTTTTATTCAGTACAACCTCTCTCATCCTTGTCCTTCTCTGTGTCAGATTTCTTTCACAGGAAATGGGTCTCTGTTTTGACATATCCAATAACTGTTGGCATATATTCCCTTGAGCAATGGCTCTGCCCGTCTGTACAAAGAAGTGCGATTTACAAGCTGTATGTGCAAAGCGGAGTTCTAAGGTCACTTCTTGCACAGGAAAAGGTTAGTATTTGATTTTTAAAACCATTAGTCAGAATTGATTCGTAAGAATACAGAACCTGAAAGAAAAACACATCTCCCTTTGACTGTTTCCTTTCCATTTCTAAGGCATGCTGAGTGATTCAGAGCAGTACAAAAATGAAGAGCGAAGAAAAAAAATCATAGACGTGGGATCTGGATGTTTTGCGTCCTTGGGTGTGTATTTTACCTCAGATACAGAACAAGTTGGGTTATATTTGCACCTTAACGTATTCTAAATGTATTCTAAAGGCAGGGTACAGGAAAGGTTACACCATTTGAGATGATAAACTCATTCTCGTTTTTCTTTTTTTCTTTTTTGCAAAGATATTGGATTTATGCACTCGACCCAGCAGTGAGCACCATCCACAGCAATTTGGTCTGATTTATTCAAGACTTAAACAGGGTATAAACAAGGCTGTAGTGCTAGGTTCAACATGTACCCTCCGAACCGTCTGCCAGAGCGTGAGAGGTAATATCTGGTCCCCGAGAGATGTTTGATAGTGCTGACGGGTTGCTGGAGAGATTCATTGGTTGATATAGCAAATCCTGAACTCCAGACAAAAAAAATACTAATAAAAAAATAAAAAATTGGTAAGAACAAAAGTGGCAAGGAAAAATGCTGGAGAGAAAAACCTAGAGAGACAGAAATTGCCAAAAAGTATTACTTACAAAACTTCTATCGAATATATTCATACAATACAGGATTGTCAACATTCTGACAAATACAAATATTAATATATAATAATACAAAAAATGCATGATTGTCAACATTCTTACATATACAAAAGCATGTATTTTTGTACTAAAACAAAACATTTATGATTGGCATTCATGCAAAAATGAATAAAGTTTTAGCATTAATACCAAAACATGCCTCATTGTCAACATTCTTACGAATCTGAACACCATGCATCCATACTAATATTAAAAAAAAAGGCATGATTGTTACCATTTTTATGAACAGGAACATCACATAGTCATATTAATATAAGGCATGACTGACAGCATGTCTGCATGTATTCATACTAGTTAAAAAAAAAACGCATTGAATGTCAATTACGAATACGAACACCACGCAAATTTGTACTAAAATAAAAAATGCATGATTGTCAACATTCATACAAATATGAGCAGTTCATATTTCTACAAATAAAAAAGATATGATTGTCAACATACTTACAAAGATGAACAACACAGATTCAAACAAATATAAAATGCATGACTGTCAACATTCTCATGAATACGTACAGCATGCATTTGTACTAGGGGAGCACCGATACCACATTTTCTCTTCCGTTCCGATTCCAATATCTGAAACCTCGGTATCAGCCGATACCGATCCCAAATCGATATAGTGTTGTTGTTGTTGTTTTTTTAGGTAATCAGGTTAGAATATCTTTCTAATAATCAGGTTAGAATATCTTTACATTATTGTGTGGAACTAAATGGGTTTGCTCTTTAATATGTATACAAACACAAACCACAAAATACAAAATTTTTTAATATAAATGTATAGCTTATTAAGAAAAACTTTATTATTAACTAGTTTACTGGATAATGTAGCAGCAACATTAAGAGTAATCTTCCCTATAGAAGTCTTCAGTAGACTTTTAGTTTTTTTGTATGTGGAGTTTAAAGGATTCAGATATCTCTTTTATTTATTTTTATACATCAGTTTACTTTTCATTCACACAGTTATGTTTTGGAACCCATTCAAATGTATTATTGTTATAATTTGTAAACAAATAATAATGATAATTCTAACAAATTATTAATACTTATGGGTCAATGACAAATTACACCCCAAATTAAAATGAGAAACCTTTTAAAAATCTAGTTTAAAACCCTTGTGTCATATTCTCATAAATGTAATCTTTGTCCAATTTGGTTTCAATAAAAACAATTTTTTTACTTTATAAAAATCAAACTTTCAAATAAAGTCAAAAGTATTATAATACTTTCTTTGCACATTGAATACATGAGAGTTTAAACAACTTATTCATTATTTTCCAAAAAAATGTCAAACATATTTTTCAAGGATTTTTTTAAATTTTTTTTTATAAATATTATGAATTTTTTTGACAAAAATATCTATATTTTTTTCTCAGGGTTACACCACATGAACAAAATGTGCCTTTTCATAAACATGTCAAAAGAAATATCAGATGTTTTTTAAACATTTTCCTTTCTACATCCGTTGACAGCTGGTTATTCCAATTTCTCCAATTCATTTTAAATAGAAGTTGCCCATCTATACTAAATAGTCTCAGTACCAATCTCAGCAAATGAAATACTGACAAAACACTATTTTACTGTATTTTATAGTTTTTATGGTCAACATAAACAACAAAATGGCTACCCACATAAAAAGAAATTCACTGTTTATTTATTAAGAAACAACAATAAAACATTATTCTGCACTAGTCATGCCAACATGTCTTTTTTTTCAGGAATTTCAGATTTTAATGAGACAGACATTTTTTTCTCTCTCTGGACATCACATAACATTTTTTACTTTAAGCCCCAGAAAAAATATCAATATGACTTTAAACTCAGCAATTGAAAATATGTTCATCATAGATGAGGTGTATTGAAGTAAATGGTTTGTGGGAATTGTATTTTTTATGTATTTTTAATTTAATAGATCAGTACAAAAATGAGCGTCATTTCATTGACACTTAGGACACATGGCCATAATATGCATCTGTTACCCTCTGTAATTGTATTTTATGATTCATTCTTTCATACCTTCTAGATCGCTCACCCATTGCAGACACACATTAAAACCTACTACTTGACCATGTTTAAAAGAGCGTGAAACATTTGAAAACTTGTGGTGTAAGTTTCATGTGAACACTAGGAAGGACAAGTCAACCCATCGTAAACTCCAACATACCTGCCAGTGTTTTCAGAAATCCAGCTTAATTTCACTGTGGAGAGGGATCGAGCATGCTCAAGGTTGCCAGATTACAGGACTAATGCCGAGTTTACACTACACGATTTTAAGCCTGATTTTTGCTCGCCGACATTTTTGTGGAGATCGCCGACAAAAGCCTGAAATCGGCAAATCGGAGCTCGCACCCGTGAGCAACGATTGCAATGTATGAACTATCAAAGACGCGATTTGAGAGAATTGCCGATGCGCCGCCGATGTCAGTGAGATATTTATAATGTTAAATATCTGGACCTGTCTTTGACTCCAAATTGTGCAATTTGAAATATGTTTTGACTGAATACAAGAACAGCGTTGACCTACAGCCAATGAGAGAGCAAGAAACAGGGCATGGGAAGTTTCAGTGGGAGGAGTCCTGATGTACCTGCAACAGAACATCAACTAGCACTGCGGTATCAAGAAACTCTAATTGGACTGAAGAAATGGAGGAAAGATTGGTGGAACATTGGCACAAGCACCAGTGCCTATTTGATGTTTCATCTGAACTGTACCACAACCGGGTGGAGAAAGAGAAGAGTTGGAGAGAAGTTGCCAATTCTCTTGGACTGTCAGGTAGATTTCTCAGTAGGAGGTACTTTTTCATATTGTAACCAATAAAATATATGATGCCTTTAGGTGATTAAAAACATACACATCATATTCTGAAATGCATAACATATGAAATGCATTTGTTTTCGTATCTCGTATCACTTCTTGCATTTACTCTGTTGTGATACGTATTTTGGAGTCCAAGCAGGGTCGTCGGGGATTCGTCAATAGTGAAATTTCTTGTAATGTGTTCACCCCTGTCGCAGATTCCTCATGTAATTTGAAAATGCTACGACTTCAGTGACAAGACTTTTGTTTTGTAATATGAACGGTACCACGATACGACGTCTTTGAAAGTCACGTAGTGTGTAGGAGTCATAAAGCGTCACCCTGACAATATATATATATATATATATATATATATATATATATATATATATATATATATATATATATATATATATAAAAGGTACAAGGTGTCTAGAAATCTGGCAACAACACACATGTTGAACT
Organism: Moxostoma hubbsi; assembly: GCA_032164185.1. Classification (NCBI taxonomy): domain Eukaryota; kingdom Metazoa; phylum Chordata; class Actinopteri; order Cypriniformes; family Catostomidae; genus Moxostoma; species Moxostoma hubbsi. The sequence continues at coordinate 20,752,946 of JAVLUX010000037.1, read as the reverse complement.
CTATTTCTGATCGGCTAATCGCCCTTATTTAAAGTCTTTTATTTATCAAACGTATAAAAATTTTATTTAAAATATTTTACTTGCATGATTGGTTCTAAGTAATACATGACACAATTAATCTAAAGGGGGTGGTGAGGGGGGGATGCTTTTGGAATTTCTTGTAAAAGGGGCGTCGGCATCCCCTCGCATCCCCCCTCAACTTGAGCCCTGCTTCATGTAAACTCTAGCACATACTGTACAGTATTTGTGCAAATACATAAAATGGATAATTGTCAGCATTTTTACAAATACGAACAGTACATATTCATACTAATACGAAAAGAAAACAGTTCAGCAAAGATATCGTACAAGGCCAGAAAATATTTTATGGCATACAAATAGAATTATATTCTTCTGTAATAAATGTTTAGCGCTGCTTGACAAGCTTGAAGGTTGAGTGACTGGTGTGTCCCTGATCAAGCTGTAAACTGATACTTGCATTCTGAGGGAACAATTTCTATGAGCCAAATGACGGTTGCATTTGAGGGAAACAAAAATAACGCAGCCTTACAGGAAGCAGGACAGGTTTGCCTCCCAAAGGGTCATGGGAAATTGCATTATGCCATCCTCCATATGAGTCACAGGGGTCGTGGCCTGCAGCCAGACACCAGCCACCAAACAGATGCAGCCTGTAAGAACCCTGCTCCTGCATCGGGGACCGGTGCTCCCTCAGAGGCCTTCCCATGACAGCTTATTACAGGACAGATGGGGGTGAGAGCTGCTGTATGTGAGCCGGGGAGTCTGGATCAGAGACTCTCTTTCCTCTAAGCAGTTTGCTCTACACAGTAATACACACCTGATGGAGAAAGTGAGGGGAAGAGAGAGCACCTGTGTAGCTGGCCCACTTTTGGCACAGAGTCCGTGACCCATTGCCACCCGGTTTCACATGGAGAGGTGCTTTCCACAGGCCTGGAGGTGCGGTAGACCTACCAAAGGAATTGTGAGTGTTTTACAAAGGCAGCGTGACTCGCAGGCAGAGGGGGCAGCGAGCAGGCGAGGAGAGCTTTCAGAGCACTGAAGAGCAGTCAGAGATGAAAATCGACTTCCGAGTGAATTGCACAGTAACTCCGGCAGCACTGAATTGGCAGATGGCTGCATGGTTAAGGGGGGAGACCTTGTATGAAATGAAAGTAGGGGTTGTGCTGGATTCTTTCTATATTTTCTGTGCCATCACTGTAGGGCAGGTGGAACATGGGAGCATGGAAGCAGTTTTGTAAAAGAAAGAGAGGTGACAAGATGTTTATGCAGTACCTTTTAGACAATATACAGTAAAAATAAATAAATAAAGATTGTCAAATTAAGTAAAAAATCTGAAATATGCCTTGATAAAGCTCAGGCACTTACTTACTTAAACTATTAAAGGGAGAAATCGCACAAAAATCCTGACATCATTTACTAGACGCTAATAATTATTAACCAAAATAGACACGATTTAACAGGTCATTTCTATTAAAATGAATGGGAAAAATTAGAATGCCCAACATTCAACGAATGTTGAAAGGAAGTCCCAACTTACAGGTAAAAGAGTCAATCGCCTTTTAGATAGAGACATCGGCTATCAATCAACTCGATAACGCTCATTAGCTATACAAGCCGGGAAAGTTTAGTTTTTAATGTAATCTGAGGTATAAAAGCATAATTTATGACACCAGTGTTCACAGATTTTACTGCTGATTTGAAACATGTTCTTTGATCATAATCTTGTCCTACCGTTTTGGGGATTTCGGTCTTTCCTCATTCAAGTACTGTAGATAAGAGCTGCATAACGCTTGTTTACATAGAAAAATAGCTGCTGGGAAGTGTTCCAAAAATGGCCACATAGTGAACTGAAATGCTAAAAAGACATTGTCCAAATCCATATGCTTTCTTTCATGCAATCCAAAAGAAGATAGCCATAATGTTAGCCTCAGTAAACTTTTTTCTATACAATGAATGTGAATGGTAACTGAGGCTAACATTCTGCTAAACATCTCTTTTAGGGCTTTTGGGGAAGCAAGAAGGTCATATGGATTTGGAACAACATGAGGGTGAGTATGTAATGCAGAACTTTCATTTTTGGGTTAACTTTCTTTACTGATAACTTGGTTTTATATATACAATGACAAGAAAATAAACAGAATGGAAATTTAGAGCTAAATAAAGTTTGCAATTGCTCAGTGTGGGTTAGATTGACAGTTTGCTTATATGAGTATGTCCCATTTGATATCTTTTTTAACCATGTTTTGATAGCATCAGATGGATTTCTGTAATTTCCTCATACAGGATGGACAGTTTTAGAGAGAGATAAACCAACTAATTCTACAAAACATCATAGCTTTCATTGCAAATGATTGTTTGTGCTGTTGTTTTCCTAAAAATGTAACTTCCTAGAGTATTGTGTCATTCAGGAACTGGCTTCTCTTAGATAAAGAGATTTTTACAAGGTCGAAAGCAATACTGAGCACATAGCAAAATAAAAACGTATAAATTAAAGCTGAAGTGAACTTTTTCAGTGTTAAAACACTTTCTCCAAACCAAGCTTATAATGCAGACTCAACTATATGTAGGTTGTAGGTTGATTTCCTCAAAAACTGTAAACACTGTATTTCCGGATTTGATTTGAGCGACCCATTCAAACTGACACAGCAACATCGGCACAACCAATGGTGGGATGGGATTATCAGTTTGTTTGATTTTCAGTATTCAAAAAAGCTGTTTGAAAACAATTTTTATTTAGCAATTCTGTTTATTGATGATAGTGACACAAAATGACACACTTCAAGTTTAATTACATCATTATTCCCAAGAAAAAAAAAAGTAAGTTTGAAACATTTTGATTAAAGAAAGTAAATAAATGAAGAAACGCTTGGAATATTTATGTAATAAATGGCGAAATTATTAGTTCAGTTAAGTTAGTTATGGCAAATGGCAAAAATGGCAACATCCACTCAAACCAAAGTAGTGAAATTATTTAAAATTTGTTCACTTAATTGCAATACTGAAAAAACGGCTATCTGGACAACTTTTCATCTTTAAAATTGTGAGTTTAAACGCCAAATATACTTTGGGTAGATGCCAACGCTAGGTGCCTGCGTACAGGACGTGTGAACGCAAATTTCGCCATCATCAGAGTGCTCGAGCACTGTGGGACTCGATTTTTTAACCACACTTACTCTGACTGCGCAGAATATGCATGCGCCTTGAATAATTTGCAATAATTAGTGGAATAATTTGCAATAATTAGCCTAGTTGTACCACAAGGTGGCAACCCACACCGTTGAGCTGTTGCTGTCACGAAGAAGCCCTAGAAGAAAATTTCATCATCATTAAACATCAACAACGCCTGTTTGAGGACAGGAGAAGCCTGTATTTGTATAACTTAAGTCTAAAGAAATATAAAGAAAACTTTGTGGGTCTAAGCTCCTAAAGAGAAATAGTCCACTGACTCATGTCAGTCATAGCACACATGTGGCAACTATCGGTGTATGTGCAAACAGTCAAATGGAGTATACTTACACTGCATGCCCAATTATTAGGCAAGTGAGTATTCTGATCTTATCATTATTTCCATGCACATTTTCCAACTCAAACCCATATAAACTTGAATGCTTATTGGATTCAATCATTTTCAGGTGGTATGTATTTGTGGCGGAGGGTGTGGCGAAAGAGACTAACAGCTTATATCAAAATGGGCATAATTATTAGGCAGCTTCATTACCTCGAATTTAACTGACACTGAAAAGTCAAATATTGTAAATTGCCTTTCAGACGGATGCAACACTCTTGAAATAGCTAAACAATCAAACGTTTTGTTGCAAATAGTCAACTGGGGTGCAAAAAACACATGGAGAAGAAAAGGCACAAATTAACTGCAAAAGATTTGAGAAGAATTAAACTCGAAGCTACCAGGAACCCATTATCCTCCAATGCTACCATATACCAGAACTGCAACCTACCTGGAGTGTCCAGGAGTACAAGGTGTCAAGTGCTCCGAGACATAGCCAAGGTCAAGAAGGCTGAAACACGACCACTACTGAATATGATCACAAGTTGAAACGTCAAGATTGGTTAAAGGAATTCATAAAGACAGATTTTTCAAAGGTTTTATTGACAGATGAAATGAGAGTGACTTTTGATGGACCAGATGGATGGACCCGTAGCTGGATCACTAATCCAATTGGCAGCAAGGTGGAGTAGGGGTACTGCTATGGGCTGCTATCATTAATGAGGAGGTAATTGGACCTTTTTGAGATGGACTGAAACTCAACGCTCAAACCTACTGCCAGTTTCTGGAAAGTACTTTCTTCAAGCAGTGGCACAGGAAGAAGTCCTCAGCATTCAAGAAGGCCATGATTGTTATACAGGACAATGCTCCATCACATGCATCCAAGTACTCCACTGATAGGCTAGCCAGCAAGGGCCTCAAAGATACCCAAATAATGACTTTGCCCCCTTTCTAACCTGACTTAAATCCTACTGAGAACTTGTGGGCCTTTCTCAAACTTGAGATTTACAGAGAGAGAAGACAATACACCTATATTTTTGAAAGGTAAATATTTTTTATTTAATTGTCATTTTAGATTACTTACTCCTACTCTTAAAATTGAGAATACAATTTGCCTAATAATTGGGCACGCCGTGTAGAAACCCTTACGGAACAAAAATAAATGTGAATATATTGGAAAATATAATGTGATATATGAAATAATAAATTTTCATATATGGGAATCTAGTGCTTATACTTTTCAATATTCTCCAATATATGTATGAAACATACATATTATATAGTGATACATATGAAAAAAAAATATAGCAATAACAAGACAAAAACTGTGCAACATTTTTACATGTAATAGCTTTATTGAAATACTCAAATAATTTATATTTCATTATGTAAACCCATGCGTTAACTACAGTATTATATATATATATATATAAAAAATATATTCCCAATATGGCTACAAATGTCCCCAATTCTTTACAGATTCAGGCAAATGAAGACATAAATGTAAATTCATCACAGATTTGCTTTTCACATAGTATTTCAAACTGTTGGACAAAATCTAAAACCATTTTATTTTTCACACACACACACACACACACACATAAATACATATATATAAATTATACATAGTTATCTTTAAATATTTTAAAATGTTTTATATATATATATATATATATATATATATATATATATATAAAAATAAAAAATATTCAGATAATTAAAATGCATTCTTGTAGCAGAAGAGTTCATCATCGATAAGACAATACAAAAAGCGGCTTTAGAATACAATGTAATGTTTACTACCATATTATTGAATACAAGTCAATCATTGGCAAACAGTTCACAGCAATCCATTTCACAAGTGAATTTGTCAATCCGTTTGAGATTTATTATGAGGGCTTGTTTAAGGACCCGTCAATGTACACCTGCGTCAGACATAAAATGTTTAGTTCACTGTGTCAAGTTAAATATAGTTTAATACTCAATCTTTAAACACATCTTGAGATCCCTTAGTTCGCATTTGCGCTCCTTCAAGTTTTTTGAATGCAAGACCTTAACGCATGTTTGTGTTGTGCTGCTGGATGTTTTTTTTCTTCACTGTATAAACTGCATGTTGCTCATACAGCTGAAATTTCAATTACTGCCCTCTGGAGTAAACAGGTGGTACTACACACGTGCATTTCTCAGGAATCTTCCTTATTATGATCCGGGGGCATGCATATGTATATATATATATATATATATATATATACACACACACACACACACACACACACACACACACACACACATATGTTCCCATATATATGTTAAAATATAGTGCATATATGTTCAAATGTGTTAGAAAATAGAACATATTATAATATTTATTATATTTAATATTTAGAATATTATTATTTATCATATTATAATATTTGATCATATCTAATGGATAAAGATATATATGATGGGGACATTAACATATTCAGCAGGGAGAGCCGAAATTACCCAAGAAAAGGAGAGAAAGAGAGAGACTTCATCTTATTTTTTTACATTGTACATTTTGTCTCCAGTTTGTTTTCTTATATTATGTACATTGTTTTGCACTGTCTTAGTTTTGCATGGTTTTATTTATTTATCAGAGAGAGAGAGAGAGAGAGAGAGATATATATATATGGAAAGTGGTCCAAATCTCCCTCAGGCTATAAGGAGGGGATGAGGGGCAGGGTAGAATGCCAGGAGGAATGCAGGAATAATAGCAGCTTTTCACTTGAAAATGTTAATTTTACTATGCAAGGTCGGAGAAGGTGGGCACTCTCGTTAAGAGCCGGCAAGTCTCACAGGAGGCATGATGGAATTTGGGTGTCACCCGGCCCTGTTTGGTAGGCTCAAAATAGCTCTGGGAATGGGAGCCGGTTTTAAATTGTGAATCTTGGAAACTATGTTGAGAGCAGATGGCAAAAAAAGACGAGATCCCGAAGGATGCTGAGTCAAACCTGTGTAAGAACTCCATGACCCCTAGGACAGCTCCATCACACATACAGTAACATGAACTGTTCCTCAGTTAAAGGCCCAAAATGGACAATTTTCCACAGACCTGTTTGACTTTCGTTTCTCCATAAAACACAAAATGAGATTTAAAGCAAAATGTTTGAGTAAGTGATGATTTTTCATATTTCTGTGAAATATTACTTTAATGATTAAAGCATCTCACTGATCATCAAAAACAGGAATTAAACACATTAATGTAACATATCTAAACAAACAGCATCTTTAATCTGCTGCAAGTTAAATGTGAAACAGCTCTGTAGAAATGGGGAGCATTTCATTGTAAAAATAAACCGAAATGAGAGTGATCGAGAATATTATCATCCCATTAAAATCAAATTGTATCTCTTTTCATGCAGTCACAAATAATACTGAATTAATGTTTTTTCCCTTCTTTTTCCACAGGCAAGGAAATAGGAGGTGCCAAGCGAAGTGATTAAATGATATTGCGTCTCTTTAGTTCTCGTGGCAGATACCTGCCCTAGGGCTCTGATTAGCTCTTTGTCTTACAGCAGGCAAATCTACAGCGAACACAGCGGATATGACTGTGAATTTACAGCCTCTTCTGAGGGATATAACTCTGTCTATGTTTGGATGGAAAAGCTGGTTTATTTCCTGCGATATAACACTCAGTCAGGTGAACAGAATGAAGAGGCGTAAGGTCTTTGAGTTTATTCAGGCCTGATGCGGGCTAAGAGAAATGGTAATACGCCAGGTCACATACATGTCTAGGTTTAAATCATGTGGCAGACCTTCACAGCTTGATCGTGTGTAACGACTTTGATGAGGACATATCAAGCCTGTGTACCTCATTTAAAGGAATAAAACACGTGTATATACTCAACGTCTAGAAAATGTTAATCAAAAATATTCAGTCACATTAAAAATAATGAGCTGTTGTGATAATTCAAGAGATCACATATGTGGACAGCAGGACTATATTTAAATAATAGACCTATTTTACACTCCAGATTTTGGAACATGGAAGTAAACATTTGCTTCGACCGTGGTGAGTGGGAGTGAATGGGACATCACAGCAAATATTATTTTCTCTTACTCATTTGCTCTGCAAAAGTAAAAAACCCACTCTTACGTTTGAATGACTTTCCAGAAGAGGTGGATTAATATATATGGACATGGTTTTTAAAAGTGGCATATCAAACGAAACTAGAAATGCTGCTCTTTACAACCAAGCATCTTTCAATAAAAAAACTTAAAGAGGTATCTTACCAGAGGCACTTTTGTTGGTGCTGCTCCCGTAGAAGCGTTTCATGGAAATTGACATCATGCTGTTGTGTCATGTGATGCGGTGCACCAGCAGTGTATCCCTTAAATGACAGTTAAGAGTATTGTGAACAGTATTCACTTGTTTTAAATTAATTTAAATCATGCGTTGCATATAGCGAAGTCAAAATACCACACACATGTGGACGTGGGGTCGAATGAGGATAAACACTTATTTTTCTCACAAACTTCTGTGTTATGATATCATTATCATTATGATACTTTACTATGATGCATCATTTGAAAAAAACATATTTTAACGCTTGTATTACAGTACCACCCACATTTACACACGTATTCCAGTGTAATAGCTCACTTGACAGAGTGTTGGACTTTGGACTTGGCAGACTGTGGTTCAAGCCCAGCCAAGCATGCAAGTTGACACGTGCCACGACAAAATGACGTGGCTGCTTCAGAAAATGTGCTTTTCATGTCGCATTTGCTTTTTCCACACAATCGGTAGGTTTAGGTGTTGGTTTAGGGTAAGGATGTCTGTTTTGTTCACCTCTCATTTGCTTTCAGGACACTATTGGTTAGAGTTAGGTTAAAGTTTTAGGTTAGGGAGGTACATTTTACTCATTAAAACTTCCATCTAAAATTCACCTTAAAAACCTTATCTGATTACGACAACATTTCACCCGCTTTTGGCTCCCCCGCTGGACATTTCACTGAGAAACTGCAACAAAACATGTAATGAGGCACAATTTTGTTTTGCAAAAATGTTGTCTCCGCCACATAATGTTCAAGAGTGCATGTTTTTGTGTGAACATGCATGCCATTGTGAAAAAGCTTCTCTCACAGCATTCATGAATGTGCAACACGTCAAGATTTTCACTGTAAAATTACTTTCGTATGTCTTTAAAAGTCTTGAAATATGATGCATGGGTCATCTTGAATACTTTTATGACACCTTTGGGTCCTTTTTGAAGCTTTAAAGTGAGACACTATCCACTGCCATTGTATTGAAAAGATGGCCCACAATATTCATTAAAATATATTTATTTGTGTTCTGCAAAAGAAAGCAAGTTATAGCACAATATCATTATTTATATATAATTGACCCTTTAAACCCATATTATTGCATCTTATTGATCACTATATTTGTTAATTTTCATATAGTTTTTGGCTATTGTCACCCACCATGGCTACAATGTTAATGTTGTGTTAGTCTTTCTACAACAAGGACTATGTTAACCATCTTATGTCAGTGGCAGACCAGCCTTGCCTATATAAAACCAGACCATTTTTCTAACAAAGATGGTCCAAGCTAGTATAAGCTGTTTTCTTTTTATGCAGTGATAACATACCTCTAGAAGCAAAGGTTCTGATCAAGTGCATCAGTTGACAGGATGTTATTTTGCATTTCACAGTTGTTGAGGGTGTAATCATACAATTATAAACAAGATGTAGCTGTTTTCTCTGTAATATGCACCATACCATGTCATAAAACACAAAACAACAACAACAAATTTCCACCTTAATCTCTACAGGCCACTTGCACAAATGCTGCATTTGATTTGGTTGAGTTATAATGAAAATGGCTTACAAACCACAAAAGGGATTATTTGAGGATTATTAAATTTGGTTAATTCTTCAGTTGTATGTGATGTGATGGAAAAGTAATGTTAAAAGGCTTTGACAGACTCGATGTTGTGGTAAAGTGGAGAGGCAATGATGCGGGTTTGGGAAAGTTGAGCTCGTGACAGTTTCTCTCATCAATGATTCACATGTGCTGTGATTCGGAACAGTACACATAGGAATGCATGTGTGACTGCACATGAATGTATACTTTATTAAACAGAGTAGCATTACATCATAATTGAATTACCTCAAAATCCACAGAGACAAACTTTTTTTGTGTAATTATTTCTGTTATTATGAAATATATGAAATATATTTATGAAATTGTATATTGCATGAGGACTTGTGATTGTGATGTGACAGTTGTAAGAGTAACGTTGATTTGGACTAGTCTTGACAAAGTTTTCCATGTAGGTAGACGTATGTGAATGGGCTTTAAGCATATACTGTAGGTTAGAACAGAATATATGTGAATGTGGCATGGTGGAGGGCGGGGTCGTGTCGTGACTTAACATGCCCGGTCCCGTATTAGGCTAATCAAGCCACCGAGAGGGATAAGGGCCGATCGCAGAGGGCGGTGCGAGAGAGAGAGATCCTTAGGGACATGTCCGTCATCTTATGTGTTTGTCTTTTGAGTTTTACATTAAACCTTTTGTTGTACGTTAAGCCGGTTTCTCGCTTCTTCCTTGCCCGTGAGGGCGAACTTCTTTACATTGGCCAATACACTTTCTAGGGGTTATCAGCAATGCTCTGTGATATTATTAATGTAATTTTGTACTGATCACACACCTCATTCTTTGATAAACAAATTGGCCTGCAATGCAGGCTGTTAATAAAATAAACCCAAAACAAGTGCTTCTCAGTTGTCGTTCTAACCCCATGCTTAAAGACACTGTTGACAATGTCTCTGTATGCTGACTGGTACAGTAAGTGCTGAATGTTGGATTTACCTTCCCACAGGCGAGCCACATTCCCTTTTCCTCCAATCTAGGAGGACATGATAGATTTAGCTCCAGGGCATCAGCTCCAGGGCATCAGCTCCAGCTGCCTTCTAGATGGGTGCAGAAGCCTCAAATTAATTAAATATATTTTCAATGCATTTTTCGACTATGCATAACAATCAAGCTGTTGGTGTGCAACTCTTTTATGGAGCATGCATAGCACATACACACATAAAAATAAAGGTTCCAAATAGAACCAAAAATGTTAAGCTTAAGACTTAGACCTTTTTTATTGCCAAAATTCTTTATTAAACAGCTTTCTGGAATACTCCATTTTGTAGCTCAATGGCGCCATCTAGTGGTCTGACATTTATATGTAGCAACCGCACATCCATGTATCAAACCGCTCATCCAGGTTTTGTAAGCCACCGTTCCGACATCTCGGATCACTGTGCAATCTCTACAAGTAAGCTGATAAAATAATTTCAACTCAAATCAATGTTGAATGTGCATTTAATCATTTATAGTCTCATAATAATATGCATAATGAGCAGTCATATTGTAATTATTTACAAAATAAACACCAACAGAACTCTAAAACAATCCAGAGGTGGATTTCAGCTGTTAAGCAATTTATTTATTCTCACATAATTGCAGAAATTCAGTTTCATGTCCATTTATTTGTGTATTTGTCAAGTAGCATTGTATTAGGCTGAATAACAAAGACTCAGATGGCCATTTTCACAGAATAAACACCAACTGAACTCTGACGCAAACCGGAGGTGAATTTTAGCTGTTCAGCTACTTCTTTCCTCTCACATAATTAAATAAATTAAATGAAAATCAGTATATTCCTCCCACCATCCAAAGACATGCAGGTTAGGTTAATTGGTGTCTCCAAAAATTGCCCTAGGTGTGAATGTGAGTGTGAGTGTGTGTCTGTCTATGTGTGGCCCTGCGATGGACTGGCGACCTGTCCAGGGTGTACCCCGCCTTTCGCCCAATGTTAGCTGGGATAGGCTCCAGCCCCCCGCGACCCTGTACGCAGGATAAGCGGTTGACGATGGATGGATGGATGGATGAAAATCAGTATAAAATGTCCATGTATTTATTTATTTAGTTAGTAGCCATGTAATACCGCTTCACCTCAGTGTCAGGTTTATTTTGAAACAACAACCGGGTGACTGTACATTATCCATTACTTATTGTATCCCAGCTCAATATGCAGAGTCAACTATAAGTAAACAATATGTTGTTGATTTCCCCTAACTGTGGCGCTATCAGATATTGGTTTGTTTGTTTGAGCATCCCTGCCAACCCAAATTAACACTGACTCAACAAAGTGTGTGAATTTGGGGTGGGACTATCTTTTTGTCCGTCTAATGGAGGATAGGGGAGTGTTTGGGAAACCTGTTTGAAAACAAGCATTATGTTGGCTTGACAAAACAAATTGGCATTCTTCAGACTGTTTTGACTGTTTTGACTATATCTTTTCTAACAAATCGAAATAAAAAAAATGTGCACAGTGGACCATCAAAAATCCAAGAAATCCCATAGACTGTTTTACCATAGACAGAATTTTCAAACAGGTCAAAAGAATGCTTGAATGTATGTTTTATAAATGTTACCCCCAACCCAAACCTCAAACATAAACCTAACCATCGGTGGAGTAAAAATACAACCTTCGAATCGCGCTTGTCAATAATTATGCAAATGTGATTACATCCAGGTTTCAACGCAGTATCCAGACCTGGATATTTCAGACTGCTGAGGCAACACACTTTGCCAACACACAGGCAATGTAAATACGCTGGAGCCAATGAAAACATGTCTGATAGGAGATTGAGTTTGTGAGTGAGTCAGCATAATGTGGCCGATCCTAGGGTACCAGAAGTAAAGGTAAAAACATGCCAACCTCTCATGTGATCATTTTTAACATAAACAAGGTCTGCCATGTCATGGCTTTAGAACAAACATTCTGAATTTTTTAACTTAAGTTCTACTTGACTATCTATCTTTTTAAAACTTTCAGACAAAGACTTTGTCAAGTCAATAAACTTTACCTATCTAGTTATTTTTGCAATCTTGTTTGGTGACGCTAGTGGTGTACAATTCACACACAAACTTTGAGAGTGCATAACTAACTATATACAGTGTGTCTAGATAATCATATATGGCCAGTAGGCTTCTTTGATATGCTTTTCAAAAACAATTTTGATGCAATGAATCTATTCACCATGCAACAGAAAAGAAGACATGCATGCACAAACTAATAAAGGATATATCTAAAAAACAAACACTTTTATTGTTTATCAGACTCAAGCAGATGCAAAACAATGAGCAAACCAAATCAGCATTGACTGAGACACTGGCTCTAAAATAGATGAGAGCGGTGATAAGTGTTCCACATGGATGCACGAGAGATGAGTAAGCAAGCAGGCGGGCGGCAGGCATGCTTGTGGAGTGGGGTGCATAGCCGAGCTGTGTTTGACAGGCAATTACAGATCCACAGGGGCTTTAAACCACATCACATGGGGGATTTAAACAATTACAAAAAGCTCTACAAACCTGAACACTGACTCCATCTGTAGATTTATGATTTGACGCAGACTGACAACCATTAAAGAGGGAAAAGAATAATAAGCATTTTAGCCTTACAAAGTGCAGAGGAGCACAAGGTGGGTTGATGCTATTTATCACTGTCAGCTGGGCAAAGAGGACTAACCTGAAGCCCTAAAGGATTAGGACCCAGATTTCATGGTCAATTAGGAGCAAACACAGGTACAAAATGGACACAATGTGCCGTGATCCCAAAGCCAATTATCAATAATGTTTAATTTCACCCAGTTTCTTTTAAGCCCTTTATAGAGCAAAGTGGAGGACTAGGAGGGGGGTAGGCTTTCCTTTTTGCCTGCCTGCCCAACAAAAGGAGCGACACACACACACTCACACACAGTGAATTAAGTGCTATCATATCGCATCACAGTAAGCTGCTTTAAGAGAGAAAGAGAGGAGAAAGACCACTGTTTGATTTGCAGGCTTACTAGTGAGAGAGTAGGGATAGATTTAAAACAAGCCATACAAAACGAAAAAGACAACAAAACAAAATTGTAAAAACAGTTTGCTGAAGACATTGTTGGGAGATCTCTTTTTTTCTAGCGGTATTAACTGTAAAAGTCCTGACTGCAAAATGTTAGCAGTGCTTGCCTGTGCAAAGCTCTCCACCATAATGCAAGGGTATATTCTGTGTGGCTGCCAGGTCGTATGGATGCTAAGGTTCTCTGAGTGACTCTTTTCGCATTGCTATGCAGTTGCTAGTCTTTTGGATGGTTGCTAAGGCATTAAAAGTTTTCTGAAGCTGTGTCCCAAATGATGCACTATTCACTATGCACTTGCAAAATATACTATGTACTTAAACGTGTAGTGTATGAATCAGATGCTAGAACTTATCTAAAAAATATCTAGAGTTCTGGGTAACATGCCATAAACTTACTGCAAATTCCCCACTCATTATTTTAACATGCTAATGAGCTTGCTATTCGCCACAAATGTTTGCCAGAAGTTTGCAGCACTTTGCTTTTAGTGGTGAATCTTAAGCAAACTTTTGCAGACAATGAAGAGTTTGCCATAAAGCTCATTTGCATGTGATAATTTATGTGTGCCGAATTTGCAGCAAGTTTGTGGCATCTCTAGATGTTTTGTAAGGGTAGTGGTTGACAGGGTGTACTGGTTGGTTGATTATCAAGTAAAAAGAACCCACACCCAAGTCTCTGATATTCTGGTCCCCTAGGTATGACTCTAGTCCCTCCATTAATGTAGACTAGGGTTAGGCAATGTAAAATATTCAATATATAATTGTGATGATTTTGTTGCCAATATAAAATTAAGCAATATAATTAATATTGCAACTATTTTAATGTTTTTTTATTAGGCCGTAACATTTCATAAATAGTCATGTCATGTCAGTCCCTCTTCCCATCAGGGCTTCGGGGTGGCATGAGGAATGATGCAGCTGAGACTGCCCTCTAGTCATGTCTGTTGGAGGCTGTTGACAGAAGCTCTGCTATGGAGAGGGATGTCCGTTTCCTGATGTTTGTCGTCCATGCTTTCACCCACCTTCCACTGTTCCTTGGAGGATTGTCTTTGAAAGTTTGTTGTGGTGGGTGACATGCCAATACTAGGCCAACTTCCGTCTTTTCACAGTTGCCAGGAGCGCTTTCTGAGAGCCGACCAAGGTGCACATTCTGCTCCACATCAGACTCATTTCATGATCCTTCAGGGCTGCACAATTAATTAAAATAACATAAAAATGGGCCTGGGTAGCTCAGTGGTAAAGACGCTGAATACCACCCCTGGAGTTCACTAGTTTGAGTCCCATGGCATGCTGAATGACTCCAGCCAGGTCTCCTAAACAACCAAATTGGCCCAGATGCTAGGGTGGGTAGAGTCACACGGGGTAACCTCCTCGTGATCGCTATAATGTGGTTCACTCTCGGTGGGGCGCATGGTGAGTTATGCGTGGGTGCCGCAGTGGATGGCGTGAATCCTCCACACAATCTATATCTCCACGGTAACATGCTCATCAAGCCATGTGATAAGATGTGTGGGTTGACAGTCTCAGCACAGAGGAAGCTGAGATTCGTCCTCTGCGAGTCCTCCGCGAGTCACTACGCCACCACAAGGACTTAGAGTACATTGGGAATTCCAAATTGAATTCCAAAAAATAGTGATATGGACATGCAATACATTATTGCACTGCAAAATGCTGTGATTAAGCTGCAAAAGGATGCGATTATAGACAGATAAACATGGTCTATATGTGCATTAGGAGAAATGGCTGTCGCGCTGTTCAGTGCATGAGAAGGGTTCATGGGCTCTTGACATTTGTGAGCAGTTCACATGCACTATGAAAAAAGTAATGCAGGTTCAAGGCGTAGTGGCTAGAGCACAGGGCTGCTAATCAGAAGGTCGCTGGTTCGAACCCCACGGCCACCACCATTGTGCCCTTGAGCATGGCACTTAACTCCAGGTTGCTCTGGGGGGATTGTCCCTGTAATAAGGGCTCTGTAAGTCGCTTTGGATAAAAGCGTCTGCCAAATGCATAAATGTAAATGTAGGTTCAAGTATTTGCACGATCCCAAACATCAGTAATCACTACAAGTTATTATACAATTTTACAAACGTGGCACAGTATAACAGAAAAGAAGGAGATGACAGCATTTCACAAGAACATCACAAACTGTCAAATGCACACTGCACTTTCAGTGTCAAAATAAAAGCTCCAGGTGAAGTAAACAGGACATACATATCTTATTTGGATATAAAACTAATCTAATCCTCAAAATAATAATGATTATTCAGTATTATATTATAATTATAAACTTAACTGAGTCCCACAGTAATAATTAGTATTATGCCACATTCAAATGGAAGTATGATCTCTCAGAAAAGTAATAGCATACATTACCTCAACAAACCATGAAGTATGCCAAGTATGAGCAATAATAATTGGGATGCTTGCCTTAGTAGACACTACTAATTATGCACTGCAACCCAAAATAGTCTTTACTAGATAAACAAAGATGGTCAAGTGCCCTTAGGAAAGAGAATAGCAGATGTGACATGCTTTATTTTCTGAAGGTCGACCAAGGTGCACATTCTGCTCCGCATCAGACTAAATTCACGATCCTTCAGGGCTGCACAATTAAATTATTAAATTAAAATAACATAAATGTAGTGATATAGTCATATAGTACATATGTTTTATTACCTTTTTAGTGGTAAATACCAAGGAATTCTTAAAAGTACCTTGGAGTACCATGTACATTCCATGGTATAGTGTTATGGTAATCCTAAAGTGCTTTTCCACCACCAGGCTGAATGGTTCCAAGCACAGTTAGGAACGGTTCCAGTATATATTTCACGGCCTCAGCATGGATAGCTAACCGTACTAAAGATAGAAAATATAGACCATCCTAGTGAAACTTCTTTATTGACATAGCAAGTCACGATTGGTCACTGGCTCGCTCACTCCATTCCAATTCAGATTTTGCAGTACCACAGTGGAGAACAAAAAACAAATTTAACCATGCCAACAAACCCGGAACCGTTCAGCCTGATTGTGGAATAAAATACTATGGTATATATCAAATATCATACACTGTATCAATATTTTACTATCTTATAGTATCAATGTACTATGGTTCCAGCGCAGTACTTTTTAGTGAGGGACACTATGGTTAAATAATTTTGAGGATGTTCTCTAAGAAATGAGCTAGATCTGAATCAAGCCTGACACTGTCTAAGACAAGGATTATGAACTGCAAAGCAGATAAGGAACACATTAGCAATCCCTGTCATACTCTGTGGATAAACAATGGCTAGTATGATCTCAGGGGGCATTAAGGAGATGATAGGATGGGGACAAAATGTCTGGTGAAAATATATTCTCTCCAAAAGTGGAGGAACACCACTGGAGACAGGGAACCAAAGGTGTTGATTCTAGAAACTGATTCTAACTCAAACACTCATGCCCAACCCCAGCACATAGAATAGCAGAGAATATTTGTGTATAGCCACTTGACTACAACCAGACTTTCAAGGGATGTCGTTAAAGGTGCTGCAAGCGATTTTATGAAATACCGTGCATAAAATGTTTCTACTACTTGACCGATATCACGCTAAGATCGCTCAACCCAAATCCTAAGTAAGCAACAAATGTGGAGGATCCAGCCCAAGAAACTTCCATTTGAGTGATGGCAAAAGAGACTTTCATTAGTTTAAATTCACAGATTCTGTAGCTATGCCACTCACAAACAAGCACACATGGCACACCTTCTGTATTATTGGGCCTGCTTTTAGCCATTTATTTGAAATCCACTGTTCCTTTTTGCTTCTGCCAACTTTCAATTGGATAAAATAGCAACAGCTCATGGAGAGACTTTGACATTTATGAATTATAGCCTCAGGCACATCGTTATGATGTTATATTTCTCTCAAAGGCAATGATTTTATAGAGGGAAAGTAGCAGAGGAAAGCAGAATGTTTACTTCAGACTGACACTCCTGTGAGGAGAAAAAAGTGAGAGAGTGAGAGTCTGGACAAGAGAGAGAGGGAGAGAGATAGAGATAGAGAAAGAGAAAGGGTAGCGTGCAAGGGAGGGAAAGAAAGCGTGAAAAAAAAAAAAAACTTTTAAGTAGTGTCCTTAGGCGAGGAACAGTGTTAAGTGTTCCCTTAGATTTCAAAGTGGGAATGAATGGTTGATTCTCTTTGAAAACGGAGTTGCCATGGCAACTGAGCCTTTATTTCATATTTTCCGGCACAGGTAGCTAAACAGCAGACGTGAGGAAGACGAAGCATTCAGACCACAGAGGAGTTTACCAACCGGCGGCGGACCAGGTTCGAAGACAAACATGCTTTAACCACCTCATGTCATTCTTTTATATCTCCCGTTCATCCTTTTCTCATTTCATCTCCCACAACAGATACATTATTTAGCTTTCAACCAATATAGGCAAAAGAGCAAGACCTGCAGGTTTGAAATACAGTGCATAAGTCATACAGACCAGTTTTATTATAAATGTATGATGTTTTTGTCATTTTGGAGCTTGACCACTCCAGTTCTCATTCACTTTCATTATACAGAAAAAAAATGTCCAGGAAATGCTGTACCTTTTGTGTTCCACAGAAGAAATAAAGTCATACAGGTTTGGTAAGACATGAAAGGTTGAGTAAATGATGACATAAATGCCATTTGTGGGTGAACAAATCCTTTAAAATAACTTCCATTTTCCATTGTAAGTTTTACAAGCTTTTTCCAAAAGAAGTGTGGTGTAACACAGCAGCTGCAATCTCAAGTGATGTTCTCACCATGGTTTACATCATCGGCTTACTTTATAAATATACAATATGCTAAATATACCAGGGGGTATGACAGGGGGATGTTAGGTGAATATATTATGACAGTAATACGGATGGGGGTGGGGGACAGGAAATACCAGATGTCCATCTGTGTCATTAGTAAAAGAAGGTTTCGGGTGGGTTTAACAGGCTGGTTTAATGAGGTGAGAGAGAGGATGGGAGATGCATCAATGTAATCGATAGGAGAATTAACACATTGACATGCAGACTGTTTACTTTCAGCCATTTTCTCTGCACAATTAAACGCCTGAGATCAGCAAGTCAACTATGATTAATCCTGGGGTAGCTCCACTGTCTCCCTCTATTTCCACTTAAAATATCAAGGCCTGTGTTAACATGTGTGTGTAGACTTATCTGAGTATGATAGGTGTGAATGAGAATGTATACATTTTTTATTTTGTGTTATCATTTAGTTGATGCAGTTTGAATTGCTTTTGGTTTGGGTTTGAGGGCATTTTGGGATTGAAGCCATTAGGGGTTGATTCCATTTGGGGTTGATGTTGTTTTGGGATTGAAGCCATTAGGGGTTGGTGCTGTTTTGGGGTTGAAGCCATGAGGGGTTGATGCCATTTTGGGGTTGATGCCCTTAGGGGTTTGAAGCTGTTTGGGTTGAAGCCATTAGGGGTTGGTGCTGTTTTGGGGTTGAAACCATTTGGGGTTGAAGCTATTAGAGGTTGATGCTGTTTTGTAGTTTATGCCTTTTGGGGTTGATTCCGTTTTAGGGTTTATGCAATTTTGGGGTTGAAGCCATTAGGGATTGATGCCATTTGTGTTTGAAGCTGTTTTGGGGGGGGTTGAAGCTGTTTGGGGTTGATGCTGATTTTGGATTGAAGTTTGGTTTGACTGACAACACACTGGAATTTGGAGAACTCAATTCTAACAGATGGACTGGGTTGGGAAGTCCCTTCATTTCCTCTCTATTTCTCCATCCCCCTCTCTACATCTCCTTCTGATTCATTCAACCATCAGCGGCTCACTCCTTGGCATCCAACGACTAATCTCTCTCAGCTTCTTGGCAACATCAGATTAGTTGCTTCCGATATGCATTTCACGTAAATGTAACTTTAGATCCAGGATTAGCTGCCAGTGATTCAATAAATGGATTTTTTTTTTTTTTTGGATAACAGTAAATGTTGGTTTTTCAGTTTGGTAAAGGACAGTGTGTGATGCAGTGTTATCGAAAGAGCCAAATTATCCCTAAGGGAAGAGGTTATTATATGTGTTCACAAATTAGCATAATAAAGACTCACCTCTGCCATTTTGGCAAGCTCGGTCCAATCAGCTTTGTTGTAGCCGCACATTATGCTGGAAATGACAATCTATCGTGGAGAGAAGACAGAGAGATAAAGAGAGGTGATTTCAGCATGGACAGAATTCAGGAAGGGGTTGTCTTTGTCTTACCTTGTGACCTTTAACAGGGCCCATTTCATTGTGCAAGGTTTTGCCATCAAGGTCCCATTTCGGCACGTTATACAATGGATCTGAGAGCCATTATCTTGTCTTTAAAAAGCAGCTGCCTTCATTTTTCAACCCTCAAAGTCACAAAATCAATATTTATAATTCACATGACCAGGACAAATCCACTGTTGCAATGCCATTATTAAAACAGTATCAAGCCCCAGAGCGGGGTGTGAGATAAGAGCATTTGCTGGATTAGCCTGTGCTGCTTGCTGTTTTTTTTCTTTTCGGACACACAATAAGCCAGTCATAAAACAGGTTATTGAAGGCCTGTCTCTCGAACACAACCAGGTTTTCATTAATAACTGACATAAAAAGCTTTTTAAATGTGGGCAAACTGCACCAAATGCGGGGTTATAATAGTTTCTATTTTTATTTTATTTTTTTATATCTATTTTATTGTTGATTTGTGTAACGTGTGGACAGTATCAAGAAACTCGATCAGCTCATCTGGTCGTAAAATCTCCCCCTCTCCCTTTCCTCACATTAAAACATTAGCCTGGCTCCAAAAAAGTCTATGAGATAATGGTCACTAAAAGACCTTTGTCACATTAAGTGCCTAAGATGCTAAACAGAAACATCTCTATGTCACTCCGGTAACTTCATAGGCACCCGACTACCCCCTTTGTCAGTCACAAAATGCCATGGGATGGAGAAATGCTGAAAAGCAAATACACATTTTCTTCATTGAACACATACATTTTTGTGATAGTTTTTGTGATCATAGGATGTATTCCTGTGTTGTATGTAGGTCCCGATGTTATATTAACCTAGTTATGGTTCTTGAGTTATGATTAGGGTAACTTCGGATGCTGACATCCAAGTTAAAGTAGGTATCACTATTGCATATTGAGTATATATCAATTAATATCTGCAAACCCTATCTGTTTGATATTGAAATGATCCTCTCTTTTTGCCTCAATTAATGGTGTATAGGATGTTACTATAAAATGCATTATACTACTTTTACCATACTTTGGTGTATAGCTGTATTAATTCCTAGACCACCTTAGAACATGCAAATAGGCTGTGAAGGGGAACAAAAGAAGAATTCTCCCGCTAAAAGTTGGCACCCATGATTGGTCATTTTAAAGAAGATGGGTTTGGACTGATTTGGCTTCAAGAGACCTCTGTGCAAGAATATCGCTGCTCATTTTTCTCTTGTGAGATGGGGCTCTCTCCCTTGTGAGACAAACACTTTTCCTACTCTCCAGCAACTTGCTTCCAAGTTAATTTGGTTCAAAACTTCCAACCGATCTCCGGACGAATCTAACGAACGCTTCAGCTCAGGCTTCTTGTTCAGCACCAAAGACAATGCAAGTAAACGTTTTATAAAATTTAGATGCGTCATTAAGCTTTGGCCCCTTTATTTAAGGTGATTTTGATTCTCTGATGGTTGTCAAAGTTAGTTGTTAACTTGTTGTAAATCTTGCCATTCTTTGCTCTTCTCTCTCTCTTTCTTTACTTTTCTGTATTCTGTATGTGTATATATATTCCTTGTTTAAATTTAGTATTTACTAAATACTAAATTTAGTATTTAGGTATTTTTAGTATTCATTTGTTAAACTCATTATATCCACACTTGATTGTCTCTGTGTTTGCGGCTCACAACTCAAAGTCACTTAAACGTTTGATCAGGCTATATACTTTTGTACTGTTAGTACTATATAGAATAAGAAAGTTATACTTCTTGGCCAGAAGAATAATCTTTCTTAAGAGTTGATAGAAGATTGTACTGTTGGTTCGGTGGAGTTAAAATTAATTCTGCTAAAACTGATTCTGAAAGCTGATAATTAGAACCCATTGTACTTAATTACTATCTATATAGCCATCCATATCCATCCATATCCATCAATATCTATCTATCTATCTATCTATCTATCTATCTATCTATCTATCTATCTATCTATCTCTTTTGATCTAATTTGCTACATTTGAATTTTCAATTCAGGTTTTTTTTTTTTTTTTTTTCCTTATTCCATGTTATCACTCTCACTCTAATGTTAGTTTTTTCCTAGTGTTTCCCAGATTGTTTAGTTTGAGTTATTCAGTATATTTAGTGTTTTTTCTCATTTTCTGAAATAACTGACAGAATTTAAACATGCAATTAAAAATGTTAAACTAAAATGAATGGCGACTGAGGATAACATTCTGCCTAACATCTTTTTGTTTTCCATGGAAGAACATCAGGAAACAACATCAGGGTAAGTATACAATTACATAATTTTAATTTTGGGGTAAACTATCCCTTTTGTTAATTATTTAGCAAATGTAACAATATCTTAGATTGGGAGACATGAACGTTTTCCAATGCTGGTTTTAATTTTAATTTCAGTTAACTAAAATGTTTTAATTTCGTTTTCGTTTTCATTAATAATTATAGCATTGTTCTAATTCTCCAGAGGTGGACATTCTGCCCACACTTGTTGGTGAAAAGACCAGATATCAAGTCCACATTTTAGCAAACAGTGTCCCTCAACTTGATTTGTGGCCATTATGTGCCTAATAACTGTAGATATGTTGTGAAAAAACCTGCAATGAAGGCCACCCTATCTTGTGTTACTACGTCCAGCAATGCTATTACATCTAAACTCTTGTCTAATCAGATGTCCATGACTTACATTTTGCGATGATGAGGAGGGGGTGAGAGCACAGGCATGAAGAAGATTGGTCATAACAACAGGAGAACAGGAGTCCGAGGAGACTTGGAGAAAACTGATTTCATGGGAGGATATTAAACTTGGAGGCTGTGTTGTCCCCCCGGGACAAATTTCCGCTAGATATAAATCTCTTGGGCATTACGCTTTTACAAAAGCAGCAAGCTGTTAGGTGCTAAGCTTAGTCCACCTACACAAGAGCACAAAATATTGCCAAGTTTAGGAGGCAAATAAAGTTAAGCACTCTGACATTTACCACCAAGATTTACTGTACAACAGTGACATATAAGTGATATTTGATACACCCTGAAATAGTGTTTGGTAATATTGCCATAAACCTTGAGCCACCGGAGAGCAACAGTGGGGTTGCTAAAGGAGATGCAGATATCAACGCTGCAGACTTCATTTCTAGTATTATACGGTGATGCATGGAGTCTGTTTTGATTTGGGCTTGACCTTTGCTCACTTTAATGTCATGTTATTGCCGAACGGCTCTTGAAAAGCTAGAGAGGGATCTAGGTTTAAATTCCACCCTGAGCCCCCCCCCCCCCCCCCCAAGTGCCGAGGCTTCAGGGTTCGAGGACAGGATTGTGGGATTACCTGTTTATAAGCTCTATAACTTCCCTCCCAGCAACCACCTCCAATGCCACCTTACACTCTAACAATGTGTCTCCATGGAGATCAGTCATCTGGAGGTGACATGTGAACATGTGAAGTGATGACTCCTGCCAATTCCCTAACACTGCACTGTGACCATTTCCTGATAATGAGGAAAAAATGTAAGCACTGATAACAGCAAGCTATAATTTGTCCGAATTCTGAACCACACATACTGAACATAGCAGCTATCTAAAGATGTTTGAGGTTGGGCGGCAAAATTTAAGATATAGTTCACCCAAAAATTCTGTCATCATTTACTCACATAAATATGACTTATTCATATGACTTTCTCATACAGGTATGGAACAACACTTTTGGTATCCCTTTCAGTTTGTTTTGTTTTGGAATGGAAAGAGAGTCTAATTTTCTGCAGTATGACAGTGCTGGGAACTGCAGAACTCTGAATGTTCGGACAGTCTGACCTCTCCGCTCATGCTGACATATTTGATAACAGAAACTATCATCCTCGAAACAACACACTCAGGCTTGTTAAAGCATTCACTGAAGTGACAATAAGTACCACAGACCAGTGTCAAGAAAGCTACTTTCAAACTGCAGCGGAAGTTACTTATATAAAAGCTAATTCAATTATAGTGTTGCTACACTTTTGAAAATAAGTTTAGCTACACTACAGGCTACTAATATAAAGTAGCTAACCTTATCAAAACAATGTAAAGTGGTGGGGGGAGGGGCAACAATACATTTGTGATTATACAGCTATCAGGACAGTAATTGTTTGACCAAACGAGATTATAACTTATTAAGGCAATATTCTGGGTTCGATACAAGTTACGATCAATTAACAGCATTTGTGGTGTAATGTTGATTTTCACAAAATATTATTTTGACTCATCCCGCCTTTATTTAAAATAAGCAAAAATCGCAGTTAAAGTAAGGCCCTTAAAATGGAAGTGAATGGGGCCAGTCCATAAACACTAAAATAAACATCATTTCAATAGTATGGCCAAAAGGCATAACTTAAACATGTTAACATGATTTTATGTGATTGTAACGTGAACTGCTTACTAAATTCAGTTCAATTTATTTATAAAGCACAATAAAACAACAAAGCTGAACCACTGTGCTGTACAACCACAATGCGAGAAAAGGACATCACAAGCACAAATTTAAGCTCACACTGCCCAAGACAGACACTAAGATTGATTATAAGACTGATTGAAAAGATTTTGCTTTGATTTAAATTCTGTTTCTGTCAAAACTGTTCTGAGGGACATATGTAGACTGTTCCATAATTTAAGGGCTCTGGCAAAAGCACGGTCACCCCTCGACTTCAGTCTAGACATAGGAACCATCAATAGTCTCTGCTCAGATGACCTTAGACATCTAACAGGTGTATTTATACACAGAAGGTCAGAAAGGTAAGGTGGTGCCAATTCATTTAAAGCCTTAAAACAAATAGGAACATTTTAACAGACTGGCAACCAATACAGGGAGATTAAGATTCATGTGTTCATATTTCCGAGTACTAGTCAAAAGTCTAGCAGCTGCGTTTTGGGCTGTTTGCAAACAATCAATGAAAGATTGGCCCATTCCTAAATAAACAAAAAAAATCGCAGTAGTCACGTAGAGATGAAACAAAAGCATGCATAACTCTCTCTAACTCAACAAATGACTGAAAACTTGAATCCTGGTCTTGGATAGAACATACTTTAAGGTTAGATAAAGATTTTATCTCATTAAAATCTTGTTAACATGTATAATGTTTATGCCTTGTGGCTGATCAGCAGAACTGATAAGTATACACCAATCACAACATTAAAATCACCTGCCTCATATCATGTAAGGTCCCCCTCGTGCCAGCAAATCAGCTCTGACCCCTCAAGGCATGGACTCCAAAATACCTCTGAAGGTGTCTTGTGGTATCTGGCAACAATATGTTAGCAGCAGATCCTTTAAGTCCTGTAAGTTGTGTGGTGGGGCCTCCATGGATCGGACTTGTTGGTCCAGCACATCCCATAGATGCTCAATCGGATTTGAGATCTGGGGAATTTGTAGGCCAAGTCAACACCTTGAACTCTTTGCCATGTTCCTCAAACCATTCCTGAACAATTTTTGCAGTGTGGCAGGGTGCATTACCCTGCTGAATGAGGACATTGCCATCAGCGAATACTGTTGCCATGAGGGGGTGTATGTTGTCTGCAACAATCTTTAGGTAGGTGGTACGTGCCAAAGTAACATCCACATGAATGCCAGGTCCCAAGGTTTGCCAGCAAAACATTGCCCAGAGCATCACACTGCCTACGCCGGCCTGCCTTCTTCCCATAGTGCATCCAGCTGCCATCTCTTCCCCAAGTAAATGACACACATGCACCTGGCCATCCACATGATCTAAAAGAAAATGTGATTCATCAGAATAAGCCACCTTCTTCCATTGATCCATGGTCCAGTTCTGATGCTCACGTGCCCATTGTAGGCACTTTCGATGGTGAAATGGGGTTTAGCATTGGCACTCCGACCGGTCTGCGGCTAAGAAGCCCCATACACACCAAGCTGCAATGCACTGTGTGTTCTGAAACATTTCTATCATGGCCAGCGCTAAGTTTTTCAGCATTTTGTGCTACAGTAGCTCTTCTGTGGGATTGGACCAGACGGGCTAGCCTTCACTCCCCACGCGCATCACTGAGCCTTGGGCTCCCATGACCCTGTCGCTGAATCACTGGTTGTCCATCCTTGGACCACTTTAGGTAGGTACTAACCTACTGCATAGCGGGAACACCCCCACAAGACCTGCTATTTTGGAGATGCTCTGACCCAGTTGTCTAGCATCACAATTTGGCCCTTGTCAAAGTACCTCAGATCCTCACGCTTGCCCCTTTTCTTGCTTCCAACACATGAAATTCAAGAACTTGCTGCCCAATATATCACACCCCTTGACAAGTGCCACTGTAATGGCATAATACATGTTATTCACTTCACCTATCAGTGGATTTAATGTTGTGGCTGATCAGTGTATATATATATTATATATATATATATATATATATATATATACATTCTGAAAAAATCTTTATCATTTATAGATATAGATAGTCTGAATTACAGAAATCATCAACAAACTCCCTTCACAAATATTTTGTGAATATTCAATTTATTGCTCAGACCTTACACACACATACACAAATACGCATTCAATCTTTTGTTTGAATAAAGTTTTAAGGGAGCAAATCATATCTCAGCTCAGTCAGGGTCCTTAAAAGGAGATTCTCTCTCTTTTCTCTCTTCACTTTGTTTCAGAGCAAACCGATGCATCGTTTCTGCTTTCATCCTCAGTACAAAAGCCGCCCGAGTAAATGCTGGGCATCACTTCCATTAGCGCAGCCCCATGATTGCTGTTACAAAGTCCTGCAGAAATCAATTAATCCCTTCA
The DNA here is from genome assembly GCA_032164185.1 of Moxostoma hubbsi. Classification (NCBI taxonomy): domain Eukaryota; kingdom Metazoa; phylum Chordata; class Actinopteri; order Cypriniformes; family Catostomidae; genus Moxostoma; species Moxostoma hubbsi. The sequence goes on along the minus strand of JAVLUX010000037.1, from coordinate 20,726,507 downwards.
TATATCTTGAGTTCAAGAAGAAACCAAGATACAGAATCTTAGAAGTGAACAAATTAGTTGTTATTTTGTTATTTAATAAGCATATGCTGCTCTTGCTGTACCAATACGATGGCAGAATAGTAATAATAATAATAATAAAATGTACTTATGGATGAAGCTAGCTCACATCATAAATATTTGAATTTCATTAACAAACATCACATTACTATGAATAATAAATGGAATAATGAGAAATTAATATTGAAATCATATTCAAATTTTATGACTTGAAAGCCAAACCACAGAGGAACAATTGAAAATAACTAGCAACCACAGACAGTCCAATGTGGATTTCAACAAAGATGAAGAACTCCTCCCATACATTGAAAATGAGATTAGAAATGACAATATTCTGTCCTCAACACGTTGAAAAGAACATATTTATGTTCTATCATGTAGACATAACACCAACAGCAGATGCTTTGTTTATAGTCGTTGAATTCTAAATTTGTGCTGTTCATATTTTCGTCTTACACTGCATGATTGAGTGTCAAGCGGAAAACTACATCTCATATTTATGGAGTTTTTGTCCTAACCAGATGTAACCGTCAACAGTGGTACGCGGCAAGACATTTTAATGGACTTTAGGATTTGTTTCCTTATATTTAACATCATTCGAACAGAATGATGATGTGTACTTTTAAAAAAAAATGCAACATGGTTAGCATGTTGGGCTGTCTAGCCCTTTAGATGTTTTCCTTCCTAAATAGTGATTAAAAAAAAAAGTAATGTAAGTTTTGTTGTGTGTGCCACAATTTCAAGAAAAACTGGATTGAGTAGCACGAGTCATCCCGTTCTGCGCTCTCCTGACACTGAAGCACAAACAGGAAGCCTGCTGGACTCGCGCAAACTTGCATGCTCCAGAGCTAGCGTGCACGAAAATCGCATAAAACACAGATGTGCATCTCAGATGAGAAGCATGTTTTCAACTCTAGATAAAAGGCATTGAATTTGCTTCGGTGGCCTGAAATTTAACTTGGGCGCTTCTGATAAATTGTAAATAACTGAAAACCCTGTTCTTCAATTCTCTCAGGCTCAGTTGAAGACGCAATGCCTTCCTCCTTTTCTCTGACAACATGATGTACGTACGTGTAACGTGAATAGTATGCTGTGCACATTTCTTGCCATGCGGTGGCGATTTTGAAACATTTCACACGTTTTATTTTAAACATAGTATTAGTACCATTTTTACAGAGATGTATTCTGATGCTGATGTGATGTTGGGGGGTCATTTAGACTGAATGCGTTCTTATGCTAAAAAGATGTAGTGCAACAAATGAAACAGAATGGAGGTGAATTGAGACATGCTCTTTTTTAAAAAAACATTAGTTTTTTAACTTGACAAATGCTTCTGCACCAGATGTTGCAAAACAGCCAGACACTGCGCAACAGTCAAACACGTCCATCTAGCACATATTACAAAACTTGTGGAAAGTGCACAAAATTATACTCAAAGAGCACTTCATTAGGAACACTTGTACACCTACTTAGTCATGCGATTATCTAATCAGCCAATCATGTGGCAGCAGTGCAATGCATATAATCATGCAGATATGGGTAAGGAGATTCTGTTAATATTCACATCAACCGTTAGAATGGAGCAAAAAACGTGATCCCAGTGATTTTGACCGTGGCATGATTGTTGGTGCCAGGCAGGCTGGTTTGAGTGTTTCTATAACTGCTGATCTCTTGGGGTTTTCACACACAACAGTCTCAAAAGTTTACACAGAATGGTACCAAAAACAAAAAACATCCAGTGAGTGGCAGTTCTGGGGACAGAAACATCTTGTTGATGAGAGAGGTCAACAGAGAATGGCCAGAGTGCTTTGAGCTGACAGAAACGGTAACTTAGATAACCCCTCAGTACAACTGTAGTAAGCAGAATAGTATCTCAGAATGCACAACACATCGAACCTTGAGGTGAATGGACTACAACAGCAGAAGACCACGTTGGGTACTTTATTTGGATCATAGTGTTTCTATTAAAGTGTTCGGTGAGGGAATGTTCATTGTGAATGGCCCCTTACAATGACACAGCCAGTTTTTAAAAACAGACAACCAATCAGAAACAGCCAATAAGAATACAGAGGGTGTACATATCTACAGTGTTAAATCCCGAAACCTGCGTGTTCCTTGGATGAATTACTAAACCAAGGTAAATATTGGCCCCATTCACTTAAATTGTAAGAGACTCACTGTTACCTCAATTTTTGCTTTTTTAAAGAAAAGGAGGGACAGTCTGAAATTTTCTTTTGTGGTAATCAACATACCCCGCCTGTCGCCCAATGTTAGCTGGGATAGGCTCCAGCCCCCCGCGACCCTGTACACAGGATAAGCGGTTGACGATGGATGGATGGATGGATGGATGGATGGATGGATGGTAATCAACATTATACCACAAATTATGTTGACCGAGCTTAACTTGAATTAAACCCGGTACAATCCTTTATCAATTTCAAGTGTGAAAAGCCTTGTCACGTAAGAGGGACAACTTACATAGTCATGAAAGTCAGCTTTGAGTTCCGTCACGCTTTGGCACCAGTAGGCAGTGGTCACTGATCAGCTCGAAGTTGAGAAAGGAGCCCTGCATGGGAACGAAGAGTGGACCAGAGGTCATTTCACAAACAATGTACAGAAACACATTGGTCACCTAATCCTGCAATGAAAAAATTAAGCCATTGGTGCAGACAGTTTTGGATTAGAGCAGAACTGTTTCACATGATATGCAGGTACATATCATTCTAACAAGACTTCATGTTGCGTATGTGACCTCGCTCCACCTTCATTAATGGCTAATAATTCCCTTACTTTCAGGCCTACACAGTAGTCAGCACAAGCACTCTGTCAATTTCACAGGGCTCCTACCATCCCAACGGAAGCCCTTGCTATAAAATATGTTCTGCGGCTAGAATTTCTGAGTAAAACAACATAAAGAAGACAATTATGGCCATATTCTACAGAAATTCATGACACAAATTCAATAGTGTTATTTCTCCTTCTCTCCCAGGGGGCTTTTAAGTGGAGCTAAATTCATATTTAATCATACACGTTTGAAATTCTGCCGTGCAGAAGGGAAAATGAATTCTACTTGAACCACAAAAAGGTTGAGGTTTTTACATTACAAAATAAAGTCATTCATCTACCCGTTCACACTATTATTTCCTTTTTCTCACACCTCCCTGACTAGATTTTGTACATGTGGCTTGTCTTGCCAGGTGCCAAGGTGCCCACGAGCTATGATAGATGTTCTCGGTTCTACATTAAACTGTACATGAAAAATCATCTCTTGGCATAAGATCCCCATGGATTCCCTGCCAAACTGCCATAATATCCATCACTGGTTAGATGTATAGAGTACAGGTCATCTTGGCTGGTCCACACAGAAAATGATTGGCCTGGCTAACGAAGCTGGCAGGGATGCTAGGATCATGCCTTCAGGTGAACTGTAATGGCTAATGGCTTTGGCAGATCGCAGACCACAGCCAAAACATTTCGAATTCAAGATGACTGTGGAATGAGTGTATGAACACAATTCAGACTCAGAACTGGACGTCATTTTGATGAGGAGTCCCAAGCTGGTTTATGTTGGTTTGGTGCTAGTCTAGATGCTGGATCAGCATAACATGGTATTCTGTCCATTTTCTTGTCTGTTTTTTTGCCCATGCAACACGACTTGAAGTTTAATACTTATGGTTTAGGGTTTCATCAAATCCCTAACAATGTGTATGAGCAACAGTATTACTGATGCTTGCCTTAGTAAGCACTACTAATTAAAGACAATGAGGGAGTAGTTTTAATCCATTGTGTCCAAGACCACGGAGCTAAGGGGGGCAAAAGGGTTAAGGAATAACCTTTTTGTGTTTCATCTTTTCTCTTGCTTTGAAAATTGAACTGATAAACTAAGTGTAACAAACAAAAGGGAGTGACAGCTTAATCCTTTAAACTCTGATAAACCATCCATCATAATTTAACAGTGTGAGGGAGTGATTTGCATTTCCTAATTAGAACCTACGCCTTTACAGAAAAATGTAAATAATAGCACACAAACATTTTACAACATTTGAACAGTTTACAAGCCTTGTAGACAGGAGACTTTCGTTGGTAATTTGATCTAATGGCATAAATTTGATTTGGAATAGTGGGACCCAAATAGGAGTTTTATATATATATATATATATATATATATATATATATATATATATATATATATATATATATATATATAACTCCCATATATATTGTATTAGATATTGCTATGCATTTAGGTTTTATATATTTATTTAACACTTTTTTATTAATTGGATTATTCTGACTTGAAAGAGCAGATATACTGTAGTGTGATCATGCATCATCTGAATTATGTGTTAATGTGGTCAATTGTAAATTAGGTGATAATTGGAATTAATAGGTACAAAAGTTCTATTCTGATTATTATTAAAACATTAAAATATTTATGGAACATTGGTGTCTTCTATCATATATCATTCAAATGAAATTGATTTGAATGACATTAGTGAAGTAAATAATGATAAAAATGTCATTGGTAAATTACCTCTTTAATAATAGTGTAAAGTTCTATCTGGACCTTGCATCGAGAGTCACAATCAGTTATTCTTCAGAAATATTTAAGCATCTAATTAATTTCATTAAACTGGCATTGGGCTTCTGTAATTTGTTGAATGAGTTCTGATGAGTGACACTTGCATACAGCATATGGTTTATGTTTGTAGATGAAGACATAACCTGTCCTTTAATGAAAGTGTTGTGGCCCTCCAGTGAAGACTCTGGAGAATTCACACAGCCATCCTTTGAGCTTGGGGCCAGTCTGTACATCTGTATTTAATGAAGCCGTGACCAGGGTTCATTTAGCTGCCGGCGCTTTGGATTATCAGGCGAGGGTGCAACAAGACATTTAATATTAAGCAACTAGAAACCATGAAAATTACCCAAAGAGAAAGGACAGGCATGCCGAAACAGGTGCTACACACAGCAATGGGAGATAAGACACACAGATGCTCGCCATTCCATTCTCTCCTTCCCAGCATATATCTGAATGCAAATTGGATTCTCGAAGATAAGTGCTGATGGACATGAAACGTAAATGCATTTCTCTGCTCAAACTGTAGTGTTAATATGCATGACTGTTGCCAGCAAACCAAAGACAGATAAAACCTGCCAAGGATGGATATGTTGTAGTTTTTTTTTTTCAACGACCTATTGAGTGGTCCGAAAGTCTGAGACCATATTGAAAACTTAAACTTTAAAATAAACAAAGTCTGAGGATTTTGATGTAAAATGAAGAAATATTTAAGATTCTGCATATATTTCTAGATCACTAATCAAATTTAAGCAAATTTGTGACATTGAACATGCTTTGTACTAGAAGTAGATCAGATTTCCTTATTCACAGAAGCGCCATCTTTGATTTTCGACGGGAATGACAACAAGGCTGTGAGGGATAGACGTAGTCTTTTCAATAGGCTGTACTGCAGTTTTTTGGATCGTTCCATAGACAAAACATAAAAACATTTTTCCAAGAACATTTAATTGACAAAAAAACTCATTACACAATTTGTGGAAACTCAGAAGGGATCTTGGAGCTTTATACAGCTTTATACTGTGCGTTCCATTGAAGAGATAGCAGGTTTATCCCTCACAGCAAAGTTTTCATTCATATTAAAAATCAAAGTACTGTAAATAAGGTCTATTGAAGTAAACAAGATGCTATTTAAGAACATTATCAATACATGCTGCATAACTTGGATCATCAAGTTTTGCACAAACATAAGTCCATGAAAGCTCGAGTGCAGGATATCATTTTAAGGCATAAAAATTAGATATTCCAAATAGTATGAAATTCTGAATTCAAACTTTTCACTTTAAGAAATTCATTATGCTAAAAAATCTGCAAATTAGGAGGATATTCACTAATTGTCTTACTTTAGGACCCCATGTGGTTGGACACCAGACAATCTTGGTTGTGTGTTGGTTTTTGAAGCGTAAGGGGTCGTTCAGACAAACCATGCTCCTGTGATCAGAAACAGAGATGCACAACATCATATAGCTGAAGTGTTTAATTTCCAAGCCTTTAGAGTCCCTTAAAAAGAACTGCAAAAATAAACAGTTTTTTTAACACTTTCCAGAAAACCCGTCTTCCATTTGTTACACAGGTAGTCCCACCCCAATTTCATACCACTGGTAGAGCCAGTATTGCTGTGTCGGGCTGGACGACTGCAAAAACAAACAAAATACATTTTTGATAGTGCCATTGAGCCACACTGTAACACACCTTTAGGTGCAATTCACCTAATGGCTTGACTAAATAATAGGCTGTGGTGCTCTAAATTTTAACATTGAAAAACTACACACATCATCTACAAAAACATACTTTTCATGGCTCAGCACACACACACACACACACAATAAAAACAGCAAAGAGCATAGTAATGGTCATTTGATGTCCATCCATCACATACTGTAGAAAAACTACAAAAAAACATCACAGATGGAATGCAAGACTGTGTCATTTCTCTAGTGTCAAAATTGTAAAAATAATCAGTTTTCAAACAGACTCCAGAAAACCCATCTTCCATTGGTTGTACAAAAAAATAAAATAAAATAAATAAAATAGTTTATTCAAACTATAGATTTTCTCTAAGATCTAGTAATTACAGTGGATAGATATTTAATTGTTGGTGACTTCAGCATTCACATAGATAACGAAAATGACACATTGGGATTAGCATTTATCGATATTCTCAACTCTCTTAGAGTCAGACAAAATGTGACAGAACCAACTCACAGCCATGATCATAGACTAGATTTAATTCTGCCATATGGAGTTTATGTTAATACTATAGAAATTATGCCAAATAGAGCAGTGATATCGAAAGATATCTTCACTAATAATCTCATATATCATGTACTCAGTAAGCTAAAACGTCTAGAATAACTTGATGTAATAACAGAAAATATAAACCGTCTTCTCTAGCACTGTTGATGTTCTAGCACTGTTGATGTTCTAGCACTGTTGATGTTCTAGCACTGCCCCCCATTAAAGAAAATTAAAGACAAAAGCTCAGCACCATGGTCACAAAGCAGCTCAGAAAATGGAGCGCAAGTGGAAGAATACAAAATTAGAAGTATTTTGCGGGGCATGGAATGATAGTGTCTGTAGCTACAGACAGGCACTAAAAGCTGCCAGGTCAGCATTTTAGCAAACTTTAGCAAAACATTTTAACTATATACAAAGCTTTGAATGGTCTAGCTCCACAGTACTTAAGTGATCTTTTACCACATCCATCATGTTCAATTCAATCAATCGCAAAATTCTGGCCTGTTAATAGTTGCTAGAATATCAAAATCCACAAAAGGAGGAAGATCCTTTTCCTATTTGGCTCCAATACTATGGAATATTCTCCCTAACACTGTTCAGGACACAGACACACTTCCTCAGTTTGAGTCTGGACCAAAGATTAATCTATTAGCCAGGCATTTATCCATCAACTCACAATGAGGCTGCTTTAGTTAGGTCTGCCAGAACCAGAAACATGGACTTCAGAGGATGAACTTATGCCAACTCCAACCATAAGACATGGGATAATTCTTATGACACTGCCTGAACCTTGGACTAAGGATAGACCTTACCGAAATAACCTGCTGGTTGAACTGCGATGCACCTCTGTAAATGATCTCTGTAAATGATTTTGGTCTAATGATGGACTGCACTCTTAAAATGGAATACATAGACCATCAATTAATTGCCAACAAAAGCCTTCATTAGCCAACTAACAAAGGACAATCGCATCTATGTGAACTTCTGGAGTTAATTCAGGATGGACTTCAAAGACATTAGACATTAATCTTACAGTTCATACAAAATCTTTGTTTTAACAGTGGCCCTTAACACTTACTTAGTTGACTAATTTTAAACCACGACTTGCACTGCACACAAATAACTAATATTGGCTTTATGATCATGATGTTAGCCAGAGGGGAACTGCCCCCCACAGTGAGCCTGGTTTCTCCCAAGGTTATTTTTCTCCTTTAATCAACATCAAATGGAGTTTTGGGTTCCTAGCCACAGTTGCATTTGGCATGCTCACTGGGGTTATTATTTTATGTACGATTTACAATCATATTAAATCAAACAACACAATGATGACTAAGAATTTATCGATATTACAGTGTCATTTTCTGTTATTGCATGATTTTCTGTAAAGCTGTTTTGTAACGATGTGTGTTATGAAAAGCGCTATACAAATAAAAATGACTTGACTTGGCTTTGTCTCATTTCCCATTGCATGTGTGTTTCTGAGCTAACAACGTTTCATCACAGTAAAAAAGGTTCCTAATCCTCCTGTACAACAAACAGTCTTTCAGAAGCAGACACTTGCAAGAACATCTAATCAAAATGCACCAGGCTATGCCGCTGCGCGCTCGCGCTAACATCACAACCCTCGACCACACACTTTCATCTATCTCTCGCTTGCTCTCTCTGTAGACATGGAGGGGAGATTAAGTGTGGAATATACTGCTCAATGGCCGATAATCCCGCACATTAAACCACAAGCTTGAACTAATAGCATATCTAATGCTTTGCTATTCAGATCCAGCATCTCACGGTAATTGTCTTATTTCAGAAGATCAAAACCACAGGGAAAATGAATGAAGTTCCTTACCACCAATTTGGATTGTAAAGAAAAACAGGAAATACATTTAAGTGAGCCATCAAATGGTGAAAGCAAGGTTAAATCTTTCCTGGTGTTTCTTGTTATAAATGTGTTTATCCTAATACCTAATGGATCATTAAATAAATACTATAGAAATGTGCAAAAACCATTGGTTCTGTATCAGATATATTTTGGGGCATTGGAGTCATTGCAGGATGGAGAACAGATGAATAAAATAAAATCTTGCAGAGCCAAAATTACATTGAGTGTCCCCAAGTTAGGGCATTAATCATAATACAAAAATCAAACCACAGCGTGTTCACTTCTCCTGGATACCCAGGCCAACCATTGCAAAAACAAAAGAGAGAGAGAGCGAGAGAGAGAGAGAGAGAGAGAGAGAGAGAGAGAGAGAGAGAGAGAGAGAAAGAAAATGGAGAAAAAAAAATATGTAGCTTACCTAAAATTTTTTATTTCATCACCCATAATTTGCTTGTTAGAGATAAAAATTTAAAGATTGAAAATTGAGTTCACAGTAAATATTGCCCATAATCCTTGCCTCATACATTTTGGTCTGTTCTTCACACAAAACAAGGCATAGAAAAAGTAGTAAAAAATAAGTTAGAAATAAGTTAGAAAATACTAGTTAAGACTTATTCTTTTCTTGAGAATGTTTCAAGAATCCTTGATGTTGCAAGTACAGGAATTTAGATTCAAACACAAACAAAACAGAAAGATCATCGCAAGGGAGTCTAACTCATGTTAATAGAATTCTGCTTTGGTAAAAAAAAAAAAAAGAGAGAGAAAAAAAAGGCTATTTAAGTTTCAAGGCCTCAAGCTGTACAAAACAGTTGTGAAATGCATGCAAGCATGACATTTACTGAAAATTTTTAAATTAATGTTGTTTTTGTAAAAATGTATTAGAATCTCATGCAGTCGATCAAGCCAATGTTTTCATAGTGCATGCTTTCTGAAACTATATCTCTTAAAAGCAAAAACATATACAATGATATAGAGAAGATTTAAAGCTGTTGTAAATATTTTGATGATCAATTATTTTATCCTACCTCTGTTTAATATGCATAGACAAATTTAAGTGACCTGACCAGTCCAACACATCACCACTGGCTCAACCAATGGCATGAGTTCAAGATGGGACTATCTGTTTGGCTGACCAATGGAAGATAGGGGGAGTTTTTGAGTATGCTGGTTTCAATCAATCCTAGTTCTTGGCAATTCTGCATAGAAATTACACACTTCAGCATAAAACAAAAGCAAAAAAAAAAAAAAAAGCCTGCAATTTTCGTTGGGTGTTACATGAACGTGGCCATAATTCAGAGGAGGGTGTGAGATGAGCTCCCCTGAAAGAGACATAATAAATTAAAGTCAGAACAGAGGATATTAACCCTGTTTGATAAATGAACAGGGATATTGTCTATCAGTTTTTCCATTAGTCCTTTTCACCAATTACTTTTCCGAGAGCATAGGGAAGTCACAAGTGCTGGTCTGTGGGTTCCCTCCTTTAATGCAATCCAACTAACAAGTCTGAAAATTAGACCATGTAATTTATTTGTCACCCTTACCAATAGAGAGAAACATTCACTTGGACATACATGTTATAAGATTGAGGATCTAAGCAAAGGCTTTGATTCAGGAAACATATTTATTGCCAGGACAAATCTTAAATAACTGTTGGTAGTTAATGAATGCAATGTCCAAAAGCTTTTTTAATTAACATCAACAGTTTATTTAAAAATGTATATGAATATGTTAGGAAAATTTAATTTTAGGTTAGAAGTTCGCCCTTTTTAATTACCTTTTTGTATAAGTATCAAGTCATTCTGTAGTGTGACAAATGATTTGTCTTTATTCCAATAATTTTCAGTCCTTTATCTACATAAGGCATTTTGGAACTTACACAAATTGGCTGATTGGATGATGTCTAAATTGGGTACTGGGTGAGAAACTCAAACATATTATGAGCGCATGGCCCAACAAACAAATTTTGTGCTCTTAATAATAGTATATGAAGCAGTTAAAATTGCTGACATAAAGATTTAGTAAGCTACACTTCAAATAGACCAGAAAGCAGAGCTCTTGGCTCATTGATCAACACCCGTCACCAACAGAAACATGAAGGAACATCGAGCAAGCAAAACATATTTACCTCACTGTCGTTCTTTATAGAGAGTGAAGCACGCAAAGACAGAATGAGTTTGATCAAATTAGCAGACTAAAGAGATCTGTGAGCCACAACTTATTTGCCCTTTTAGCCATTCAAGAGGTAGACAGGGGTGCTTTGATCTCCCAATTAAATGGGTATATTTATAAACATAAACATGTAGCTGAAGCTAATGAGCCTGGGCGATTGGACTTTAAAATTTTTTTTTTTTTTTACGCCATGAGGCTCCACCTCAGCTAATTTGCTTGTTAAATAAACACAAATCACTGGACTGTAACTGTTGTTCTACATGCCAATTGTGTCTTGCTTTTGTTCTATTGTGTTTTGCTTTGTTTTGTTTTTCCCAACATGAACTAAGTGGTAAAAACACTCAACGCTAGCACAGGTTTTATTATTCATAGTTTATTTAAATTTAAAACACAAAGTAACACAAACAAATGATACATGTAGAATTGTTTTATTTTTATTCTGATCTTTAATTGTATCTTTGGTGTATTTGCATTTTTATTATTAATTTGATACTTTAATGATGATTATAAAGTGTTGTAGCATTTGCACATCATCATCATAGTCGTTTGTTTTGTCGATTTAAACGAACACAAAAGTTACAGAAAAATTAAGAAACTATGATTGTTTTCACATTCCACGTGGATCGTACCTGCGTTCTAGACAGCTACCATCAACAGAATTTATCTGTCTCTGCTCATTGTATTTGTATAACCATAGTATGCATGTAATGCACTCACACAAATATACAGAATAAAAAGGAACAATGTGATGACAAATAACTGCAACTTCCAGATGTGCAGATATGACTTCTATGATGTAGAGATGCATTAGAAGGGATGCAATTCTGATATCCCTGGTGTTTTTTTCACCAGGGAAATCAGAGTTACATCCCTACTAATGCATTTCTACATGATAGAAGCAACATCTGCACATCTGGAAGTTGCAGTAATAATAAATTAATAAAATAAACACAAACCTATAGCCTATGCTGGTTTGCTTGTTTCCCATGCTGGTGCAGATGGATTTAGATGGGTTTTTGGGCACTCGTCGGCTGTTTAGGCTCAGAAATTAGCAAAATCTTCAGAACACCAGCCTGGCCAGGTTGGGAGACCAGCTGAAAACCAACATGTTCAAGCTGGGGACCAGCTAAAACCAGCAAAGCATCTTAGGCTGTTTTTTTTATTTTTATTGATTCATCTATTAAAACATATAATCAAAACATAAACAAACAGAATCAATATTTAACCCCCACTATTAACCCCCCCCCCAATCCCCAACCTGCCCCAAACAACAACAACCCAGTGCAAAAAAACAAAAAAACTAATATATAATAATCACACATTATCCACTACACCTCTCGCCACTGTCCCTCCCCAAGAGCCCTCCAAATAAGCCAGATATACACAAACAAGTTTTTGGACTCAAGTTGGTGCCGAGTATGGCTGCTGTGTTACGAGCTCCGACACAACACTGCAGTTTATTGTTTGTTTTGTTTACAATTTTACGTTTTTTTGTCCTGAATGTTGTCTGCCTTATTGTATATGACAGACAAACACTTTTGGACATTGATTCTGCAATTACACACCGAAAACAGCCGACCCGCTGTTTACAAACACGTCAGTGGAGCCCTTTGTCTTGGCTGCCCGGCCGCGGAAACGCAGAAGGAAAAGGGGAAAAAGAGCCGGTGCAATCATCAGAGTAAGACGTCGCGCAAACCGACCCCCGCTACCCGGTATGCTACTGGCAAATGTTCAGTCTCTGGACAACAAGCTCTGTGAGCTGAGAGCACGGATCTCTTTATGAAAGACGAGGGATTGCTGCGTTATCTGCCTTACAGAAACCTGGTTGTCTGCGGAGATTCCAGACTCGGCCATCAAACCCGCAGGGTTCTCCGTGCACTGAGCGGACAGAGCGAAAGACCTCTCAGGTAAAAGCAGAGGTGGTGGTGTATGTTTTATGATCAACAAATCATGGTGTGATTAGAGGAACGTACATTTTATCAAGTCTTTCTGCTTCTCCTGATCTGGAATATCTCATGCTTCTGTATCGACCATTCTGGCTACCGAGGGAATTCACAGTGGTCATTATCACAGCTGTGCACATCCTGCCACAAGCCTACACAGACCGGGCACTAAAGGTACTGTATTGGAGTATAAGTGATCAGGAAACCACGCACCGCGCGTTCATTGTTACCGGGGACTTTAACGAAGCCAATTTTAAAATAATTGCACCAAAATACCACCAACACATCAGATTCAACACACGAGGGGACCGGGTTTTGGACCATTGCTATTCTCCTTTCAGGATGACTACAAATCCCTCCCCCGCCCCGCCCACCATTTGGCAAATCAGACCACTCTTCCGTTCTGCTTCTGCTCGCTTACAGCACCTCAGAACGATTCAGTGTTGGTCGGACCAATCAGACTCTGCACTACAAGACTGTTTTGATCACGTGGATTAGATGTTCCGCCTCCGATGACGACATAGAGGTAACGTGTTTCATCAGGAAGTGCGTAGAGGACGTTGTGCCAACCAAAAAAATACGGATCTACCCCAACCAGAAACCATGGGTTAACGGCGATGTTCATGCGGCACTTAATGCGCGGACATCAGCTTTTAATTCCAGGAATGCGGAGGAGCATAAACAAGCCAGTTATGCCCTCCATAACTTTATCAGAGCAGCCAAATGCCAGTACAGTCACAAAATTGAAAGACAGTTCAACACCACCGACTCTAGAAGAATGTGGCAGGGAATTAACATCATCACAGACTACAAAGGGAATAAAAACTCCACCGTGAACACCGCTGCCTCTCTCCTGGTTGAGCTTAATACATTTTATGCTCGTTTCGAGGACAATAACACTGCCCTCGCGGAGAGAGCACTCAAGGTTGACGCTACAGAGGTTGGTTCACTCTCCGTATCTATTGCGGATGTAACCCGATCCTTCTGACAGGTGAACATCCGTAAAGCCACGGGTCCAGATGGCATTCCGGGCCGCGTCATCAGAGTGTGCGCGAACCAACTGACTGGTGTTTTTATGGACATTTTCAACCTGTCGCTCTCCCTGTCTGTAGTCCCCACATGCTGCAAAACGTCAACCATTGTGCTTGTATTGAAGCAAGCCAAAATCACTTGCCTAAATGACTGGCATCTTGTTGCTCTGACCCCCATCATGAGCAAATGCTTTGAGAGGTTAATCAGAGATCACATCTTCTCTGTCCTGCCCACCTGTCTTGATCCATTGCAGTTTGCCTACCGCAACAACCGCTCCTCTGATGATGGCATTGCATCTACAATACACACTGCTCTCTCCCACTTGGAAAAAAAGGAACACATATGTGAGAATGCTGTTTGTAGACTACAGCTCAGCATTCAACACCATAGTGCCTTCCAAGCTTGATGAGAAACTCCAGGCTCTGGGCTTAACCAGCTCACTGTGCAGCTGGATCCTGGACTTCCTGTCAGGCAGACGTCAGGTGGTTAGAATGGGCAGCAACATTTCATCACTGACCCTCAACACTGGAGCCCCATAGGGCTGTGTTCTCAGCCCACTCCTATATTCCTTGTACACACATGACTGTGTGGCAACACATATCTCCAATGCCATCATTAAGTTTGCTGACGATACGGCGGTGGTAGGTCTGATCACTGACAATGATGAAACAGCCTACAGAGAGGTGCACACTCTGACATGCTGGTGTCAGGAGCACAACCTCTCCCTCAACATCAGTAAAACCAAGGAGCTTGTAGTGGACTTCAAGAAGAAAGACAGAGAACACAGCCCCATCACCATTAATGGAGCATCGGTGGAGAGAGTCAGCAGCTTAAAGTTCCTCGGTGTCCACATTACTTGTGCCATTGTGAAGAAGGCTCACCAGCACCTCTTCTTCCTGAGATGGCTGAGGAAGTTTGGAATGAACCACCACATCCTCACACAGTTCTACACCATCTGGTACGGCAATAGCACTGCCCACAACCGTAAAACCCTGCAAAGTTTGGTGCGAACTGCCAGACACATCATCTGAGGTGAGCTTCCCTCCCTCCAGGACATATATAACAGGGGGTGTGTGAAAAAAGCTTGGAGGTTCATCAGAGACTCTAGCCTCCCGAGTCATGGGCTGCTCTCACTGCTACCATCAGGCAGGCGGTATCGCAGCATCAGGACCTGCACCAGCCGACTACATGGCAGCTTCTTCCCCCAAGCAATCAGACTTTTGAACAGTTGATCTCTCACGATCAATATACATCAGCACTGCACTTTATGAATCTATTATCTCACACTGGACTGTCATAATTATATTCTCCTCAATACAACTACTGTATATTTTTTATATACTCTTTTTTTATTGTATGTGTATTCTATATTGTGTGTATTGTTTACTGTACATTGTATATTATTATTGTGTTGTGTAAGTATGTGTACATTTGATATGTAAATTGTGTTGTGTAAATATGTTGTTTATTGTAATTGGTATACGTCTCGTCACTGTCAAGACTGCTATGTTGCTCGGAACTGCACACGAGACTTTCACATACTGTTGCACTTGTGTACATGGTAGTGTGACAAAGTGATTTGATTTTGATTTGAAATTCCCCAGTATTCTGGACCCCTCTTCAAAAGCTACTGCCCTGCCCATCTCTGAACACCACTCCTGAAATGGGGATGCTCCAGCTGACTTCTGCTAGTTAGGACCCAGCTTTTTATGTGCTTATTCTCCATATTAATGACCACCCCACTGCCTAAAATACAGAGTCTGGGGCAAAATCAAAATGAGTGCCCAATACCTCACACAAAATATTCTGAATCTTCAACCAAAATTCTTGGATCTTAACAAACCCCCAAAAGACATTGGTTGTGTCTCCATCTTATGATTGACATTGCCAGCAGGTGGGTGAGTCTTTAAGACCAAGCCTATACAATCTAGAGGGTCTCCAATAGAATCATTGTTAATTCTTGAATTGTATAAGGTGCACAACTTGCATCTCTAGATTCATATTTGATGTTTTTAGAATCCTAGTCCACACTCCCTCCTCCAACACAAAGTTTAAATCTTTTTTTCAATAATCTGTTAAGAGAAGATGAAGTTCCATCCCCCAGACCCCAAAAGCAGTAATCACCACTCCCAGTATATTTACTGCTTTAGGGGGGTGTAAACTACACCCAAAAATAGTAAAGCGCAGGTGGCACAGCTGTAAATACTTATAGAACTGAGATGTGGGAATCACAAAATGTTGAACCAAATTTTTAAAGGATCTCAACACTCCACTCTCATATAGGTCACCGAGAGTAGTAACCCCCCTCTCGATCCACTCTGTCCAGCAAATAGGGGACTTATTAATACATAATTTGGGGATTAGCCATATGCTGGAGGCAACATTTAAATCAATGTCAGAATTAAACACTCTGGACACTTTTGTCCACACCAAGTGCAAATGCGAGACAACAGGGTGTAACATCTTCTCCGGTTAATTTGATAGAAAGGCTTTGCAATGGCAAAATAGGGGCAATAACTTCCAGTTCAATACAAAACAGGGAGGGGCTCTCTCAGATGGAAGAGACTAATGAGCCAATTGTCTGAGATCAAATGCATAATAATAAAGCAAATCTTGGGTAGGCCTAGCACACCATTGTTTACCGGCCTGAAATGTAATCTGGGACACTTATTCCAAACAAAGGACTTCTCTATGCTATCAAATTGCTTGAAATAAGAGAGGGGGACATCTACAGGGAGAGATTGCAACAGGTAGTTACATTTTGTAATACAATTAATTTAATAACATTAACCTTCCCAATCAAAGATACATTTAATAAAGTCCACCTGACCTTGACCGCCCACATCGTAAAACAAAAGCTTATGCAACATACCTCCCGCCACCACCCTTGGAAAATCATCTTCCTTTCTTATTGTGGCTGCTAATGGTTCCAGTGCAAGACAGAACAATAATGGGAAAAGAGGGCAACCCTGCCGGGTGTCCCTATCCAGAGTAAAATAAACTGAAATTAATTCATTTGTTTGTACCCCTGCTACCGGATGTCTATAAAGTAACTTATTCCATCCAATAAAAAAATCTTAAAAAGATAATCCTATTCTACCATATCAAATGCCTTTTCGTCATCAAGTGAAAAGGCATCGACTGGAGTCTGATCATTCGCCACTGACCACATGATATTGATGAAACGCCTAATGAACCTGAATAAATCCCACCTGATCTGTATGAATAAGAGATGTCATAAATTGACTTAATCAGTTAGCCAGAATTTTTGACAATATTTTAAAGTCTAGTTGGATCATAAAAATTGGATGGTAACTCTTACACTCGTTTGGACCGTTGTTCATTTTAAGTATCAGACTGATCTGGGATTGTGTCATGGTTAGCTGAAGCTTTCGATTCTTTAATGATTCTGTATAAACTTCTAGCAAAAGTGTAACCAATTCTGTAGCATAAGATATAAAACATTCAGCAGCAAAGCCACCTGGCCCCAGAGCCTTGCCTATAGGCAAGGCCTTAAATACCTCACCAAGCTCCTCCAAGGTTATCTCTGAATCAAGAGAATTTTTTTGCTCAGTCATCAGTTTAGGGAGTTCTAATGGTTCCACAAAGTTTCTAATATCTTCATCAGCAGACAAAGATTTATTTTTCTCCATGTGTGGCAACACCTCTAAACTCACCAGAGCGTGAACTGAGATGTTTCCAATTGAGCAATCCACAAAAGATGAAATGAGGGTTTTAGATATAAAAATAAAAATCTATTCTAGAATAAATCTTTTGGACTGATGAAAAAAATGTATAGTCCCTACCAGATAGGTTCTAAAGGCTCCAAATATCTGTAAGACAAAGATTTTTACACATTCTGTGAAGTGACAATGTTGCTCTAGGGGGCTTGCTCACTTTTGCTTCACTATGATCAAGGACTGAGTCCATCAAAAGATAAAGTCTCCTCCCAATATTATGTCATGAGGGGTGTTAGAGGCTTGCAACATCCCTTCAAGATCTATAAAAAAGCCCTGATCATCAACGTTAGGAGCATAAATATTAGCCAAAATCAACCTATGCCCTGAATTTCTGCTAAAACAAAAATGACTTCCTAATTTATCATTAATCTGTTTGAGACATTTGAATTGTAGAGGTTAACTTATCAATGTAATGACTCCCCAGCTCTTAATTGAGCTAGCACTAAAAAAAAAACATTTCCACCCTATATCTCCTGAAAATGTTCAGCTTCCTGTGGGAAAAGCTGCCTTTCTTGAAGAAACAAAATATCATATTTATTATGTTTAAGAAAATAAATAACCTTCCTTTTTTAATGGGGTGCCCCAACCCATTCACATTCCACTTGGAGAGATCCACTTATATTATACACTCATATTATCATTTGACATATTAGAAAAAAATAGATTGTGTGTCAAAAACAAGATTATAAAGACCACATTCCAACATTAGTGCAACATTCAAACTCTGAACTTCCCAAACCATACAAACAGAAAAAATATCCCTGTACACAAAAGCACCAACCAACGTCCATCCCTCTATACTCAAACAGTCCATGTGTCCCTATGTGAAAAATTTGCCATCAGATTGCGCATATCCAGTGCTTCTATACAAATTTTGTGAGACAGAAATACATAACAGAAGTAAATCTATAAAACAAACTCCAGCCAATAGGCATAAAAACACGTGTAGATTAATCCAAATACTGTCACAGTGGTGTGTTCCTCCCCAAAACAAACTCCAGCCTCTAGCGGAACCAGCACACACACACACACATACACATACACATACACACACACACACACACACACAAATTTCAGTTTCCTCAGACAGCCAAATGAATGTTCAGTGAGCCAGCTGTTTCATAAGTGCAGCAGATCATTCAGCAAAAAAATATTCCACAAAACAAACTCCATACAATAGGAGGCATACGCACAAAGAATGTGCAGATTCATCCATAACTGTTCTGAAGGAGAGTTATCCCACAATTCAAACTCCAGCTGCTAGGCGGAATCAGCAAAAAAATAAATATAGAAGGAGCTCAGTTTCCTCGGACGGTCAAATGAATTTTCAGTGAGTCAGGCTAACTTGGCTGCAAAGCGAGTGGCACATAATGACTTTCTCATTCCACTGACTTTATGAAGGACAATGCTTATTGGGGACAAGTGAATAAATAACGGCCATTCTTAGCATCTATTCTCAATCTGGCCAGGAACTTCGGTGTAAAAGCGACCCGTCGATGCAAAAGTTTCTTGAAGGTGTGTTATTCCATAAAACAATCTCAGCCGTTACGCGGATCCAGCACATATAGAATCAAAATAAGGCGCCCAGCTTCCTCAGACAGTCAAGTGAATGTTTAGTGAGTCAGGCACACTTGCTGCAACATGAGAATCACACCATGACATACTCATTCCATTGACTTTATGAAGGACGGTGCTTGCTGTGGGTATGTAAATATTTTCCGGTCATCCTTAGTATCTATTATCAATTTGGCCGGGAACATCAGTGCAAAAGCGAACTTCCAGTGATGTAAGAGTTTCTTGCATTCCTTGAATTGATCACATTTCTCTCTTGTTGAATTTGCAAAGTCTGGGAACAAGAAAATACTGTGGTTCTTCCAAGAAAGCCTTTCTTTGCTCCTCGCCTCGTGTAACACAAGATCTTTAACGGATGATCTCAGAAATTTTACCAGACTTGATGGGGGCCTGTCTCCCTCAGCGGATCTCTGCTGAGCTCCGCTGTGAGCTTGCTCAATTTCCAGCTTATGGCCTGTTGTGTCGAGCAGACTCGGGAAGAGCTCGTTTAGGAATTTAACCATATCTTGGCATTCTTCATTCTCAGGAATTCCAAAAATTCAGATGTTGTTTCACAGATTACGATTCTTCCAACTTTTCCCATATGTGCTGCAAATCTGCCTTGGTCGCTAGAGGGTTAGCAGCTAATTCCCCCTCCGATGACTCCAGATAATCGATCCGTTTCTCGACGTACCCCATTCTTGCAACCAACTCAGAGAATTTAGTCTTCATGGCAGTGATCGATCGACGTATTATAGCAAGATCCTCCAAGTCCGCAACGACCTTCACCGGCATTGCCGATATGCTCGACAGTTGATGTTGAATCTCTCCTGCTGCACCGACCAAACTGAGACCCTGGTCTGCGGCCTTGTCAGGTGTATCAGCTTAAGCACATAAGTGTCTTTTAAGACTCCAGAGGATTTTGAATTCTTTGACATATTGACTTCATAGAACAGTGAATCCCACCGGTTTATGACACAAATGTATTAAAAACTAGCACAGTGCTCGCCGTTTACACATCCAACCCTCGCATGACACACCGTGTCTCCTCCTTAGGCTGGTTTAAGGTGTTTTAAAGCTGCTCATGATGGTCAAGATGTTCTGGTTTGCCAGCAAACCAGTTTGGGGTGGTTGAATTTTTTAAGCTGTATAAGATAATCAGGCTTGTCTGGTTTACTGGATTTACATGGGTTTTGGGTATTTGTCAACTAGTCAGGCTGGAAGAACAGCAAACCCATCAGAATAATAGCTTGGCCAGGATGAGAGACCAGCAAAATCTTCTGAAAACCAGCTTGACCAGGTTGGGAGACCAGCTGAAAACCAGAATGGCCTGGCTGGGGAAACAGTTAAAAACAATAAAGCAGTTTAGTTTAGTCATAGATATAGGAATTAGATTTATATTAGATAAAAGTATTAAACAAACACAAAAGATATATTAAGAAAATATGATTGTTTTTTTTTTTATTGTTGGCATATTTTTCCATTTTATTGATACTTTCATACTTTATTGATGATTCAATCATATGATGATCAAAACATATTCAAGCACACGTCTTTGCTATTTTTTCTTTTTTTTCTACAGACTGTTTTCTTTTCCTATTAACTAAGCAATAAATATGGATTGAGCTTTTGTTGGATCAGCTAGACTGTAAGGTGCATGAGAAGTGCCCAACAAGACAGCCAAATCTGTGGCAAGTGCTACAGGAAGTGTGGGGTTAAATGTCACCCGAGTATCTGGACAAACTGACAGCTATAATGTCAAGGATCTGCAAAGCTGTCATTGCTTCACATGGAGGATTTTTTGATGAGAACTACATATAGTTTAAGTTTTAAGTTAAGTGAACTTTTTTTTTTAATTGTAATAGTAATTTTTCACATTATTAATGTCCTGACTATACATTGTGATCCGTTGAATGCCACTTTGGTGAATAAAAGCACCAATTTATTTCCATAAGAGCAAAATTTAGGGATTTGTTGTATAAATGCAGGTTTTTGCAACTTATTTGCAGCATTCAAGGTGAAGATTAAATGCCAGCTCTCACGTATGTGGCATGCATGCTGTCTGCCATCCTGCAAAAGTTTAGAGAAGAATTTTGATACTGAACGCACAATGTGGAGATGCTTACACTGTTACTATGGAGATGATACAATGCAGCTGTGCATTTGGCAATGTTGTGACCGCTTCAAACGTTTCAAACATTTGTTTAGCTGCTGTCAAAGATGAAGGAAAAGATTGGATTTCCTCAGATTTGTGTTTTTTGCAAAACATTGGCAGAAATTATTAAAAAAAAAGGCAAGAATTTTGCAATCGCAAAATCTTGGAGGACTGGTTTGTTTTTGAACTCAATAAACACAACAGATGGATGTCAATTTATTTATACTTTGTTTTATTAATGATATGAAGGAGTCAAAGTATGTGCACTACGTAACTGACAATTTTCCACCTTTTTCTAAAAAGAGTGAATCGTTTTGATATAGTACACCCACAGTATCTTGACTAACAGGAAGCGATAAATGTTATTCTTTGTCCAAAAAAAAAAAAAAGTTGTGGATTTTCACCTTTGACATTTCTGCCATTGATCTGCTAGCAGTATTCTCAGTGTATTTGCTCGACTTGAAGCAGCAGTGATTGAACAGTGACTGTGTCCCTATCTCCATCTGTATTGATTAGATGACAGAACAGATTGCAGGGATCGTCTTGTCATGTGCCACGTCTCTCCGTTTCAGGCGACTCTTATCAGGATAACCCCAACAAAATGTCAGCAACAAGACAGCGCAGTTTACATGCAACATGACTCAATTTGTAGTCATTCACAGAAAAATTAATAAAACTAAATAAAAAAACAAGCACAAATCGGAGCTGTTCAGTGGTAGCACACATACTCTTGACCTTTAAGAACCTAAATTATGCAAAATCCGGGCCGTAGCCAGGGTTTGAAAAGTAGTGAGGTCCACAGTGAGGTGTCAAGACTTTTACCACAATTACACCTACAAATGCAGCATATTCTATACATCAAAATAAATCCATTGATTAAAAGGACAGAAATCAATTATAATACTGAAATAACTGTTTAATCGCAAATGCAGTTAACTATATTAATACTGAATTTGTCACATCAAAATGCACATTTGAAAATAAAGCATTGATTTTGAGTTGGGCAGCAAAATTTACTCATTAACTACAGACAAACAGCAAAAGTTGATTAACAAATAATTTATCTAGAACTATGTTAACTCGGTTACATATTAATATTATTAAAAACAATCAATTGTTTTATTTTTTTCAGACTCTTAATTATATATAGGTGCACGCAATAATTTTTCCCCCTTCAAAAAAAAAAACTTTACTCCTGAAGAAATTAATTAGATTTTTGAAACATATGTATAAAATCATGCCCACTCACATGAGATGAGGACTGTACTCATATCAGTAACCTTATAAAAGCCGTTTTATTCTACATGTGGCAGGGGCACCCTCATGGGGGCGGACATTTTAGAATAACATGACCAGCTGAATATTACTCTTAATCTCAGTAACCGTCATGTTATTGGACATTTTCACTCCTGGATTAAATTATTATCTGTGAATATCCCCTTGCACACACCACATACACACTCACCCGTTTTTTCGTGCCCAATGCCCCGCCTTGAACCAAACGTTGGTGGATAGACGTTTGGGTACAACCTGAATCCACCAAATCTTTATATGTATACCCTTTTAAACTCCCCAGTATCTGATAAGTCCCTGCCCGATCAGGGGTGACCTGTGAAGTGTCAGGGATCCGGATCGGCGTCCCCACCTCCCTCACTGGACACTGATCCTGACAGTGCCCAGCCTCCCCACAGCTCAAACAGACCAGCCCAGACCTCCCTACCTTGCCCAAGGAGGCGAACTCGACAACCTGGGGGGGGGGGGGGGAGAGAGTGGAGGGATACAGGGGAAGGGTGAGACACAGACAAGGGGAAGGGTTTGGGTGGGGCTCCTCCCCACATCCGGGGAGCCGGAACAGGTTTGAAATGGGGGAGGGACACATAGGTTGATAGGTAGGAGAGAAAGAGAGAGATGAAAGAGCCTCTGGTTCGCTGCCTTCAGGAAACACCACCATGTAGTCTTCTGCCAGCTGGACGACTTCTACCAGCAACGCCGGGAGGTGGCACTGGACCCACTTGGTCATCACCTGAGGGAGATGAGAGATGAACTGCTCCAGTGTCACCAGATATCCACGGTGCCATCCATGACGACGTTATCCTCCAAATCCTGGGTTTCAGCACCAGTGTAACAGAGTTCTTGTTTTCAGGGCAAATTGAGGAAACAGGAGGCAGTGGAAACAGTCAACGAGAGTCTTTTATTACTTTCCAGCATTGTTCACAAAACTTAAACAAAAGGGGGCGGGCGGGCGGGCGCACGCTCGCTCACACTCTCTCTCTCTCTCTACTGATGTGTCTGTCAGCCTTTTCAGGTCTCCCTCCGCCATCACTATAACGAGATACAGGTGTTAATGATAATGACAGCCCAGGTGATGAGCCTAACTGCTCTCCCTCTCCTGCAGTCAGATACATCACCAAATCCCCATCTCCATCCCCACATTAATCAAATTTGAATTCTTGCAAAAATGTCTGATAGAACATGGTGCCTGTCAGTAATGGGCAGAATTAGGTCAATGTCAGGGTACATAATAATTCAGTAAATGACAATGAAAATGGCAGTGTGCTGTATATCCAGAGGAAGACTGACCATAGGGCAATATGCCGAAGTGGGCTGCAATATGCAGAAGGGGATGCAAAACACATTGAGACATACAACCCCTCGACACCCAATTTTTATTCCCAGTCCACCCATGTATAACTACCAGGTCTCTTTTGACCTGAACAAAACAGTTGTAACAAATTTTCTCCAAAACAGAACGGTTAATCATTAAATTAAAATGGCAACCAAGAATATTGATAAAAATGTTTGAAGGAAAAACGTGTCAACTAAGCACAAGCAAATAAAGAACATTAAACCACTAGATGCTAACATTTAACAAAGAGCAGGGCTACAAATATTAGACCTGGTTTCTGTCTGTTGAGAAAAATGTACAGAGGGTACAGTTTTGAGGAGTTTGGTTGAGGGCAACACTGTTGGCTGTCACAGCATTGCTGGCTACAAGTGGAGGGGGCCGAAGCCCGGGCCCCAGTACAAATGACAAGCAGCACTTTTTGCTGCAAACCCCAATTCTGTCACTCTTTAGTTCTATCGCCTCTCTGTGTCATGTTAACCGCCAGTCACTGCCAGTGTGCCAATTACAGAGCCAGGTTCCCAGGCATGCCACACACTCTCTTGTTCTCGTTCTCTCTTTCTCTCTCTCTCTCTCTCTCAATAAAAAAGAGGAAAAAGAGAGAGACTTCCTCAAGACTTGCTGTGCAAGCTTACCCTAATTAACCATCAGCTTAATTAGACAATTTACTGTGTAATTAGCAGGCAATTTGTCAACACCTCTCAGATCTAAGTGACTGCTTTGACAGACCAGTTTTCCAATGCTGATTTCGGAGTTGAAAAGCACCTTAGTTGTTTATTTTCCCCTCCCCTCCCCTAATGTGTGCCAACTGCATGGAGGCACAGCGTAATCAAAGCTGATGAGACAGGTACGCAGAAAGACATATGTTAGTTAAGAGGGAGATGGGTGTGCAATGGGGGCAGTCTGTCCCTCGTCACCGCAGATGGCTCCTTTGCATGGCAAGTATATTTTTGGGATGTTTTCCCCAAGGGCAGAACGAGAGGAGCCTTGTCAATGACTGGTGATTAAGTAGGGGGTGTGAGGACAATGATGATACATTTTACAATACAATCAGGAACAAGTTCTCAGTCAAAAACATTGTGTACAGCCAATTTAGTGAAGCAACTTGTATGCAGGATTTTAGTTCAGTAAAAAAAGCTCAGTGCTTTTAAAAGCATACATAGTCAATTGATGAGTTATAAAGTTAGAATAACATTTTTGGCTACATATTAAACACCTTTTCAAATTAAGGAAAAAGAGTTAACAAAATGCTTGAATAAAAAAATAAAAATCCAAGGTACTCACATGTATGGATACAAAAAAAAAAGCATTTATTCAACATGGCTACACCATCTTAAAAATATATAATGACCTACGTGTTTTGGCTACAAAAGCCTTCATCAGGGTACTAATGAAGGTTAGATTAAACCGCATTTTGCAATTTTTTTTTTTATTAATTGTATGGATGTAGCATCTATGACTTTATATTACTTTAGAGACTACACTGGCGGATAAAAGTTTGGAAAAATGTACTTATTTTGCTCTTATGGAAATAAATTGTTACTTGTATTCACCAAAGTGGCATTCAACTGATCACAATGTATAGTCAGGACATTAATAATGTGAAAACTTACTATTACGTTTTGAAAATTTTTTTCAGAACTTCTCCATTGACCTCTCTCATCAACAAGGCATTTTCCATCTGCAAAACTAACACTTACTGGAAGTTTTTTTTAGTAACCTATAGAGCAGGGCTACTCAACTTTGGAAAGTATTAATATTAATATATAATATTTAAATCCTTGGCTTTTTTTACTATAAATCTCTACTTTCACATTCTGATGTGAAAATGAAACTAAACAGGCACCACATGTGACTTACAGATGTGAAAGTGCAGATTTATTGTAAAAAAAAATAATTAAAAAAAAGGACTTAAATATTGATATTTTTCTCACCCACAACTATTACATCACTTCTGAAGATATATTTAACCACTGGAGTCACTGCAGCCATTCACTTGCATTGTATGGACCAAGAGAGCTGAGATATTCTTCTAAAAAACACATTTGTGTTCTGCAGAAGAAAGTAAGTCCTACACTTTTGGCATGCGGGTGAGGAAATGATGAGAGAATTTTAATTTTTGGGTGAATTATTTGGGTGATTTAGTAATTAATTTAAACATAAGATTTCTGATATAGGTCAGTTCTGTTGTCACTGAGATTGTCAACTAACAAACTCCATGAGTGTTCAGCATCACATACTGTACACCAGAGATGTGTTCAAAAATATATCCATTATAAGCACTAAAAGTCATTCAGTGAAGTCATAAAGATTGGTTCAACCCCCTTAGCATTTTGCGCCAAAGTCGATCACTAAAAAGCATTTGCGTGAAGGCGTCTCAACACCATCACTGCAGGAAAAACAGTTATGTTTCCTGTAAATATTGTTGTCATGACATGTACACATTGTATCTCTGATGAGCTATTCAAGAAATTGGACAGATTCGCACTGTGTTGAGTGACTCTCAAGTGAGATTGTGAGTGTGCATGTTTGACTGACAGACTGCGCATGAGCGCACATGTACTGTGTATGAACGCGCGTGCAGAATGACAGCCGCTCTCATAACATCAGCCATGCTCTGATAGTATCTTTTTACTTTTTTTGAAACATCCTCTTACAGTCGAATTCCCTCTATAATGTGATTCAGCAATGTAGAGAACTAGCATAAATCCTCATTTGGACACCTCACAATTCATGCAGATTTGATAGGCTGCTGATTAATACATTTCTGAAAATTATGATATAACGTGGGCCACAAAAGTTCACTAGGGGCCTGAGATGAATGAATTGAGGACCTGAGATTAATTGTGACTAATTGCCATCTCTATGTTCACAGTGAGAGTCGAGGGAGATAAAAGATGGCCAGTCCACAGAAAGAGAGAGAGACAGACCAGAGACTTCATGACTGTTCACTGAGAGAGAGAAAGAGAGTTTTGTTGTGTGAAGCTGAAAAGCAGTCTTGTGTTTCGAGTGAAGCTGAAAAGAGATTTCTGTCTATTTGTCTATTTATAAAATGGACTTGCGTGAACTGTGGAAACCGGCTCCCACTTTCTTCTTTGTCTGCTCAATACAAACCTTTATCACACTGATGCCAAAACCTGGGAGAAGAAGTGAGCGGGAGCCGGTTTCCACATTTCACGTGTATCCGTTTCATTAACAAATAGACAGGAATTGCTTTTCAGCTTCACTCAAAACACAAGACTGCTTTTCATCGTCACTCAAATAAAAGGTCCACTTTTCAGCTTCACACAACAAAACTCTCTCTCTCGGGGAACAGTCGCCAAGACTCTGGTCTGTCTCTCCCCTCTTTCAGTGGACTGGCCGTCTTTTATCTCGCTCGACTCTCACTGTGAACATAGAGATGGCAATTAGTCACAATTCATCTCAGGTGGATGTCCTTACAGCTTTCTCTCTCCCCATACGGTCGCTCAACCATGCCATCTCCTCCACAATATATACACTGGCGGCCAAAAGTTTGGAATAATGTACTTTTTTTGCTGTTTCGGAAGGAAATTGGTACTTTAATTTACCAAAGTGGCATTCAGCTGATCACAAAGAATAGTTAGGACATTACTGATGAAAAAAAAAAACAGCACCATCACTATTTGAAAAAAGTCATTTTTGATCAAATCTAAACATGCCCAATTTTCAGGAACCTTCACTCCAACACCTTATCCTTGAGTAATCATGCTAAATTGCTCATTTGGAAATCCCTTGCCATTATATCAAACACAGTGAAAGATATTTGGTTTGTTAAATGAAGCTTAATGTTGTCCTTGTATTTGTTTTTGAGTTGCCACAGTATGCAATGGATCGACATGCCTTAAGGTCAATATTAGGTCAAAAATAGCAAAAAAATAATTTTATACAAAAAAAACAGCTTTCTCTAGAAACTCATCAGTCAATCATTGTTTTGAGGAATGAAGGCTATACAATGCTTGAGATTGCCAAAAAACTGAAGATTTCATACAAAGGTGTACACTACAGTCTTCAAAGACAAAGGACAACTGGCTCTAACAAGGCCAGAAAGAGATGTGGAAGACCAGATGTACAACTAAACAAGAGGATAAGAACATCAGAATCTCTAGTTTGAGCCTCACATGTCCTCAGCTGACAGCTTCATTGAATTCTACCCGCTCAACACCAGTTTCATGTACAACAGTAAAGAGAAGACTCAGGAGTGCATTATGGGAAGACTTGCAAAGAAAAAGCCACTTTTGAAACAGAAAAACAAAAAGAAAAGGTTAGAGTGGAAAAAGAATCACAGATATTGGACAACAGATAATTGGAAAAGAGTGTTATGGATCTTAACCCATAGAGCTTTTGAGGGATCAGATATACTGTAAGGAGCGTGAGAAGTGCCCGACAAGACAGCCAGATCTATGGCAAATGCTACAGGAAGTGTGGGGTGAAATGTCACCTGAGTATCTGCACAAACTGACAGCTATAATGCCAAAGGTCTGCAAAGCTGTCATTGCTGCACGTGGAGGATTTTTTTTGATGAGAACTCTTTGAAGTAGTTTAAGAAGCTGTGAAATTTTTTTTATTTTTTTTTTAAAGTGTAATTGTAATTTTGCACTTTATTAATGCCCTAAATTGTTATACATTGTACATTGTGATCAGTTGAATATCACTTTGGTGAATAACAGTACCAATTTAGTTCCATAAGAACAAAATCTATACATTATTTCAAACTTTATTCCACATAAGATGTATCACAAAAGCATTTTTCTTAAAATGGTTATTTATATCTCCAGCTTTAGTGTGTCAGAAGGAAATATAAATGTTAGACTCCCAAACAATACTTTTGCAAATAGAAAAAGATTAGAATAGAAGAACAGGGAGCCCTGCAACAGATGTCATGGCCCCCACAAAGCCCCCCACTGAACATTGTGTCAGTCTGAGATTACATTACATAAAGAGACAGAAGCAACTGAGCCTAAATGGAAAGAAGAACTGTGGTGAATTCTCCAAGAAGCTTGGAACATCCTATCTGCCGACAACCAAGAAAAACTGTGTCCAGGTATATCTAGGAGAATTAGTGCTGTTATAAAGGCAAAGGTGGTCACACTGAATATTGATTTATCTTTTTTTGTGTTTACTGGACTTTGTATGACATTAAGTGATAAATGAAAACTATTTATGTCATTATTTTTGAAGACATCCTCACTATGCAACATTTTTCACAAGTGCTAAAAACCTTTGCACAGTACTATAAATACAGGGTTGGGAGGGTTACTTTTGAAATGTATCCCACTACAGATTACATAATACATGTGGTAAAATGTCATTTGTAAAGTATTGTAACATATTCTAAATACTTTGGATTACTTAAGCATTGGAAGATTTTTTTCAATTGTTTTGACAATTACAACTCTGCCAGTACAGTAAGACAAAATACAAATGTTAAAAATACATTCTCTGAAAAACATAAATATCTTATGCAGTTTTGTTTCTAAAATATCTTTTAGATATTTTTACAGGAAAACAATACAAAAAAATATTATCAAGAATACGATTTTTTGTCCTAATATCAAAGGTTTTACTAGAAAAAAGAAATAATGATCCAACGTAAATTTTCTTGATATAAAAACATGATTGTGTCTGGTAACACATGCATATAAAATTGCTAGAAGTAGCATTTTAGCTTGGCGTAAAGCTGACAATTTACACAGTTTATTTCTATTTCTATTTCTTCTGTTTCAAACTTAATTCTCTGTCTGCTCGTATGAATGTAACACATCATAAGAAAGTGTTTCACCGCTGTTCAAATGCACTTTGGATCACATTTATATGTGTACATTTTTTTCCAAATGAAATGACTAAATATTAAATGAAACGAATTTCAATAATTATTCTGATTACCAATTATTTAAATGGTAACTATAGAGGAATACAGTTAATTATATTTTGTATATATATATATATATATATATATATAAAACCTGTTACTGGTTTCTTAATATTAACTAAATATTAGAATAAATCTTCCAATTCAGTCAAATAATGTCCGAATGAGTCCACCTTCTTAATTATAAGGGTTTATGATGGTTTCACATAGAAACATAATTTTATCATTAGGGAATAAAATACTAAAATAGATTAAATAGTTAGTGCGACAAGGTAATTCAAAATGATGAAAAATTTTTAAGAAATGTCGACAAGTAACAGGACCTAAGATATACACTTTTTTTTCACTATACGTTTTAACCAAATTCTTCATGTTGATTAAAAAAAAAAAAAGTTATGCATCAACTACCCTTTTACATTCACTGACACAATGCTTTGGTGTTGCTGTTGGTTACCAGGGTGTTGCGATGCAGTTTCTAAGGTATTCAGAGAGTTTTTTAATTGCTAGGGTCTAGGTTGTTGCTATGGTATTATGTTTTGTTGCTAGGTGGTTGCTTATTGGCTCCAGCCAAAAAGTCCACCCCAAGTCTCTATGCTCTTCTGGTCCCTAGATATGACTTGGGTCCTTGCTTAAATATAAGTGGGATTTTGTGCTGTTTTATCATAAGCCAGATGAAAAGTCTGATTGTTTAGAAAATAAATTGCACACCTTACCTTAACAAGATGCATGGTTTGAGGTATCATTAAGTGTCAGATGGCGTGGAGTGAGTGTTGAAGTTTGTTTGAATACCTCACCCTATGTACAAGCAAGACTAATAGTGATGCTGTCTAAGCAAACAGGACTAATTAGGTTTGGTGTGTGTGTGTGTGTGTGTGTGTGTGTGTGTGTGTATGTAAAGTTGGAGAATAGAGTATAAAGTGGTGCAAGCCCTCTCTCTCTCTGTCTATTCACAGCAGGCCAGTCCGCAGCTCTGGGAGGGCTTTCGCTTTTTCGCTTTAACTCTGTCACAGAGCTGGAAGTGTAGAAATGGCTGTGTCACATCCAAATACTCTCAGGGGGCCCCCTCCCACAATTCTGTCCTGCTGGTGTGAAATGGAAATGAGCCTGAGTACTGTGCATGCTGGGTAGTGTCAATCTCAAGCCACTGTGAGCACTCTAAAGGAACAGAAACAGCTCTACTCATTATTGTTAAAAAAAAAAAAAAAAAAAATATATATATATATATATATATATATATATATATATATATATATATATATATATATATATGCATAATATTTATATATACATTTTGATGTGTGCATTTAACGCATTCATACTGTATCAGCCTTTCTTGGTTTTTATCAGGTAAAACATCTCTTCTATATTAGTTTTTCAAAATATGATGAGCTTATTTTTAAATGAACATAAAATTAAAGTTGACCCTTTTGTTATTATTAAGAAAATTAAATGCCCAGAACAGTGATTCACTAAATTTTGCATAGTTTGTACCCCTTTTCAGATCTATTCACAATTATGCACTCCTGGGGATGGTTTTATGTATTTATTTTCTTTTGACACTTATGTAAACCAAGAAGATGCAACAAAAATGTCAATCTGCTATACAGTAGATCAGAATTCATAATTAACCATTTTATAATAGGGTAAACATTACAGGAGTATAAAGGGTTGTAAATACCATTTCATGTTGACTTAAAACAAAAAGAGAGAACTAGTTAAACAAAGCAAGTACACAAAGCTACACAGTGGCAGAACCACATTAGAAAATGAAAAAAATTCATACTGAATCAATCAAATCTATTTCACAGAAGAATGACTCTGTAAACTGAGATACAAGCTTGATGAACAGTAAGTGACAGAATATTTCATTATCCCACCCTGAGACCTGCAGCCCTTTTACACACGAAACCCTCGTTTACAGAGAGTTATGCATTACCATGCTACCTATTACACACTCAAATAACAAGAGGGTGTGTACACGTGTGTTTATTGTCTGTGAGTGTGAAGTTCATGACCCCTAACCTTTCTGTTCTTGATAAAAATGCAGCTGTTGATTAATCCTAGTCACTAATTAGCAGAGAGACACATATAGCCAGGCAGAAGATACAGAGAGAGAAAGTGACAATAGCGTGCAACGAGGTGATGGGACACATCATACTTAATCTGTGTTACCATGGAGCTTCATCAACATTTCTGAGATGTACTGTTAATGTGTGTGTGCGTGTTTGTGCGCTGGCTTCCCTGTATGATTTCTTTTGTTTTAACTGCAGTGGAAAAGTTGAGACATGCTAACGCATGGCACAGTTTTAATATTCGTCATCAGATATAGTTCATTCAAATTTGCCCACTAAATCCACCTACGTCGAGGTGAGAAGGTGCGTTCAAGAATAGACTGATGTGCGGAGAAAGTTTTGCAAGAAAAAGTTAAAGAGTTTGAGAGCTTGTTGTAGTGGGTGGAAGACTCACAGGTCAAAACAATCATTCCTTATTCTTATGTGTTAAAAGTACTGAAAATCTCACGTTCTAGGAATGATAAAGAAACACCAGACTTTGCACTATAAATCAATTATCCATAATTTAAGAACTACATTGTAAATTTTCAGGCATTCTCTATTTTATTGTATGACATTGTTTGTCCCGATAAATTACATAGATGTATGCCATTCCAGTAGATTTTGTCTTGATATACCAAATATTAATATTTCAGTAATATCACATGACAATTCATGTGTGCACTGCTCCCTAAACCAAATAACCAATTTTAGGCCTACAGTATATAATTTTTGATTTTATGCCTGTGATGACTTTGACTTGATAATACAAGCTAAAATTGAAGTTAATAAATATTTAAAAGAACTATTATGTACAAGCTTGAGTTGAAATTGGTAAGTTATATTTATTAGTTTAAACAAGAATATATATAAGTCAGACGTTTATATCATTGCATTTATAACAAACTTCAAGTGACCCTGTGAATGTTCATTATGATATAGTATAACACTTATCCACAATTTTTAATGTGGCAACAGCTGTCTCACTCTATTTTCGCAGGGGAGCTTTAAAACTCAAAATTCTCCACTTTTCTTAAATTCTAATCCCTATTACCATTCTTTACCGTGTAAATGTTTCTAAAGTAGGGCAAACCAATAAACCATATACATATATCTGTCAAAATGATGAATTATCAGTTCATTTTGGTATATTTTTTGCAATTTCTGGGATATTGCTTAAAAGAATGTTGAATGGAAACATGAAGAAGTGAATAAAATATCTCCAAAACATAAAAAAAATAAATTAAAAAAATGCTCACTTGAGGTGGATTCTTTTTTTATTCGATAAGAGAACATGCAACTAAATATCTATAGTAATATAGATGTGCATCAACATCCTATCTGCCAAAAGTCATGTGACTTTGCCTCATCAAGCCATGTTAATATTATAATTCGCTCAGACAATATGACCAATATCATCGCATAACATATGAAATGTTGCTCTGGATATTCTGAAATGCCTGAGCCAAAGCCGATCATCAAAACGATTTTCAATCAATTTCCCTGGAAGTGGAAAGCTTTAGTGGCAAACTGTTTCTGTTATATTACTTTTGTATCTTGGATGGAATTATAGCAAATATTTTGTTTTTTAAAATTTGGTAAAAACAGAACATTTCCAGTCAACACTACCTCTGAGAAACCCCAACTGTAAGTTTATTAGCCAATGGCTAAAAGTAGTGCCTATAGGGCTCTTTTGAGTGTTGAATAGTTGAAACAGAAGTAAATTGGTGCTTTTGGCTGTAAATCAGGTTAGCACCAATTACAGGTGTGATTTAACCAGGCTTGACCAGTCAAAGAGCTAATTGGGCACAGTTGCCTCTAGATTTCTGGTCTCAACCCTGGAAACTGTATCATCCTCTCATTCCATAATTAGTCAGAATACAACCAAAATGTATCAATCAGATTTCTAATGGTCCAGTAGAGCAATGCATTAAAATTGTCTCACATCAGGGGTTTGGGTAGCTCAGCTAGTATTGACGCTGACTACCACCCCTGGAGTTGCGAGTTTGAATCCAGGGTGTGATGAGTGACTCCAGCCAGGTCTCCTAAGCAACAAAATTGGCCCGGTTGCTAGGGAGGGTAGAGTCACATGGGGTAACCTCCTTGTGGTCGCAATTAGGGGTTCTCACTCTCAATGGGGCACGTGGTAAGTTGTGCGTGGATCGCGGTGAGTAACATGAGCCTCCCGTGCTGTGAGTCTCCGCGGTGTTGTAAGCCCGTTTATTGGTCCAATGGCGGTCTCCAATAATACGGGTGAAGGTCTCTGCGCGTTACTGTCTTTCTTTTATGCAACACAACCAGATTAAATGAAATACATTTTCTCTCATGTATTACCTCGTTATTTCATCTGACTCCATAAATGAAAAAGGTTTTAATGATATCCGAGTATCATTAAAAGTGAGCAAATGTTTGATTATTCTTTTTAGCTCTTTAATTATATTTTACCTGTTCAGATTAGGAAACTATGTCGCTTTGAGGTCCTCGCGTGTTTTCTCTACACCGCGGGTCTCACGATCACAAGCGGTCAGTATTGGATCATCAAACAGAGGTAATTGCTATATACCTGAGATCGGTCACGTTCATGTATACACAATCAAAGATACGTCAGTATAGCCCCCATGGAATTGCACACGCACTTGAATTTAACTTAACGTTTTCTTCAGTAGAGGTCACGACCACTATTACAGATATAAATTGACCAACATAACTTCTCTTATAATAGCTTTGGATTGGCCATGTCGTGATTTCCCACGTACACTTATCTGGAGAAACATCAAATTAAAACAGAGGTGAGACACACCCGAATTTAGATTGGTCAAGCAGCATTTAGCTGTTCTAAACGGAAATACACTTTCTGTCATTGCAAACCAAGTACACTTGAACTGATGCCAAATATTAGTCGTCACTAATCTGACGCAGACTTGCGGTAACATACGAATCGCTCAATCTGTTTGGGAAAAAACAATTTCAGAGTCAGTCAGAATAAAGTCAAATGTTCACAATTTATTGACAGGTAACATAACAAGTTCATCGCAGTTACCAGATATAAACTACACACAGTAAACTGTGTGGGATCGTCTGACTACAGAGAACCACGAACGATGTGCCACATCTCCTTAAATACCCAGATAATTCAATAAGCGAACCAAATGGTGGTGTCTGTCCTTCTAATTAGATTTGGGTCCCCTATTGAGGGGGTTCCTGTACATTTACATATAGTTTGTATGGAGGATCTGGGGGAAGGCACACCTTTAAGGGGCACACCACATCTCTCATATCTATAACTTCTTCTAGCTTTTCATTATGGCTGGGAGGATGAGACCAGTTTACCAGGCACACTGAGACACTTAAAATGATACTAAACCTGTATTGTTACTTTTTTGTACACACTTGACATTGTATAGGTTTTTAGTGAGTTCTAAGTGAGGAGGAGAGGGGGGAGTAGGGGGAGATAATCAGACGGTAGAAGGGAGGTGCGAGCCCCTGCTGGCTGCGTCTCGGATGTTGCTGTTACATGTGCAAGAGACAGTTCAAATGTTGATTCTCATGAGAGCCTTTTGTTCTCCCGAGGAGTATCCCAGACTCGCTGGCACCTTACAGTGTCATGCACAATGAGCCATGTGATAAGATGCATGGTTTGATGTTCTCAGAAGGCAACTGAGACTTGTCCTCCACCACCAGGATTGAGGTGAGTAATCACGCCACTATGATGACCTTCTAAGTAGTGAGAATTGGGCATTCCAAATTGGGAGAAAAAGGGGATAAAATCATTTTATTTAAAAAATGTCCCACATCACTCCCAAAAAAATGGATATAGGGAAACAGGTCACACGAAAGACCGATTTGAAATTTTTTTTAAATAAAATAGCCGCAAGCGATCATATGGCGAGATGACAGAAATTTGACAGAAAAGATCCTGTGGATGATGCGGACAGCTATTTTGGTGTGACATTTCATCTGCTTTGAGCACAGTTATAGTGCCCCCTAGCATAAAAAATTAACGAAATGCGCTATGTTACCTCAGAGTGTTCACTTGTACATGTATAAAAATTTTGTAAAGTTTGAAAATTGCACTCACAAGATAAAGGCTAATTAGTTATTACAGGCCATCCCCAAAATATTTTTGCTTTTATCTTTGGAACGATTCGATGCATCAAAATTCTTTTGATAATTTTTTGTCAGGAGGGTCTGTAGACAATATACCAAGTTTCGTGAGAATCAGGCAACTGGCCAAGTAAAGTAAGTAAGAAATTGTAAAAAAAAGTTTCTTGCAGAAATGGAAATTAAAGTGACCATATCATTGTGGTGCACTGGTAGATTCAGAGAAGCTGCTAATTTATATTGTAGCCTATACGGTTTCGGAGTTATGATCAAAAATGTAAAATTGATAATTATACTGCCACCGTGTTGACACCCTGCTTGTGAATAGTAATTTCCATAATCCTCTGCCATTCCCAATATGAGTTATAAGGTGCTGAAATTTGATTGCCCGTTGGTGGCCATTTTTGTTAATTTGTCAAATTTGTAAGAATGTGTTAGCAAATTAGATGAATAATAAATTTGATCTTTCTCACTCAAGCGGCTGTAAAGTTATTACAGTAACTAAGATGCTACAACTGTACTGAGTTTGGTTGCATTTGGAGTTTCTCAGTTTTTCAAATTGTGTTTATATCGAGAAATTATATTGTTAATATCTTCGGAACGATTTGAATTATTGAAATTATTTTGATAACTTTTTGGCAGGTGGGTCTGTGGATGAAGTATACCTAATTGCGTGCTGATCGGACAAACGGTCTAGGAGGAGTTTGAAAAAGGTTTTTTTTTTTTTTTAAATGTTATATATTTTTCATGTGATACAGTTCATTAACCCTAATTAATGTTCACACAGCTCACACACACCAGCTTTGCCTTCGCACAAATGATGCCTTCGAAAAGTCTCAGAAGCGTGAAGATTCTCATATTCGTAGACAATCCAGAAAGCATCGAGCAAGGTGGGTTACAGCGGGGTAGTGGCTGTTCATTCATATTGACATTAAGAACATCTTTATCTCTTTTCCCCAAAGAAAAGCCCTCTTACAATCTCTCCAGAGCACACAATAAAGAATGATATGATTTCTGTTTACCAAGATATCAGGTGGTATTTCAGCATATGCTGGCGGGCAATAGATGCAACAGTATATTACAGCCCAGTCTCGCATCTACAAATGTCAAGAGTAAATCGGGACTCGGGAGAAATGGGGGCTGGGGGTGGCGTGCACATACGGAAAAATTACACTCAAGCTACAAAGTTTGTACAAACAACTAGGAGGCAGATTCTGCACAATATGCGACCGCCAGTCATCTACTTTTTATTTTCGAAAGAGAATAAACATTCTCAGAATGAGACATTGTGAAGGGATAGTTCACCCAAAATTTCTGTAATCATCTACTTACCCACATATCGTTTCAAAAAGGGAGATTTCCACAAAAAAAGGAAAAAAAAAGACATGATGGTGAGTAAACAAGGAAAACATTTTCATGTTTGTGTAAACTATTCCTTTAATCAAACGCCCAAATGGTGCCTCTGCATTCGCCAAGTTCCCAAGGTAAACCACAACAGCACGATTTCCAGCTATTCAAAAAAGTGGGCTACCATTGTAATGATTTTCCCCATCACTTCCTATCCCCTCACTTCACCATTTGTCTCTCGAAATAAAAAGCTGACCTTTTCCAAGGGGCCGGTGTGTAGTTTATAAAAGGAGAAATGGAGGCAGTGACAGGCGTCTATAAAACCGCAACAGCAACATCACTCACACACACATCAGAGCAAGAAAAACATAATTTACACACTTCACATGATGTCCCTAACTGTCTGAAATCAACCGAGTGCCAAAGACCACAGGTTGGAATAAACAATTTTACTCAATCATCCCCGCTCCTGGCTCCTGTCAGTAACATATGGAACTCTGCTGAGCTATATCGCTACGTCTATATAGCGCCTTGCCTTTCATTCTGTTTATTTAGCATTTATTTATTTTTGTTTAACATCTCATGCTCTGCTAACGATTGCAATACATCAAACACAGAACAAACATATGTTCGTGATTAATATTGATTTAACTATTAAAAGGGAATTATATTTCACTTAAATTATAATATTGCAGTAGTGTTTTTCAACACCAAGATTGATTCTTGAACATAAATGGAATAGTATTTGATCTATTTTGAATACGTGGTTCATTTAAGTTCCTATGACATTATATAACAGAACATTGTTATTCATAACAGTTCATAATCATTCTGAAATAGCTTTAAGCACAGAATAAAAGCAAGGTGAGAGCAATATCTGTCACAATATCATCTCACCTTTCTCTCGACATATTCGTCAGTTCAGTGTTCTTTGGTTAAATTAAAACACTATAAGTGTTATCTGAGACACTGGAGGACACACAAATGAATAATTCATATACATCTAAGATGTAACAAAAAAACGAATCATGCAACGAGTTGATCACGTTGGAAAAAATGATCACAAAGTAGATCTCGTTAATATCTTCAATTTTTCTGTAGATGGCATTGAGATTAAATGGAGAACAAATGGAGTCTTTTGCTTAGACCTACTCCTTCTCAGATTCATCCCCTGAGAAAAAGGCCCCAGGAATTTCATGTCTCCTCAAGTTTCAGATGAGACCTAAACAATGTCCGGACCAAAAAAGAAAATGATACATTTAGTCCTAGCTCGCTTAACGTTCATACTGGCATTTGTAACGCCAAACCTAAAGATACAAGGTCACAACCTGATTGGACAGCTTTTATGATGTATATTATGCAACTGAACTTGCCGAACATCCAAAACAGTGTTGGCTGCTGGGCTACATGTGCTCGTTGAACCCATTTTCCCTTAACCTATCACTGAACATTTTGAACACATGAGCATTTTTTGTGCATTTCTTCCTGTATACTGGAAATATGCTCGTCGGACCAAATATTAATAAGGACCTTTACCTCCTCATTGCTCCATGTTTGCCCTCTGCTCATTTTGTTTTGTGTACACCGCTCTTTCTATGTTATCAAATCACGTGATTTTTAGGGTCGCATCTTGTGACATAAGATGTTATTGGTCACTTTAGACTTCTTAGGTCCATGCTGCACCAGAGTTCATTTGGAAGCGAAGCAAGACCCACTATTCAAGGGGTCTAGGTCTGCTTGTATGGTGTGCACCAAGGTTTAGATGGCAGCGTTCACATTTGTTCAAATAAACAGAATTATCAGAGTAATCGAGTTCAATTTAATCTAACCAAACCTGCCAACTGTATTACGTCACCATGTCAAAATAATTTTTCATTTGTTTCTATTTGTATACTTATTTTATTCTATTTTTTTAAGGATCTGAGATATTATATTTATATATGGGCGGCTGTGGCTCTGTTGGTAGAGCGGGTCGGCCACTAATCGCAGGGTTGGCAGATTGAATCCCGGTCCACACGACTCTACATGCCGAAGTGTCCTTGAGCAAGACACTGAACCCAACGTTGCTCCCAATGGCAGGTTAGCACCTTGCATGGCAGCTCTGCCGCCAACGGTGTATGAATGTGTGTGTGAATGGGTGAACGAGTCACAGTGTAAAGCGCTTTGAATACCGTTAAGGTTAAAAAGGCGCTATATAAGTGCAGACCATTTATGTATATTATGTATTCTGCTTTTAGTGTACCAGTAGAAAATATTTACTTTAGATTTCAAAATTTCCTTTGCAAATAGAATTGAATAGAAGAAGAATAAGGAACCCTGCAACAGAAGGCATGGCCCCAAATGTCCTGGATCTCAACTTCATTGAGTTAGTCTGGGATAACTTGAAGAGACAGAAACAATTGAGACTAAATAGATAGAAGAATTGAGGCAAATTCTCAAAGAAGCTTGGAACATCCTATCTACAACAACCAAGAAAATTGTGTCCAGGTGTACCTACTGGTGCTGTTTTAAAGGCAAAGGTGAACACACCAACTATTGATTTAGCTTTTATATATATATATATATATATATATATATATATATATATATATATAAAAATGACAAAAATAACCATACAGTATCATAAAAGTTGTAGAGTAGTCCACTACATTCAAAGCATTCTGAAACCATGCCAGGATATTTCAGGAGTTGCCGGGATACTCTTGAATCTCTTGGAAGAATGAAAGTTTGGAATTACATTATGGGTGAGTAAATGATTACAGAATTTGCATTTTTGTTCAAACAATCTCTTAATTATGAAATGAAAATAACCGTTGCTACCTCTTTGTTTGTGTTGTGTTGTAACATGTCTCTCTAATTGGGGCGAAACCCCCAATCCTGCTCGAAGGCCTGGCGGATCATGAACCCTGGTGGTGGGTGGAGAACTGGACAGTCCAGGTTTGGGAATGTAATCAAACACATCTTCACGTAGATGTTCACCATGTCAATGGGAGAGTAGAACAGAGGCAGCAGGGGCTGGCAGACTGTAACCAATCAGATAATCAGAGAACATGTGTAAGACTTCGTCAAAAGTGTTTTTCTACTTTGAGAAAGGACGATTGACTGCATTCACATGAACAAAGTTTAAAATCGCTGGAGATGATCTATGGTTTGTCTGAAAGAAGGCTTTTGAAGGTTACTATTCTATCATGGTCTGACACACATTGTTGTTGAGGCAACAGTGGTGAGGAAGTTCCTCTGGCATGTGTAAAAGCTTTTCTTCAACTTCTGGTATTTATATGGCCCAGGGGTTGATATATTTATTTTATTTTAAAAATAAGAAACATTTATGCCAAGTGTTCATCATTTATTTTTGCTTCTTTTCAAATGCCTTTCATTTACTGTATAGGTTTAATGGTTTTACCCTTGTTTACTTTTAATCTTAAAATATGAAAATTCATCATAAAAATATTAATACAATTTTTAAATCATTATAATCGAAAGAAAGAGTGAATTAATCATAAACCATTTTAATATTTATTGTGTGAAATTATTTGTCAATTTAACACAACTTAAGCCTGTCCCACAGTTGTGCCATTTCCATCACAACCAACAATTTTGCCTATAATAATGTTTCATCAAAAGTTAGTATCTTTGTTACCACAGAGTTTGTGAAAAGCATGCAGGAGATGAAATAGGAGACCAAAAAATAAATAAAAGAAATGGAATAAATGGGTCTTCAACTCTGGAATTTTTTAATTTATTTTTTGACTACCATCAATGTCCAACAGTGTACATGCATTACATGAGATTTATGTAATTTGTGAATTTTTTTCAGAAAAAAATAAATAAAATAATTCCCACAATGTTATTGCCACCACATTTAAAATTCTGTTTTGTGTTTAACAGAATTCCATAGTGGAAATGACGATGATTTGTCTTGCTAGGGCTGATTACATTTATATGCATGCAAAATACACAAATCAAAAAATAATTTTTAGATTTTTCATTATTTTGCAAAATTACAGTATGATTAAAAATGATGCCCAATAAAAACATTCTGCTCACAAGTGAGAAGTGGCTATCAATTACACTAACATTTGAAAACTTAATTAGGGTCAAAATTGTTTAGTGTGATGAAAATGATGTCAAAACTGCCCATTGAAGAAACCCTGTTTGTGTGAAACCCTGCTGCACTGTATATTTCTTCACATCACAGCACAAAGGCGGCAAATAGCGTCATACACCAGTTCTTTCTCTAATGAGCCTCACGTTTATCAAACACGTATGATTGCCCTTGTGGTGATGTCACAGTCGCATAATAAACAAGGGGGTGTCAAGTAAAAAGAGGAAGAGTGCAGGAACATGACAGCCAAATCCTCCACAGAGAGGACTCTTCATTGGGAGAGAGAGAGGGGGGGGGGGGGGTTGCATTTTGGATGCATTTAAAATCAAGTCCCACAGAGTCGCTTCATTATAAAGCACTACAAACCCAAGAACTGAACCCTGAAAAAAGTCCCCTCAGTCAGCTGGATCTGAGACTCACTAACCCGGTTAACACTACTAACACTAACCAGCCTCGGACCAGCACTGCTTTACAACCAAACATCAGAATAAATCAGATCTCAAATCACCTATCTGGAACATTGGGATCAAGAAACTAAAACACAAAGCAAATTACAATTCTATCGGACTCTAAAATCAAAGTATGAATTAGAAGAGTATCTCCTGACTGTCAGAGATACAAAGCAGAGACAGATCCTGACCAAGTACAGGCTCAGTGAGCACAGTCTCGCCATCGAGAGAGGCAGACACAGAAAAACATGGTTAACCAGAGAAGAAAGGGTGTGTGCTCACTGTACGACAGGTGAAGTTGAGACAGTAATGCACTTTCTACTTCACTGCCCAAAATTTCAAGATACAAGGGACATTTATATAGATAAATTAACAAACAGCATTGACACAGCAGCACTGGCTGCAAGATACGTTTTAACGTGTCACAGCCTGAGAGACAGTGGGTTAATCTGTGTTATGTGTTTTTACCCCCGTGTATCACCCCAATGTTCACCACAGTGACCCTCAGTTTATGTGTGTATATTCATTTATGTGTCAGTGCTCTTCACTTTTTTTAAACATTGTGGTCCTCAGCAGTTCTGAACCTGTTTTGTATTTACTTGTATTATTTATTTTTAAATTTGTTACATTTGTTAAACTAAATGTAATCATAGATTAAGGTGTAGTTCTTTTTTACACAGCCTCTGCTTTGGCAATATCGTATTGTTTACATCATGCCAATAAAGTCCCTTTGAATTGAATTGAAAAATTTAGAGAGAGAGAGAGAGAGAGAGAGAGAGAGAGAGAGAGAAATAACCAAGAAAACAAGAAATGCCAAGGGATATTTTTGAACTCACTTGGGCCCTGAAGGATTCTTGTATTTGTCAAGCGCTTTGTACGGCTGATAGATCTTTGACAGTTGATGCAGTATTGATTTTTTTTTTTTTTTCTAAAGATCTTGTAATAGGTTTAGATTACAATTTAAAGACAAAGTTCAACCAAAAATGAAAATCCTGTCATCGTTTAATCACCCTCAAGTTGTTCTAAACCTGCTTGACTTCGTCTATTATCTAATAAGCAGAGTCTAAAAAAGGAGAACATAAAAGGATGTTAGATCATGTTCACTTTCATTGTATGGCAAAAAGATGCAATAAAAGTGAATGGTGACTGTAACATGTTCTTATGTGTTAAAACAGAACACAGAAGCTGCTTTTCCACCTTCAGGACGAATATTTCTCAATGTAAAACCGCATTGTTCTGAGCTGATCCGGGCCCAGTTACTTTTTCCACTATGGTGCAGTGAAATCAGGAGAACAGACCCATCTGTTGGCAACAGCGTGAGAGGCAAACATTTGAGCGAGCGTAATTAGCTATGGAGGATGATCACATGTTCGTTTTAGGACTGCTTTTTTTCCCTGGTTTTACTCTGCATCAGACAAGACATGATCCATGTTGCAGAAAGGAAAGTAAAGAGAAAAAGGTGCGAGGTTTCACCTCAGATTTGCCGAGTGCTTGTATTTGCCACCGGACGTACACTAACAAGCAGAAGGTAAAAAGTCCCCAGACTGAATAAAAAATATATTTATTGAAAAAATATTATCCAAGTATTATATTACGTTAACATAGTATTTGAGAATGTATTTTGAGTTGAAATGAGCTAGTA
Organism: Moxostoma hubbsi; assembly: GCA_032164185.1. Lineage (NCBI taxonomy): Eukaryota > Metazoa > Chordata > Actinopteri > Cypriniformes > Catostomidae > Moxostoma > Moxostoma hubbsi. The sequence goes on along the minus strand of JAVLUX010000037.1, from coordinate 20,682,959 downwards.
ATCGAATTCCCTGTCGAAAAAGGCATGTAGATAAATAATTGCAGTCTACAATACTTGTTAAACCATCATAAAGAAATCACAAAGATACAATAAACAAGTCGCCACGTACTAAAGCCATCCACCAGCACAGTTGAGAACGGTTGAGTATGGTTAGGTAACCGTGCAAAAAATTTCTGGGCTAAGAACAGTTTATAATTGTGCTGTGCCGAACCGTGCTCAAGTGGAAATGCTACTATAATTCCATAGCGTCCTCAGAACCATTTGGCCCAATGGTGGAAAAGTGACTATTGTCATACAGGCTTAGAACGAAATAATTAAAAGATGTAAGAACATTCACTTTTGGGTGAACTATCCCTTTAAGTGCCCAGGAATGAGTACCTCAATGCCACAAAAAAGTTATCAGATGTGATTTGTATAAAAAACAGATGCTACTGAGCTGACCTAAAAGCTGTTCTTACATTTGTCTGGCAACCTTTCTGCAAATGACTCTGTGGTCTATTACAGTTAAACATTTACTTAAAATTGAATGCTATTATGCTAGTGGTCAGACAATTTGTTATGCTTTTTTTAAAGGTACAGGGTGATCACAAAATATATATATATATATTTTTTATGTGTACTGCAATTTGCATGAAGTTAACTGATAAATAAAAATATTCATGGCATTAGTTTTTAAAACATCTATATATTTTTCAATAGTCAAACGTTTCGTTTCGGAAGGAAATTGGTACTTTAATTCACCCAAGAGACATTCAGCTGATCGTTAAGTATAGTCAGGACATTACTGATGTAAAAAAAAAAAAAACAGCACCATCACTATTTGAAAAAAGTCATTTTTGATCAAATCTAGACAGGTCCCATTTCCAGCAGCCATCACACCAACACCTTATCCTTGAGTAATCATGCTAAATTGATCATTTAGACTAGAAAATCACTTGCCATTATATCAAACACAGTTAAAGCTATTTGGTTCATTAAATGAAGCTTAACATTGTCTTTCTGTTTGAGTTGCCACAGTATGCAATAGGTCAAAAATGGCAAACAAGAAACAGCTTTATCTAGAAACTTGTCAGTCAATCATTGTTTTGAGGAATGATGGCTATACAAAAAACCCCTGAAGATTTCATACAAAGGTGTACACTACAGTCTTCACAGACAAAGGACAACTGGATCTAACAATGACAGAAAGAGATGTGGAAGGCCAGATGTACAACTAAACAAGAGGATATGTACATCAGAGTCTCTAGTTTGAGAAATAGTCGCCTCACATGTCCTCAGCTGACAGCTTCATTGAATTCTACCCGCTCAACACCAGTTTCATGTACAACAGTAAAGAGAAGACTCAGGGCTGCAGGCCTTATGGGAAGAATTGCAAAGATAAAGCCACATTTGAAACAGAAAAACAAAAATAAAACATTACAGTGGGCAAAGAAACACAGACATTGGACAACACATAATTGGAAATGAGTGTCATGGATCCATCCATCCATCTTCAACCGCTTATCCGAAGTCGGGTCGCGGGGGCAGCAGCTCCAGCAGGGGGCCCCAAACTTCCCTATCCCGAGCCACATTAACCAGCTCTGACTGAGGCCTCCTCCCAACTGGACGTGCCTGAAACACCTCCCTAGGGAGGCGCCCAGGGGGCATCCTTACGAGATGCCCAAACCACCTCAACTGACTCCTTTCCACGCAAAGGAGCAGCGGCTCTACTCCGAGCTCCTCGCAGATGACTGAGCTCCTCACCCTATCTCTAAGGGAGAAGCCCGCCACCCTTCTGAGGAAACCCATTTCAGCCGCTTGTACTCGCGACCTAGTTCTTTCGGTCATGACCCAACCTTCATGACCATAGATGAGGTAGGAACAAAAATTGACCGGTAGATCGAGAGCTTTGCCTTCCGGCTCAGCTCTCTTTTCATGACAACGGTGCGATAGAGCGAATGCAATACCGCCCCCGCTGCCCCGATTCTCTGGCCAACCTCCCGCTCCATTGTCACCTCACTCGTGAACAAGACCCCGAGGTACTTGAACTCCTTCACTTGGGGCAATACCTCCTTCCCCAGAGTGTCATGGATCTTTTTTTTTAATTTTCTCCCCTTTTTCTCCCCAAGTTGGAATGCCCAATTCCCCTCGTGCTGGCGTAGTGACTCACCTCATTCCGGGTGGCGGAGTTGCCTCCGCTTCCGAGACATAAATCTGCGCATCTTAACACATGGCTTGTTGAGCGCGTTACTGCGGAGATGTAGTGCGTATGGAGGCCCACGCTATTCTCCGTGGCATCCACGCACAACTCACCATGTGCCCCACAGAGAGCTAGAACCACAAATTATAGTGACCATGAGGAGATTACCCCATGTGACTCAACCCTCCCTAGCATCCGGGCCAATTTGGTTGCTTAGGAGACCTGGCTGGTGTCACTCAGCATGCCCTAGATTCGAATTCACGACTCCAGGGTTGGTAGTCAGTGTCTTTACATGCTGAGCTACCCAGGCCCCAAAGTGTTATGGATCTTAACCCCATAGAGCTTTTGAGGGATCAGCTAGACTGTAATGTGCTTGAGAAGCGCCCAACAAGTGCTACAGGAAGTGTGGGGTGAAATGTCACCTGAGTATCTGGACAAATTGACAGCTAGAATGCCAAGGATCTGCAAAACTGTTTCAAACAGTAACAAAATTCTTATTATTATTAAAAGAAAATAAGAGTTGTGCTTCAGTGTTTCTTAAAGTGTTCTGGGTGGTTGCTAGGATGGCTGCTTACCCCGAAGGCTCAGAGATTCTAGTCCAGAGATATGGCTTAGGGTACCCACTTCAACGCAAATCATTGGGATTATTTTTGCCTGTTTTATCATTCACCAGCAAAAACCTGGTCTGTACCTTAAAAAATAACAGCACACCTCTCTTCAATAATCCACATGATTTGTGGTATCATTCATGTTCTAAGCACAAAACCCCCTAACCCTAAGTATTAGCACTAATAGTAGTGATAATTGCCTTAGCAATCACACTAATTATAAAATTCACTTTTCATAATTCAGTCAAATTCATTGGATTAAATCAAATCCTACCCAACATTATATCCAACTGAATTCTGTTTCCCATGGAAATACATACCTTTACAGAAGCTTAATGTGTTGTGAATGCCCATGCTTTCTTTAAAATAAATGGAAACATGTATGAACATCCAACTGCATTTTACCCTAAGTAAACTGTCATATATTATAGTAATGCATATCATGCAAATGCTTCTTTATATCACACATTGTATATATTAAGAATTGAATAATGCATGATATGGCTCCTTAATTTCTCGATTATTTATTTATTTTTTGGGTGTACTACTTTATTAGGTTTAGCAGCATGCATAACCCCTGATTTCTCTGCAGGGTCTAAGACTGTATGTCATGACAGGCAAGGGGTCTCTCTAAGCCCCTCTTAGGAACCCAGCCTGATCTGGCTCAGCTAACAGGACAAATTCTCTCTCACTCTCTCTCTAACCTCCCCCTACACTCTCCACAGTTACTTTGCTAGTAGCAAACTAATTAAGCAGAACAAGCTTGCATCGCCAATGCCTCTGAGGTGAGATTTACAGAATAATCCAGTGTGGAACAGGGTTCTCCCTGTGCGGTCCCGGCAAGCTGCTCTCCTGAGCGAAGCCACAGGAAGACCATTGTCCTACCGCCCACTATAATGCTAATTTATTAGTTATTGTGCTCTGATTACTCATAAACATACTCATATTGAGAGGTTTTTGTATCCTGCAGTGACACAGCTCACTCTTTGTAGAGAGCATGTAAAGCTCTCATCTACATAATTAACCAGCACTCCAAATCCTCCTTTTTCATTGGGATTTGTGATCTTAACACAGGACATAATCAGGGCAACATCTGTTTAGGTCTCATCAGCACAAAAGCAACTGTTTTCAAATGTGTACATGTCGAGGAAATAAGCTTGGATGTGTTTTTATTGTCAAATGAGCATCTGACATTACGTCTCACAGCAGTGCCCTGCAGTGTGACATGGTATACCTTGTAGTAACTATTATAAACAAAAAAAAATCTGATTATTATTTAATTAGTAATAGCATGCTGTGACCACATATTAAAGGAGTTTCACCCCAAAAATGAAATCATCATTTACACACACTTAGGGTGTTCGAAGCCAATATGATTTTCTTTCTTCCCTACTACACAAACATATACATTTGGATGATTTTTTAAGATGTTCTTTTTTTATATATAATAGTAGATTTGGGCTGTTCAGCTCCAAAAAAGGACAAAAAGCACCAGAAAAATCTTACAAAAGTAATCATATGATTTACACACTATGGGCACTATTTTAAGGGTGCTTGAGATAAGCGCAGCTCTATTCCGTAAGTCTTACTGACAAAGACAATGTGGCATACACATCTCACATGATCTGTCATGGACCTGCCACATTAACACCATGGTAAAGAAGGCCCGTCAGCATCTTTACCACCTCACGTGCTTAAAGTACTTTAAACTGCCCTCTATGGTGCTATTTTTTTTTTTTTTACACCTGCACCATTGAGAGCATCCTGACAGGAAACATCACAGCCTGGTTTGGAAACGGCACAAAACAAGATAGACTGGCTCTACAAAGAGTGGTGCGATCAACTGAGCGCATCGCCCACATCAAACTCCCTGACATGCAGCCCATCCACAGCAAACGATGCTGTACCAAAGCCAGGAATATCATGAAAGACCTCAGCCATCCTAATAGTGGACTCTTCTCTTTGTTGCAGTCAGGGAAACGTTTCCACTCCCAGATGGCCAAAACAGAGAGAATGAGAAGGAACTTCTTTCCCCAGGCCATCCATGTCCTGAACCAAGGACAACACTAAGACTATATTTACTATTTAACACCACACACTTGAAGCAATATTACACTCTGCATTATCATATTATTATATTATCATGATTATACATCTACAACATCACCGCTATAACATCAGCCTGTTGGCAGGTCAACATTACTGCACAATTGCAATTTACCTTGCAAAATGTACATATTGCCAGTCAAACTGTTGCTGCTACCACCTCTACATCTATTTTCATACATACACATCTATTTGTATGTACATTATATTATATGTAAATTGTTTTTTTTTTTTTTATTGTGTTTTTTTTTATTCTATTTCTACTTCTTATCTATATATCTATAGTTTTTTGGAATGTGTATCGTTATGTATTTGAAATGCAGGAACTGAGTTTAGACTTTGCACTGAAAACAGAAGTGGTTCTGAAACATCTATGTGCAATGACCTATTTCTCAGAAAAATACAAAATTGTGCTTTGCACCACTTCATTAACATACAAAACAATACACCCACAGTTAGAACGGAAGGTTAGGAGGGAGAGAGAAAGAAAGAAAGAACACCTGTAAGTTAGTGTGCATGTGCCAGGAGGCCTGTTTCCCATCCCTGACTGCTTCCAGGGTGGTACTGGCCAGACCGGCCAAACACTCAAGGCTCTCTACTCTGCATGCACTCTGGGTCCAGCTCAGGATGCCCCAATATGTTTAACCTGATGGGAGCATCAAAGAGAGAGAGAGAGAGAGAGAGAGAGAGAGAGTGAACATATAAAGAAAAGGATAAATTCATGAGAGAAAGTCAGTAGCATAGTAAAAAGACCAACAGAAAAGAAAAAGGAAGCCAGAATGGCAGAGGGGGAACCTGATAGACTGGAAGGCGAAGAAAAATAATATGAAGTCAATGACAAGACAAATGACAAGGTCCCACCCCCCCAAAGGCATCTTTTTTCTTTCAGCGAGGTTAATGTTACATCTCCTGGTGCATTTCATTCACTGTTAGTAACGTTAGGAGGAACATACTCTGTCAAACTGATCTACATTCTGAAATGGCCATCCCTCCCCGCTCTTGAACATACACAATTCATCTTCTAAAGGCACGGCTGCCCGTCGTTGACCGCGGCCTACATTCATCAATGAGGAAAATTCTAAATACAGATCTAAGTACTGGCTGCACAAGATTTATTACACACTATTAGGATTACTAAAGAGGAAACTAGCACCCCTCTCTCCTTATTTAAAAGAAAAGGTTTCAAGTTATGCAGAGTGTTCACAAATAATAGCATTTAAGAAGTGAATGTGGGGCACACGTTGTGTTTAACTTCTTGAGGGTCATTTAAGAATAGTTCACCCAAAAATTTAAATTCTCTCATCATTTATTTAGCCTCATGCCATCCCAGATGTGTATGACTTTCTATATTCTGTTGAACTCAAACAAAGATTTTTAGAACAATATTTCAGCTCTGTAGGTCCATACAATTCAAGTGAATGGTGACAAAAAGTGTGAAGCTCATAAAGCACAAAAAGGCAGTATACTTAAAAAGTAATCCATGCTTGACACAGAGTGCTAGATGGCTAGGAAGTGTAATTGCGAGTGAAATAATGAACATGTCTAGAGATTGCCCTCTTTAAGCACCCCCAACCACCAGCTAAATTTGTCTGTGAGGTTAGGCTGAAGGGGGGTTCCATGCCGCCCCTGGTAAGAAGCCGCCCTGGGCAGCTGCCCATGTCGCCCATGCCTAAATCAGCCACTGTGCAGAAGAAAGAAAGTGAGTGAGTGAGTGAGTGAGTTAGAATGTTATTTATTTAGCTAGTTAGCAAGTGAGTGAGTTTGTTAGTGTGCTAGTGAGTGAACAAGTTAGTTTGTTAGTTATTTAGTAGGTTAGTGATCTTATGAGTAGGTGAGCTAGTGAGTGAAATATTTGGTATGTTAGTAAGATAGTGAGTGAGCTAATGTGTGAGTGAACTTCTGAGCATATTAGTTAGTTATTTAGCTAGTTAGTAGTTGAGCTAGTGAGTGAGTGAGCAAGAACATTAGTTAGCTAGTTTGTGTTGATAGATTAAGTGAGCTAGTAAGTTATTTAGTCTTTCACCTTTACTGCGCTAAGAATTGGCAATATTTTTGAAGGGTTGTGCTGCCTACAACAATATCCTAATTAGTTATTTGGCTTTTGGTACACATTTATTTAACATGCCTGGCCTGCACACCCTAAATGACGTTGAGCCAAAAAGGATATTATTTTGATGAAAGATTACAGAGATAAACATTTGTACGCTGATGAATCAAGCACAAGAATACCCCGAATGTTATTGAATGTCAGTTTTGACTTGAAATTTACTTCTATGTGTAAATATTCTTTATGTAAATTTGTAAGATAAAGTTTTCCTTCCCAAAATTGTCATAAATTATTTTGATTAGTTTCACCACAATTAGACAGAACAGCAGAAGGGTAGTGATGTTAAAAACTAAATTATAATGTCCTTCAGCAGTTTTGCAGGTCAGTTCAAAGAGATTGGGTCTTCTATACTTCACTGTGCCTGTAATCCTGATAGTCAACACTTTTCTGTTCCCTCTTCTCACTTACTTTTTCCCTTTATCTCCCTCTAATGTCTAGAGTTTTCTAAAATTGCCTTGACCTCTTCAACAAGCCTCACTTATCCTATTTTAACACACACACACACACACACACGCACACACACACACACACACACACACACACACACACACACACACACACACACACACACACACACACACAAGCACACACACAATACTAACCGTAAGTTTTCTTTCTCTCCTGTCCACTATGGAGAGGTAGTAGAGTGTGTCAAGCCTCTCATAGCCCTCAGAGATCATTCTTAAGTAAAGTAGCAACTCTCTCTCTCTCTATGTCTCTCTTCCCATGGGCATTCTCCTCACTGACAGATGCAAATTGCAAGGGTCCATTAAGCACAGAAATCCTGGCTGGATAAAATAGAGGACAGGGGGATTGTGGACAAACACACTGGGGTACAAGAAGAGACGACGAGCTTGTAACTACATCAGAATGACATTCCATCAGTCCCTGCTGCATTGGAAGGGATTTCATTTATTTAGTTAATGTGTGAGTTAGTTAGCTAGATAAACAGTCAGTTAGTAAGCAAGAAAGTTAGTGTATGAGACAGTAAGTGAGTGAGTGAGCTAGTGAGTGAGTTAGTAATTAAGCTAGTGAGAGAGTGTAGCGAGTGAGCGAGTTCATTATTTAGTTTGTTTTAGTTAGTGAGCTGGTGAGTGAATGAACAAGTGAGTTGTGAGCAAGTTAGTTAGTTAGTTAGTTTGCTAGTTAGATAGTTAACAAGCAAATTAGTGACTGGACGAGTGAGTGAATCAGTGAGTGAGTGAGTGAGTGATCGAGTAATTTAGTGTATTATTTAGTTAGCAAGTGAGCAAGTTAGTGAGCTACTTATTTAGTGAGCTTTTGAGTAAGGATGCTAGTGAGTGAGGAATTTGCTATGTTAATAAGATAGTTAGTGAGTGATTGAGCTAATGAGTGAGTGAACTTCTGAGTGAGTGAATTAGATATTAAGCTAGTTAGTGAGTGAGCCAGTGAATGAGTTAGTTATTGACTTATTGAGTAAGTTAGTTAGCTAGTTAGTTAGAAGGCTAGTAAGCATGTTCATTATTTAGTTAGTTATTGAGCTGGTGAGTGAGTGAGTGAATGAATGAATGAGTGAGTGAGTGAGCAAGTTAGTTATTTAGCTTCTTAGTTTGCTAGTGAGTAAACAAGTTAATTAGCTAGTTATATAGTGAGTTAGTGAGTAATCTGGCACATTAGTTAACTAGTTAGTGAGTAAGTGAGCTAGTGAGTGATTGAGCTTGTGAGTGAGTTAAATAGTTAGTGAGCTAGTGAGCAAGTTAGTTAGTATGTTAGTGAGTGAGCTAGTGAGTAAATAAAACAGTGAGGGAGTTAGCCATTTAGCTGTTTACTGTATTTAGAACATAGTGAGTGAATAAGCAAGTGAGTGAGCGAGCAAACTAGTTAGTAATCTTGATAGTTAGCTAGTGAGTGAGTGTATGAGTGATTAAGTGAGCTAGTAAGTTAGTTAGTCTTTCACTTGTTAGTTAGATTTCCTACAGCTATGCTAGTTGTACGTCTCTCCTGTCACTCTGCGGTCTTTTCTCAGATATTGCAAGAAGTTCAACTCAATTCAACATTTCAAATTCATTAGTTGGTAAGCAGTCGTGTAATAAGTGGGACAATGTAGTCAGCCGGTCACTATCCACTCTGCTTTTCGTCAGGGTCCTCCTTAGATCATATTACAGAAATCTCAAAGGATAGTTCATCCAAACATGAATATTATGTCATAATTTACTCATGCACATGTTCTTTTTTCCAGGAAACACAAAAGGAGACGTTAGGGACTGACAGCCTCAAGCCAAAAGTATACTTCGGTCAGACGTGAAAGGACGCGTGACAAAAAACTTAATTGTAATTAGCAGATTGCTTGATCACTGAACATTTTTCATAGCACGCATCTTTGAAAGCGCAGAATGCGCGTGTGCCTGGAATTCTTTGCACTAAGTAGTAGGCCTATAAGGTGGCAATACTCACATTTGAGCTGTTGCTGTCACAAAGAAGTGCTAGAAGAAGATGTTATCGCCAGTAAACAACAGGAGATGAAGGTAGAGACAACAACAGTGCATGTGCACTTCAAGAAGTCTTGTGTAAGGATGTCAGGAGATACCTGCACTTGTATAACTCCAGTCTGAAGGAATATTAAGACATCTCTATGGGTCTATACTCCTGAAGAGAAATACTGTCTCATAGTAGTTGTAGCGAGCATTCACCAAACACCTGTGTATGCGTGCACAATCATGTTGAGTATACTTTGACAGGCTCGTGTTAACACTGAGCGTTCACATCAAAATCAAAGTATACTTTGGGATTTAGTCAGCATTCACTTTCATTTATTTTTTCGTACTATGAAGTGAATGGTGATTGAGACAAACATTTAGCCTAAAATCCAAGGAACAAACAAGTCAAACAAAACAATGTTTGGGATGGTATGAGGGTGAGTAAATGACAACAGAAATTTAATTTCTAGATGAACTATTCCTTTAAGTTCTGACAATTTCAAATTAGGATTCTAAAGTCACCATAGTTACTACACAGCTATATCTCACTCTCAGTCTGGTGCTGGATGAAGCCACCAGCCTCATTACCACTGATGGAGTGTGATTAATGGAATGCTGATGTTTGAATATTCGGCTGGCCAGGTGGATGGAGGCGGAGCCTTGGCTAGAGTGACAAGAGCCTGATACAAAACACTCCATCACTATCCAGCCCCTCTCCCCCACAAAGCAGAGGAAAGAACAAACAGCCAAGTGTGGCGGGGGATCAAATCAACTGCTAGCTCCAGTAGGAAGGACCCCTAGATTACCAACCAACTTTTCTAGCCATGTCAGCTTTTCTGGTAGCAGCCCTCGACGACCAAGGCAACGGCCAGAACAATCTGACGAGACACTTGAGTGGGCAAGTAATTCATATTTCCTAAATGAAAGAACACAGACTACTGAGGGAGAAAAAACACCAACCCTCAGCATTTATTTAATTTTTTTGTGAGATGTGAATGTGGATACCGGAATCTCAGAAGACATAACTCAAGTAAATGCTTGTGCTACAAAACACAATAATTGAAATGTAGCCAAACAAAGACAACAATAAGCCAAAAACAGAGATACAAAAATAACATAAGCATTTCCAAACAAGAGAGGGCATCTGATACATTAAAAGAAGGGCACATCAAATACAATAACCACCCCAAAATCTCTTTATGAAATTATGCTAGCTGGCTTACGGTCAAGTACGCCGCTCCTGCTAAGAGGTGATTTTTTTGTGCTTTAATTAACCTTGCAGACTAATTGCTAATAATGATAACCCTCTCCTGCTGCAAAGACCTTTCCTAATGTTTAACATGTACCACAGATGCTGTGAGCAGGTCAGACACTGTTAAACAAGCTGTAATTGTCCTCACGTAACACAATTCAAGGAGAGGACAAACAACTCAGGCTATACTGTGGAAAAAAAAGAAATTATAGGTAGACATTACATAGTTGACCTATGAACCAATCACGGTGAAAATATGAAAGTCTAACAAGGCATCATCATAGATATCCTTCCGTCCTCGAATATATATATATATCTCTAAATTCATTATCTTTGTTTTTATAATGCCCTATAATACACCTTATAGATGTGTGTTATCACCAATTACTGTGCCCACATTTATAAAATATGACCTATGTAATTTTACCTATTATATAATAATAGACTAGTTATAAGACACTTATCTATTCATAGTTACACATTTAAAGAGTATAATGCTGTGAAACGCAATCAGCACAAATATTTCATGTTATAATGTGTTAAAATGCATTATAATATTTAAATATGTAACCAATAATATTTAAGTACTATAATGTATAATAAATAAAGTGGTTATACAAATTGATGGAACAATACATATATTGCATTAATATAACATGTTGAATTACAGTAATCATGCAGGTGACAATTCAAATCTGGCTTGCAGCAGATACTGATCCCTTTCCAACCATTTCAATAAACTGAAAAAATAAATAAACGTAAAATGTAAAAATTATAATCCGGGACATACATTCATAATATGTTATTTATACAGTATATAGTTTATAATATTCATAATACCGTATAATACACCTAAAACTTTGGTTGTATGCTGTCAAAAATAATTATAACTACAGATATAATAAATTATCTACTCATTAAAGAGTATAATGCATTAAACCACGATCAACACAATATGTCATGTGTTATAATACATTATACTCTTTAAAGGTTTAACTATTAATAGGTTGGAAAATAGGCAAAGTGGCCACACTGACCCAAAATCAAAAACCTCATAATGCATTATATATAGGAAGTTTTACCATTTTTCCATACATTTCTCCATAAGAAATAATAATAATAATAATAATAATAATAATAATATCGTAATGTGCTTGTCTACAACTAAAGGCTGATGTTGGATATATGTAGAAAGTGTATGCTGTTTTAGTAGTACATTTAACAAGAACATACTGTGTTTACATCGTACAAAAACACATTTATTAGGCTACTTCACAATGCAATGATAAATAAATATGTTCTTATATGTACAACTTCAAACCACATACACTTTTTAGCTGTTGAAGCAATATTCTTTTGTTGTAGACAATTTGTGCTGCTACTGCAGGCTGGTCAGTGAGTAAACTCCTAGCGTGGGTGCGATGAATCTCATTACTGTGATTTCATGTCACCTCCAGTCAATTCTGGACACTATGCTCGCTCTATGAAAATTACACCGTGTTTTTTAATGCAACTCTAATTGAAAATCATAGCAGGTCTGCCCTTTAGCAACCTGATCTAATTAGTGGACTTCAAAATCACGTCAAGAAAAGTTCTGCTCTGTCATCAACTGCGAACACGTTGTATACCACAGCCCACCGATAATTACAAGGACTGCTGATTACAGATATTACATGAGTGAACTGTAACAATTTATATTATTATAAACTGTTAACAGAGTTCATTTAGCTACTTGACAGACATGCTGTGATCATGAGTACCTGACTATGTTTATCAGTACTTGAGAACAACCAAGTGAAACCCAGAGCCTGCACGCTTATGAAATTAATGCTTTAGTTTACCCTACTATAATTAAATAAATAAATAAAATAAAAAAATCTCACCCTTTAGTAGTTCCAAGCCCATATCATGAAAGTGAATGGTGAATAGGGGCTGTAAAAAAATAAAATAAAATAATAATGTACAAATACATTAATGGTAGCGTATACGACTTATATATCTTGGCTATATTCCAAGACTTCTTAAGTCATAAAATAGCTTTGTATAAGGAACATCGTTTTTCTCTATTGTGTTTATTGTGCTTTTTTGTCATTTTTGCAGCATTGCAGCCCCTGGTCACTATTCACTTGTGTCAGCATAATATCTCCTTTCGTGTTCCACAAAAGAGAAAAAAATCAAACCAGTTAGGAACAACATGAGGATGAGTAAATAATCACAGAATGTTACTTTATTTTATTTTATTTATTTTTTTGGTATATTTGGTATTTAATAGGGATGTCCTCAGTTTACCAGTGTAACTACATTACAATTCTTTATAAGATTCACAAAACAAAACCCAGCAATTAATGGCAACAGATAAAAGCTGTGTTGCGTACGCTTCTATCGGTTATAGTTCATGGACTTGGTGAACAGATAATTAAATGCTAAAATGAAGATGGCGACTCTGACTGGTAAGTCTCACTCTAATAGACACTCATCATGACTCTCACGTCACTGAGACATACAGGAATCATTTCCAGGTGAAACAGTGTGCTACTGGCTTATGTTTACTCCTGAAAGGCTGACTGCAGGAGTTCAATGCTAATCCATTCACACTGTGTTTATAAGATTTCCCTTTAGTAAAAGCATAAAACTCATTCAAGGACATTCATCACAACACTGTCATGACTGAAGACGAAAACAAGCAAACAAACAATAAAACTTCTAAACACCATTCCAACTACACACTAGCTTACAGCAGTGTGTGGCACTTTGATGTGTTGTGAGGATCTACAAAAAACAACATGTGATAAAGAAGGCTTTTTCATGACACTGTAAAAGCGTGAAAAATTATAATGCAATTTACCAGTTACGTAGATAGTGAATACTTATTCCTGTAGTGCAAGGGACAGTTTTGTATAAGAAATGTTGTAACCACTTTTCAACGCCCTGCTATCAAACCCAAAGGGCATCATTCATGAAACATGAGGGGAATGAATGTCTATGTAAATTGTTCATAAAACCAGTTGTATTGAAATGAATGTGGCAATTAACATAAAAAGGTTTTTCAAATGCCTTTCAGCAATGAATAAATGAATGATGTGTATCCAAACTACTAAGTAACAATTCTAAAAATTTCAATTAATTATTATTTATTATTAATGCTTAATATAAAGTACAACATGTTCATATATATTCATATTTAAATTTTCATGAACTACTGATCTGTTGACTAACAAATTGTTAGATCATAATATCTAGCGCATCAACACATGTTATGGAACAGAACTTGTGATAACGAGAGAGAATGAATTAGCAGGACACTGGGATACTTGGTCAAAATGTATCAATGTACACTTCACAACTAAATCAGAGAACACTGGTGCTGCAAGACAGCCAAGCTAATTTCACCTAAATCAAATAAATAAATCCCTGAAACTACACTGACAAATATGGGGTCTCTTCCATTTGAGAATGGCAGCCATTCACAGCACTGATTGTTTACTTAGAACATAATGAGCCAGAGTCTAAACCACAAACACCACACGGAATCACACAATTTACTGCAAGACCTGTTAATTAAGTTATAGAGGGAATTGTTCAGGGAAATGTGCAATGTCAGTGCCACCAGCAGAACAAAAAATGGAATTGCACAAATAATTTATATTTAAAAACAGGTGTCTAGAACATTCCCCACCATCAGCCATTGGTCGAACAAGCAGATACTGTAGCCCCACTCCAAACTTACACCATTGGTTGAGCCAGTGGTTGTTGTTCAGGCTGGTTGCAATGCTCAAACTAACAGCAATGTTTTGAAAGTATGACAGAGCCATTTTTTTAACAATCAACTGGGAAAATATATTTTTTTTTTAACATCCAAAGAATAACACACTTCCGTTTAAAGGTTTGGTGTGAATTCAGAATGTACCTATGGGGTTGTTCAGCAAAGAGCCGAATGCAGTGATGATATAGTCTGCCTTCAGACCTATGACCTGTTCCTCATCCTTCACCTATTGTCCCGTTTCTATTTGCCCTGTTTGGCAGAACTCCATTCCGTGGACCCCCCCTTCAAGAAAACCCTCATGTGGAGACAGGTATGGTATGAATTTACACTTATCGTCCTTGACTAGTTCCATCAAAAAAATCATAAAAAGAAAAAAAAATCCATATCTTTGTAAAAGGACAGGTTCACCCCAAAAATGATGTGATCTTTTATTCACCCTCAAACCCATATGAATTGGAACACAAAAGCAGATGTCTTGCAGAATTTCCAAGTTGCTCTTTTCAATATGACCAGCAGCTGTCAATCTCCAAAAAGGACAAAATAGTGCAATAAAAGTATCATAAGTTTGAATATGTATAAGTGTAAATGAGAATCAGAAATCAGAAAAAGCTTTATTGCCAAGTACATTTTTTAAGCATACAAGGAGTTTGTTTTGGTGTTGTAGGCGTGTGTCACACATTCTCTAAATATAAGAAACAAGTATTAAAATATAAGCAATATAAATATGTCCACACAGTATATATTAAAAGTAAGAATACAAATAAAAGAGAGCAGTGCAGCAGAGTAAGTACAGTGGCATGTAGAGCCAGAGGTGGAGTGTGGAGAATGTCAGGGTGGGTACCGGGCCTTGTCGATAAGGCAAGTGGCAGATGGAAAGAAATTGTTCTTGTGGCGTGAGGTTTTTGTCCTGATGGACCTCAGCCTTCTGCCAGAGGGGAGTGTCTCAAAGAGATTGTGGCCGGGGTGGGAGAGATCAGCCACAATCTTTCCAGCACGCTTCAGGGTCCTGGAGGCGAACAGGTCCTGGAGCGGCGGCAGGTTGCAGCCAATCACCTTCTCTGCAGACCGGATGACATGCTGCAGTCTGCCCCTGTCCATGGCAGTAGTAGCAGCGTACCAGATAGTGATGGAGGATGTGAGTATGGACTCGATGATGGCTGTGTAGAAGTGCACCATCATTGTCTTTGGCAGGTTGAATTTCTTCAGCTGCCGCAGGAAGTACATTCTCTGTTGTGCTTTCACTTGAGGTCCTGGGAGATGATAGTTCCCAGGAAGCGGAAAGACTCCACAGTGTCAATTGTGGAGTCGCAGAGGGTGATGGGGGCAGGTGCAGGTGAGGCTGAGTTCTTCCTGAAGTCCACAACCATCTCCACTGTCTTTAGAGCGTTGAGCTCAAGGTTGTTTTGGTCAACCTCCCACCTGTAGGCGGACTCGTCACCATCAGATATGAGTCCGTTGAGGGAGGTGTCATCTGCAAACTTCAGAAGCTTGAAGGACTGGTGACTGGAGGTGCAGCTGTTAGTGTACAGGGAGAAGAGCAGAGGAGAAAGAAAGCAGCCCTGGGGGGATCCAGTGCTAATGGTCTGTGTGTCAGAGACGTGTTTCCCCAGCTTCACATGCTGCTTCCTGTCAGACAGGAAGTCAGTGATCATCATGCAGGTGGAGTCAGGCACACTTAGCTGGGAGAGCTTCTCCTGGAGCAGAGCCGGGATGATGGTGTTAAAGGCAGAGCTGAAATCCACAAACAGGATCCTGGCGTAGGTTCCTGCGGAGTCAAAGTACTGGAGGATGAAGTGGAGGGCCAAGTTGACTGCATCGTCTACAGACCTGTTGGCTCTGTATGCAAACTGCAGGGGGTCCAGGAGTGGGTTGGTGATGTCTTTGAGGTGTGAAAGCACAAGGCGCTCAAAGGACGTCATAACCACAGAGGTCAGGGCAACGGGTCTGAAGTCGTTAAGTCCTGTGGTCTTTGACTTCTTGGGAACAGGGATGATAGTTGGGGACTTGAAGCAGGCTGGCACATGACATCTCCAGTTATGTGTTGAAAATGTCTGTGAACACTGGAGACAGCTGATCAGCGCAGTGCTTCAAGCTGGATGGGGAGACAGCATCCGGTCCAGCAGCTTTCCGGGGGTTCTGTCTCCTGAAGAGTTTGTTGACGTCCCTCTCATGGATGGAAAGAGTCGTCACTGAGATGGGTGGGGGGTGGAGGGGGTTACCATTAAGGTGGGCTTTGGTGGGGGTGCCCAGGCCCCTGCTGAGGAGGGGGAGGTGGAGGTGATGCACTGTAGCTGGAGCTCTTGGAAGGTGTCGTGGGGGATGGTTTCAGGACTGTCACTTTGTTGGGAGGTGTTGTGGGGAACGGTTACAAGACTGTCCCTTTGTCTTTCAAAGTGGCAGTAGAACTTGTTCAGGTCATTGGCTAGGCATCGGTCGTTGATGGCCTGGGGGGCTTTAGGCTTGTAGTTGGTGATCTGCCTGAGCCCTTTCCAGACAGGCGCAGAGTCTTTGGCTGAGAGCTGGTGTTGGAGCTTCTCAGAGTACCGTCGTTTAGCCTCTTTCACCACCTTGCTAAACTTGTACATCGCCTCTTTAAATCTATCTTTGTCCCTACTCCTGAAGGCCTCTTCCTCATCAAACCTTAATCTTCTGAGTTTGGCTGTAAACCAGGGTTTGTCATTGTTGTAACTCACCCTGGTGCGTGATGGAACACAGCAGTCCTCACAGAAGCTGATATATGACGTCACAGCCTCTGTGTACTCATCCAGACTGTTTGTAGCAGTCCTGAACACGTTCCAGTCAGTAGAGTCAAAACACTTCTGGAGATCCTCCACAGCCTCACTGGTCCACTTCCTTGATGTCCTCACTAAAGGTTTGCAGAGCTTTAGTTTCTGCCTGTACGCAGGAATCAGGTGGACCATGACGTGGTCAGAGTGTCCCAGTGTATCACGGGGACGGCATGATAAGCATTCCTGACTGTGGTGTAACAGTGATCCAGAATGTTCTCCTCTCTGGTCGGGCATGTAATAAGCTGTCTGAATTTAGGGAGTTCATGAGTGAGGTTTCCTTTGTTAAAGTCACCAAGGACAATAACTAAAGAGTCCTGGTTGGTCAGCTCCACACACAGTATCTGAGAAGACTTAGGACACAGCATATTCATATAGAATACCTTTATGGCACTTTTTTGACCTTGCAGGAGATTTACAGAACTTAGTAATTGTATTTATCCTTGTATGAGAATACTGCAAAAACAATTCCCTTTTGTGTCCCACGTAATAAAGCAGAAAGTCTTACAAGTTTAAAACTAAATAATTAAATAATTGCAATTTTTAGTTGAACAATCCATTTAATTTAGAAGTGCACAAGTGCAAAGTTAATACATATAACAAAACCTGCAAAGGTCACATCTTTTATCTGCCTGTGAGATCATGAATCTCACGATGAGGGTGTTGTACTTTTTTAAAAAACATTAGGCATGATTCAATTTGATGAAGGCACATCAGAATTTTTACAGAGGATTTTCTTTCAAATTACAGAAAAGCAGATGAAATAGGATGGTTGAATCACAGCTGTACCTGAAAGAAACCCATGGGTGTAGTCGTGCGGTGCCAATGCTATTTTCTCGCTACTACGTTTCCATAAAATATCTCAGTGCACGTCAATGCACAATTGAGCACTCCATTCTGATTATTTACGCCTACAGGAGTCTTAAACTTAATATGGCTTATAAACAGCTTTAATGAGTTGAAGATGATGGCGGCCACATTAGCTGTGAACGTCTCTGCTGGAGAGTGTAAACAGATGTGAATAATTACTGTACTTTACTGTACTTTGTCCTAATGTGGTGGGTGATGTGAAGAACCATGTGTGAATTAGATCAGACTTAAAGGTGAAGTGTAAAAATACTTTCTATTCCAGTTTAATATGCAAAGATACTACTATAAGTACACTATTCATAGGTCAACTTTCCTAAGAGTGTATACACTGTGGCAAAATTGATCTGTTTGATTGAGCAGACTTAAATGCCAACTGAATCAACCAATGGTGGCTGTTTGAGGCGAGATTACCTGTTTGTCCGAACAATGAATTTGCATACTTTTTACACCTTGAAGGAAAAGTTAACATTGTATGTTCAATAAAGACATACAAATATATCATTGCTGGTGTTATTTGTTTAAACAGACTATGTTTGGCTTTAGTTCTGACTTGACTTGAGGATCATTTCAAATGATATAACGATTTTATGCAGAAATCCAGGTAAATCTAAAGGGTTCACATACTTTTTTCTACAACTGTATGTCACAAGTTCATTTGAGCACTTAAATAGGTCAGTAAGAATAATGTTTCACTGTAGCAAACTCAATTGAAACTTTTCTTCAAATTATTTTTGGGGTAACACTTTAAAATAAGGTTTGATTTGATAAAATTAGTAAAACATTTGGTATCATAAAGAAATACTGAACCATATATTTTGCGAGAATCGGCTTGACAATATAAATAATGTTTAACATAAAACTGAAACAAAAAGACAAACATACAAAGGTGTCGGACAGCTGTCCGGAAATCTCTCACACTGCAGCTTCGAGTCGGCCTTTATCCCTATCTGAGGCTTGATTAGCCTGGTTAGTGGCCGGGTGTGCGGAATCACGACCTGGCCCTGCCCTCCGCCCTGTCACAGATATATTTTCAAAGCATACATTAATCTTTGTTAATGTTAATTTATGAAAATATAACTGTTTTAACTTACACCTTTAAGTGTTGAATAAGTATTAGTATATGTTGAAATCAACATGAACTAAGAATAATTGTTGTAAAAGTATTGTTCATAGTAAGTTAATACTAAATTATGTTAAAGGATACAAACTTAATGTAAAGCGTTACAAATTTTGGAATTTCAGTTTTCTACTTTGAAATATTTTCTACTACATTTAGACAATTTATTTATCTAATCAGTTAAAGATCATTTTAAATTATTTGTATGTAATCAAATTCATATTCAAGAACAAAGCTTTAACCATTCCCTAACATTACAACCAGCACTTCTGTGTATCCCCCGTTTCTTAGTTCTTTGTAGTTGCTTCTTATTTCTTGTCTTTTGTACTTTTTTATAGAAAGATGTCTTTATGTGCCTGCACTTTGTCCTAGCCCTGTCCCTAAAACAATATCATGGAAAAAAAAATCCCTCAGTACATCTGATGCACATTTTTCACAGCTTTGTCTAAATGGACCTGATCATGACATGGTTAGCTGGATGGCATCACTACCGGAGTGGAAGGGTATATAGTGGATGGGTCTATAGCTCACCGGAGAGCCCCTGTGTGTGAGTGGGACAATTGACAGTAATCTCCCCCTGAAAGCAAAGGCAAGTCTGCAATAAATGAGAGTGGAGAGGCTTACGATGTCAGTAGTGTTAGAGGGAGAGAGAGAGGACACTCTCGAACTCCTCTTCATAAAGCTCTGCTTCACACTTCCCTCACACCAAATATTAATAAGCTTCACTCTGTTGCCTGATGTTGACTTTCACTTCCTATCTCTCCAAGAGCTTCTCTGCTTTCCTAGTCTTCTCTAACATGTAGTCTTTTTTTGTGTCTCGTGGGGGGGGGGGGGGGGGGGGTTTGGATATATTAAAAAATAAAAATAAAAAAAAGGTTACAATGAAAACTAAAAGGAGTTTTATAGCTTTGGCCCCATCCACACTATTACTGTTGAAGTCAGAAGTTTACATACACATTTGCCAAATACATTTAAAGTAAGTTTTTAACAATTCCTGACATTTAATTGTAGAAACCGTTCCCTGTCTTAGATCGGTTAGAATCAATACTTTTTTAAGAATGTGAAACGTCAGAATAATAGTAGAGAGAATGGTTTATTTCAGATTTTATTTCTTTCATCACATTCCCAGTGGTCAGAAGTTTACATACACTTTGTTAGTATTTGGTAGCATTGCCTTTAAATTGTTTAACTTGGGTCAAACATTTTGGGTAGCCTTCCACAAGCTTCTCACAATAAGTTGCTGGAATTTTGGCCCATTCCTCCATACAGAATTGGTGTAACTGAGTCAGGTTTGTAGGCCTCCTTGCTCACACACGTATTTTCAGTTCTGCCTACAAATCAGATTGAGGTCAGGGCTTTGTGATGGCCACTCCAATACCTTGACTTTGTTGTCCTTAAGCCATTTTGCTACAAACTTTGGAGGTATGCTTGGGGTCATTATCCATTTGGAAGACCCAATTGCGACCGAGCTTTAACTTCCTCGCTGATGTCTTGAGATGTTGTTTCAATATATCCACATAATTTTTCTTCCACATGATGCCATTTTTTTTTTTTTGTGAAGTGCACCAGTCCCTCCTGCAGCAAAGCACCCCCACAACACGATGCTGCCACATCCATGCTTCACGGCTGGGATAGTGTTCTTCGGCATGCAAGCCTCACCTTTTTTCTACAAACATTACAATGGTAATTATGGCCAAACATTTACATTTTTGTTTCATCAGACCAGAGGACATTTCTCCAAAAAGTAAGAGCTTTGTCCCCATGTGCACTTGTAAACTGTAGTCTGGCTTTGTTATGGTGGTTTTGGAGAAGTGGCTTCTTCCTTACTGAGCATGTCAAATCAAATCAAATCAAATCACTTTATTGTCACACTACTGTGTACACAAGTGCAACAGTAGGTGAAATTCTTGTGTGCAGTTCCGAGTAACATAGCAGTCATGACAGTGACGAGACATAAACCACTTTACAATAAACAACATATTTACACAAAACAATTTACATAACAAATGTACACGTACTTACACAACAATTTACATAACAAATGTACACAATACACACAATGTAGAATACACATACACTAGATGCGGGTATAAATATATATAAACACTAATTGAATTGGGAGAATATATTGACAGAGTGATGATTAATAAAGTGCAGTGCTGATTGTTGATCGTGAGAGATCATGTGTTCAAAAGTCTTATTGCTTGTGGGAAGAAGCTGTCATGTAGTCGGAGGTGCGGTATAATGTAGACGATATCAGCGTAAACCTCGATATCGTCATCGGAGGCAGACCGGAACATCTCCCAGTCCGCGTGATCAAAACAGTCTTGTAGCGCAGAGTCTGATTGGTCCTACCAGCACTGGATCATTCTAATGGTGGGTGATTCCCGTTTCAGTTTCTGCCTGTAAGCGGGCAGAAGCAGAACGGAGGAGTGGTCGGATTTGCCAAATGGTGGGCGGGGGAGGGATTTGTAGCCATCCCGGAAAGGAGAATAGCAATGATCCAAAACCCGGTCCCCTCTTGTGTTAAAGCTGATGTGTTGGTGGTATTTTGGTGCTATTGTTTTAAAGTAGGCTTTGTTGAAGTCCCCGGCAACAATGAACCCGGCCTCAGGGTGCGCGGTTTCCTGCTGACTTATACACTCATACAGTTCCCTGAGTGCCCGGTCTGTGTCGGCTTGTGGGGGGATGTACACAGCAGTGATAATGACCGCTGTGAATTCCCTCGGTAGCCAGAATGGTCGACACAGAAGCATGAGAAATTCCAGATCAGGAGAGCAGAAAGACCTGATAAATTGTACATTCCTCTGATCACACCATGATTTGTTGATCATAAAACATACACCTCCACCTCTGCTTTTACCTGAGAGGTCAAACCCGTGGGTTCGATGGCCGAGTCTGGAATCTCCGCGGACATCCAGGTTTCCGTAAGACAGATAACACAGCAATCTCTCGTCTCTCGTTGGAAAGAGATCCGCGCTCTCAGCTCGCAGAGCTTGTTGTCCAGAGACTGAACATTTGCCAGTAGTATACTGGGTAGCGGGGGGCGATTTGCGCGACGTCTTAATCTGATGAGAACGCCGGCTCTTTTTCCTATTTTCCGTCTGTGTTTCCACGGCCGGGCAGCCCAAACAAAGGGATCCGCTGGCGTGTTTGTAGACCGCGGGTCGGCATTGAGGAATGTGAAGTCCGGTTTTCGGTGTGTGATTGCCGAACCAATGTCCAAAAGCGTTTGTCTGTCGTACACAATAAGGCAGACAACATCCAAGACAAAAAAAACACAGAACTGTAAACAAAACAAACAACTCTTGTTTTGACGGAGCTCGCGACGCAGCAGCCATACTCGGCGCCATCTTGAAGCATGTCGATATAAGACTTGTTTTACTGTGGATATAGATACTTGTCTACCTGTTTCCTTCAGCATCTTCACAAGGTCCTTTGCTGTTGTTCTGGGATTGATTTGCACTTTTCGCACCAAACTACGTTCATCCTGAGCACTCTGATGCCTGTGTAGTCTCATGGTGTTTATACATGCCTACTATTCTTTGTACAGATTAACATTGATGAAAGGATGAACCAGACTTGTGGAGGTCCACAATCTTTTTTTCTGAGATCTTGGCTGATTTCTTTTAATTTTCCCATGATGTCAAGCAAAGAGGCAATGAATTTGAAGGTAGGCCTTAAAATACATCTAAAGGCACACCTCCAATTCACTCCAATTAGCCTATCAGAGGCTAATTGGCTAATTGCCTAAAGGCTTGACATTATTTTGTGTAATTTTACAAGCTGATAAAAGGCACAGTTAACTTAGTGAATGTAAACTTCTGACCAACTGGAACTGTGAGATAGCCAATTAAAAGTGAAACAATCTGTCTGTAAACAATTGTTGGAAAAATTACTTGTGTCATGCACAAATTAGATGTCCTAAACAACTTGCAAAACAATAGTTTGCTAATATGATATCTGTGGAGTGGTTAAAAAATGATTTTTAATGACTTCAACCTATTGTTAGTGTATGTAAACTTCTGACTTCAACTGTACATATATAACCTCTAATCCACACTAAAACAGAGCATTTCGAAAACATGCTTTGGAAAATTATGACAATAGGAACCGGAAAACTTTTCAGACCAAAATTGATTAGTTCACCTCACCTTGCATCCTCATTTTCCAAAGTGTGCGCTTGTGAAGAGTGTTATTGAAATTTGATGGAGGAAAACAAAATTCTAGTGCGGAAGAGAAGCTTAAAATGGGCTTAAGGGCATAGGAGGACCTTTTTGGGTTTCAAAAATATTTTTTTTTTATTGTGTAGTGTTTTAAAAAACACAACCAATACACTGATCACAAGAACCGATAATGCAACATAACAAAACTTTTTAATGGATAAATCTCACGACACCTGTCAAGAACATAAGCAGGTCATTTATTTATCCAAATTAAAAATAAATACATTATATTGCCACAATACTTATTTTGTGATTTTTATTTTAGTTTTTGCATTGTGTCTTTTTTCCATTTAAAAAAAAAAATAAAATAATTATTCACATTACAATAATCTAATATAATATAATATGACAATGTTTTTGTATTTCATATATATTGCATAGTGATTCAAAATCCATACAAAGCAAAAAAAATTCCTTAATCAAGAGGCTCCATTGCTAAATCTAAAGTGATGCAAAGAACCACCGAAGAACCTTTATTTTAAGCGTGAACTCAGATTTCTATTTCTTTCTTGTTTTTCTTTCTGGTGCCATCTTCCTTGCTTTCTCTTTTTTCTTTCTCTCTCTTCAGCTACGTCTGAGTTCTCACCTCCTCAGCAACTGCTTGTACTGCATGTTGGTAAAGCACTTTCTGAAGACCACAAACACATGGTGGGCACCCCAGCACAGGGCAGAAGTGCAGCAGTTGAAAGCTGTATCCCCAGTGCCCAGGACAATCACAGTGCCTCAAAGTTTTCAGCAGCTCAGAATGACAATTACACATCCCTGAAACCCAAACAAGAGAAGAACAAGACTAAAGTGAGAAAGACAAACATAATTTCTCAAAACTATTAAAAAACTAATAAGTTGTACATGTTGAAAGCAGTTCTTTTCACTTTATTAATTATTTGTCATGAGTTCAATGCGGCCGAGCACATGGTTAGCATGGGTGCTCCATGATTAGCACGACAGCCCGCAATATGCAATAAATGGTCAAAATATAGCTATTTAATTCGAGTTGATAACGTTGTTTCAGAGTTATGAATTATCATCGACTTACATATTTGGTCATTTAACCCCCCTGTGATCTCTGTTAACTGTGAGTTATGTATTACATTTGGCTGAGTGAATTTCATATGTGTCTTAATTGAATGTAATACATCAGACAATGGACTCGGCAGTATTCACATTGAGGATGTGGTTGGCGTACTAACTGCACAGCTACATTCATTAATTTCATGTCATATGTATTAAGGATATATGTATTAATGAAAACGGTATATATTGTTTCAGTGCTTATGTGTACATTCTGGAAATCTTATACTGCTTGTAAAGAATATGAGATTTGAGTATCACTCTGTTAGTTTTAAATACTGCATATGGAAAATGTTTGAAGATATTTGTGTTTATATCCAGTCATTACTATGCAAAGACGTGATACCTGTATTGATAATGTGCTGAACTGTTGTAAAATGCATATGCTGTTATTGGAATTTATAGTAAATACAGCGATGAGAAGCCATCACATCAGCATTCTTCATTTAATTATATTATACTTCTTTTTTAGGAGTACTACACATACAGGCTTGAAACGATGTGAGGATGAATAAATGACCCATTTTTTTCAATTTTCAGTGAACTGTCCCTTTAAGGGCTCATTGACAGATCACGTCACTCTCAAATTATTCTGCTTTTGACCCTGTTTCAACACGTCCTTTTGAATTTGTACTGTATTTCATAGTTCCTGGACATTTCCCTTATATCAGTGATTTCATCCTCCAGATCTATCGGTGAGCAACTTTTATTTTTAGACATATTAAGACTGACTGTACTTACAGTATTTCAGAATGTGATAATACATGATTCTGAATCTATCGACATCTGATCAGATCAGCTGTTCTGGGGTTTAAAATCCTCTTTGTGTCACCACTCTCTCCCTTACATGACAGAAAACCTTCACTTGTAATTTTGAGCCACGGTGGGACAAAGTGTTTTACAGGCTCTTCAGGAATAGTTTACCTCAAAATGAAAACCATTAACTTGCCACCCATGTAATTGAAAACTCCTGATGTTGTTATATCAATGCAAATAGCTCTTAACAGTTTGCTTGAAGTGAAAATCAGTCCACATTTCCTTTTTAATTAATCATTCGCACGATCGTGCAGAACATCTCAGGTTTTTAAATCCATGAGGATCTCTTTCTCAATGGTGTTGTGGCAGTGAAGACAGCCATCTCATCAGCAAGATCACGTGATCTTCGCTTTTAAATTACGTACATCACTTAAAGTGTGATTGTGTCACTCAAGGCCAGCTAGAAGGCCTGGACAGGGACATATCTTAAAGACCACACCCACCAAGAACAAATAAATTAATCTGATTGGCTGATGAATCTGACAGTCTGACTTTTGATGCCTATTCATTTGCACTGTTGAGGAATTCTGCAGATATTCTGAAGGCCTGACGGGGTGGAGCTCTGACTCACGCGGTGCTTCGGCTAAGGAGCATGCAATTTGTGAAACAGCTGACACACTTTGCTTATAAGCATCGAGGGATTAATTCTGATTGGATAGACTTTTTTTTTTTTTTTTTTTTTGCTATTCATTTGTAGATGAATTAGGAGTGGAAACTGATTGAAAATACACTACCGATCAAAAGTTTTGAAACACGACTGAAATGTTTCACATGATATTTTGTAGACAAAAATATAATTGTGCCAACATATTCATTTATTTTAAATACAATTTTATTTAATTTAAAAAAGTTTTTGAAAATTGATGACCAAATGGACCAAATAATTAAGAAAAGCAGCCAAAAAGTGCCCAACATAGATGGGAACTCTTTCAATACTGTTTAAAAAGCATCTCTGGATGATACCTCAAGAAGATGGTTGAGAAAATGTTAATAGTACATGTTGGAAAATTCTAGGTAAAGGCTGACTTCTTTGAAGATGCTAAAAAATAACACAGTTTTGATTTATTTTGGATTTTGTTTAGTTGAAACATAATTCCCATAGTTCCATTTATGTTATTCCATTGTTTTGATGATTTTACTATTATTCTAAAATGTGAAGATTAAAAATATAATAAAGAATGATTGTGTTTCAAAACTTTTGACCAGTAGTGTACATAGGCAAAAAGGTGAATGAGAATGAAAGAATTAAAAACCATTTATTTTTTAGGCATGTTACACCAGCAGAAAAGGCTTTGCTGGCCCTGATAAATTGCCACTGCATGGGTGTGATTAAATAATGCCTGTATTTTTGGATGAACTATACCTTTAAGACAATTAAAGAGTTCATCTCGAGGTCTGCAACATTTTGTTACCTCAAGTGCTTGTATAGAGTCCAACAACCCATGGCAAACTGTTTTAATGCAGTGAGCTACAGAAAGAAAACTAAACTTTGGACTCAGTTTGATTCGTTCTGTGAGGTTCTTTCACATAAATTTCCATTTTCATTCAATTCTGATTCCAATATTGTGAGCCTCCATTAATCTAGGCAACAGGAACAAAAACATCTCATCTTCCTTTTTGTTTTTTTGTGATCATTCAGAAATATCTCCAGAAACAGCAATTAAATCTGGCAATTACATTTACAAACCCTGCCATAAACCAGTTTTGTCAAAAGCACTGTCCCCACCCCTTCTTTAAAGTATGCCAATGGATAAGTGTAACGTGGTTGAAGCCAGACTGAAAATAATTAGCTACAGGAAACGTTTTAGGCCAATATTCGGAATAAATACTGCAGATTACAGTTCATAGTTAAAAAAGTGCTGTAGCACTACCAGTAATGGTGATGCCATGCTACTTTTATATACCAACTTACTTAATTGGTAAAACAAACAAAAAAAACAAAAACAAAAAAACACCATATTTATTTATACTCTGCTTTCCATTTTCAAATAAAAGCAATCAAATCTTTTGTGGAACACAAAATGAGAAATTTTGAAGAATGTCTGAGCATCTTAAAATGAAAGCATATTACTTTTACTTTTTTTCTTTCTGATGGAGTAAAATGATAACTGTATGCTTTCATTGGATGGAAAAAAGTGACATTCTATAAAATCGCTCCTGTGTTCCACGGAAAAAAAGTTAAACGGGCTTGGAATGACACAAGTATGAGTAAATAAAATGGGGCAGCTGTGGCTCAGGTGGTAGAGTGGGTCGGCCGCTAGTCGCAGGGTTGGCGGTTCGATTCCTGGCCTACATGACTCCACATGCCGAAGCGTCCTTGGGCAAGACACTGAACCCCAAGTTGCTCACAATGGCAGACTAGCACCTTGCATGGCAGCTCATTGGTGTACGAGTGCAAGTATGAATGTGTGTGTGAATGAATGAATGGGACAAGGTGTAAAGTGCTTTGGTAACCGCTAAGGTTAAAAAAGGCGCTATATAAGTCAAGACCATTTACCAAATAATGACAGTATTTCATTTTTAGGTGACCAATTCCTTTAACATATATTATTATACTCTGGTTTGATATACATAGGGCAGAAAGCATAACTGTATCCTTTACAATTGTAAAGAGAGATGAGAAATGGGAGAATTTACAAGAAAAAAGATCAATTTTCTGACATGATTTTGACTCCTTCCTGCCTCTAATGCCTATTGTAAATACAATGCCCCTCTGCATGCTTGCCACTGTTTAAGATCATTACCATCATTACACATAATCACACACATAATGTAATCTTGGTGGTTTCAGTGGGAGCAATGTTTAGACATAGGCTTCAGGCCCCCAATATCTCCAAAACCCCAATTATCATCTATTCAACAAAATGAGGTCATATATTCAGTACATAATATCTCGATTGCGATACGCAAGTGAGATATATTTTGTTGTTTAAATGCACAAAATACTGCCTCCACTCCAAGGCGTGTTCCAGTCTTAATAAGATAAAAACTCTTTGGCAGAGATGGAAGGATTCTGAAGAACTGTAACACGAGAACTTCATGAGATCCCTTGTGACTGAGAAGGGAAGCAGAAGACATTCCTAATGAGGCACTAAGTGATTGAGAGATGGAGGACTAGGGCATTTCTGTCAGAAACAATCAGCTCTCACCATGTGCTTTTGGTAAAGTCAATATGATTTCAAGGAAGTCTCATGCTATTTGATGTATTACAACTAGAGTTGAGTGATAGAGCTAAAAAAATAAAAAATAAAAAATATATAGTATAGTATAAAATTATTATATATTATATTTTGTAAATATTTTCAATAAATAGCTCAATATTTGTAAGCGTATTTGCTCCAAATGGATTAAAAGGGTTATTTATTTCAAGCAGAGGGACCATCATTTCAACCAAACAACAAATAGATTTCAAAATGTTTAATGCAAATAAAAAAATAAGTAAAAATCTAGGTAAAGGGATCTGGGTATCTCAGCGAGTATTGATGCTGACTACCACCCCTGGAGTCACAAGTTCGAATTCAGGGTGTGCTGAGAGACTCTAGACAGGTCTCTTAAGCAACCAAATTGGCCCGGTTGCTATGGAGCGTAGAGTCACATAGGGTAACCTCCTTGTGGTCGCGATTAGTGGTTCTTGCGCTCAATGGGGCACGTGGCAATTTGTGTGATTATCGCGGAGGGTAGCATGAGCCTCCACATGCTGCGAGTCTCCGTTGTATCATGCAAAATGAGCCACGTGATAAGATGCGCAGATTGGCGGCCTCAGAGGCGGAAGCAACTGAGACTTGTCTTCCGCCACCCAGATTGAGGTAACCGCGCCACTATGAGACCCAACTAAGTAGTGGGAATTGGGCATTCCAAATTGGGAGAAAAGAGGAGGAAAAATGTATTCACATTTTTTTTTTTTTTAAATCTATGTAAAAATAATCAAGACAGTTTTCCATTTAAGGCACATTATACAGTATATACACTATACATATAAACTAAAGAAACTAAACTAAACAAAGAAACGTCCCTTTTTCAGCATACTGTATTTAACAGATAATTTTTGTAAAAATACAAATAACTTTACAGATCTTTATTGTAAAGCGTTTAAACAAAGTTTTGCATGCTTGTTCAATGAACCATAAACAATTACTGAACATGCACCTGTGGAACGTCTTTAAGACACTAACAGCTTACAGACTGTAGGCAATTAAGGTCACAGTTATAAAAACTCAGGACACTAAAGAGACCTTTCTACTGACTGAAATTTTTTTTTCTCATCAGCATGAACGTGCCTTAGGTATGCTGCAATGAGGCATGTGAACTGCAGATGTGGCCAGGGCAATTAATTGCAATATCTGTACTATGAGACACCTAAGACAGCACGACAGGGAGACAGGAAGGACAGCTGATCATCATTGCAGTGGCAGACCACGTGTAATAACACCTGCACAGGATCGGTACATCCGAATATCACACCTGCATGGTCTGGGGTGAAGTGTCACAACATCATCGGACTGATCTTGTTGTCATTGCAGGCAATCTCAATGTTGTGCGTTACAGGGAAGACATCCTCGTCCCTCATGTGGTACCCTTCCTGCAGGCTCATCCTGACATGACTCTCTAGAATGACAATGCCATCAGCCATACTGCTCGTTCTATGTGTGATTTCCTGCAAGACAGGAATGTCTGTGTTTTGCCATGGCCAGCGAAGAGCCCAGATCTCAATCCCATTGAGCACATCTGGGCCTGTTGGATCAGAGGGTGAGGGCTAGGGCCATAATGCCAATTGGGCCAGAAATGTCCAGGAACTTTGCAAGTGCCTTGGTGGAAGAGTGGGGTAACATCTCTGGTGCAGTCCATGAGGAGGATATGCACTGCAGTACTTAATGCAGCTGGTGGCCAGACCAGATACTGACTGTTACATTTGATTTTGAATTATTCAATTTCTGTTAGTCATATGTCTGTGAAACTTTTTCAGTTTATATCTTTGTTGAATCTTTTTATGTTCATACAAATATTTACAGGTTAATTTGCTGAAAATAAAAGCAGTTGAAAGTAAGAGGGCATTTCTTTTTTTGCTGAGTGTATATATATATGATTACGCACGCCCGGTCCCGTATCAGGCTAATTAAGCTGTCCCAATGTAACACAGTTCAAGTTCGTGGGCAAGGAAGAGGCGAGAAACCGGCTTGACATATAAACTAAAGGTTTAATGTACAACTCAAAAGACAAACACATAAGATAACGGACATGTCCGTAATTGAGCTCTCTCTCTCGATCGCCGTCTGCGAGTGGCCTTTATCCCTCTTAACGGCTTAATTAGCCTGATACGGGACCGGGCGTGCGTAATCACACCCCGGTCCCGCCCTCCACCGTGCCACAAACACACACATATATATATATATATATATATATATATATATATATATATATATATATATATATATATACACATACAAACACACACCGATCAGCCACAACATTAAAACCTGCCTAATACTGTGTAGATTCCCCTCGTGCTGCCAAAACAGCACCAACCTGCATCTCATTCTGCATTCTGTGAGGCTATTCTTCTCACCACAATTGTACGGAGCGGTAATCTGAGTTACCGTAGACTTTGTCAGTTTGAACCAGTCTGGCCAATCTCTATTGACCTCTCTCAGCAACAAGGCGTTTTCGTCCACTGAACTGCCACTCACTGGATGTTTTTGGCACCATTCGGAGTAAACTCTAGAGAATCTAGTGAAAATCCCAGGAGATCAGCAGTTACAGGAATAGTCAAAACTGCCCAGAGAGATCACATTTTTCCGCATTCTGATGGTTGATGTGAACATTAACTGAAGCTCCTTACCCGTATCTGCCTGATTTTATGTACTCCACTGCAGCCACACGATTGGCTGATTAGGTAATCGCATGGATGATTGTTGGTGCCAGATGGGCTGGTTTGAGTATTTCTGTAACTGCTGATTTCCTGGGATTTTCACATGATAAAATGCGTGGATTGACTGTCTCAGAAATGGAGGCAACTGAGACTTGTCCTCCGCAACCTGGATTGAGGTGAGTAACTGTGCCTCCAAGAGGACCTACTAGTTTGGAATTAGGAGTAAAGGGGATAAAAATGTATACAAAATTAAATAAAATAAAATCTAGGTAAAAATAATGAACAGTTTTCCATTTAAGGTACACTATTGCTAATTACAGCTACAATACAACAGCTAATTGGCTAATTGTCTAAAGGCTTGACATCATTGTCTGGAATTTTCCAAGCTGCTTAAAGGCACAGTTAACTTACTGTATGTAAACTTCTGACTCACTGGAGTGATATAGTGATATAGTCAATAAAAAGTGGAACAATCTGTCTGTAAACAATTGTTGGAAAAATTACTCATGTCATGCACAAAGTAGATGCCTTAAACGATTTGCCAAAACTATAGTTTGCTAATATGATATCTGTGGAGTGGTTAAAAAAGTTGTTTTAACTTCTGACTTCAACTGTGTATATATATATATATATATATATATATATATATATATATATATATATATATATATATGTTCTTTACTAAAATATGTAAATATATGAAAGTATATTAATTCAGAGTTTTGAATCTGAAAACTGACAGTTTGAACTCACTAAAATGAATTGAACGTATTAACAATTCAATCACTATTCTATAGAAAACATCAAATGACACCCAATGGTCAAATCACAATCATATTATTATAATCACAATATTCACAATGTTTTAATTTTAAATGCTTACATTTTATATTGGCAGCTAAATCAATGCATATATGGGTATTTCACCAATCCTTAAATGCAACATGAATCAACACCTCAAAGTCTTTTGATTAGCGAGTATAACCTTTTTCAACTATCCTTTTCACACTAAAACACAAAATGGAGTTGCTGCGATATTTTGATTTTTTTAAAAGCACCCCATGTTTTATCATCCAGATATGAGACAGGAACTCTCCACCCACCGTTCTCCAATTCAGCCACTCTGCCTGACTAAAAAAGACAAGGGCAGTGAAGTGAAAGCACACAGCATGATTTAAAAAGTTAAACTCGTTATTAATTAAACAAGTCATTAAATCATACAATAATTAGACACCCACCTCTCATCAGACACATCTCTACAAGCTGGCAATAACACAGTAATTACCACCTTTTTTAAATTTAACCTCCACCAAACAAGCCAGTGTGTGGTTTGTGAATAAACGCTCTCCATCGCTAACCAATAACCAGCCTGTCACTATGCGGCCCGTGTAAAAATAACAGACACCAATGTAATATGTTTGGCATAAGATAAACGCATTAATAACATTACAATTACATTTTAATCACAATAAAAACCTCTTACTAATTGCTCTATCAAATTTAGTTCAATAGCGTAACTGTTGTTTTAATGGTTGATAAGTAACATAGTTTTCCAAAATAGAGGTCACAGGTGTGTGTGTGTATCAACTATTTCATGACGGCTTCCATTGGGGCTCATCCAAACAATGGAGAGTTGTAACTATCCATTTTATAAACATTTATATATTTTATATTTATATATACTGTATATACCACACAAAAAATATCCATGTGATGAAAGTGTGGTATCACACATTACGCGGTGCATATCATCACTGATTCTCATTAGTGCATCTCAAACACATAATGTTGAATCCTGCTAAATAGCTGTAATGATATTCTGGCATTTCTACAAACCAAAACTGCCAGTGTGTCAAGACTAATGAACTATGTATGAAACAGGTACTTGAGTTCGTTAGTAAATATATATATATATATATATATATATATATATATATATATATATATATATATATATATATATATATATATTTGGACCTCTGTGGGTCATTTTGAAAGTCAGTGTTTCTTACATAGTTCAATAGTCTTGACACACTGACAGTTTTGGTTTGTAGAAATGCCATATGCAGTATGTATATATATATATATATATATATATATATATATATATATATATATATATTTATATATATATATATATATACACACACACACACACACACACACACACACACACACACAATTGGTTTGATTGATTTTAATAAAGTGCTCCCTAATCTTCGTGTTTGTGTGCTTGGGAGTTCACTTGGGAGTGAATCATTCTTACATGCTCTTAAAACATAAAAATGACCCATGACATACAAAGTTTATATTCAATGTTGGAGTAATGAGTTACAAGTAACATGCATTACATAATCAGATTACTTTTTTTTGAATGAATGTATGTTACTCATTGTGAATTTACACTTTTATACCAAAGCTGCTTTTGCAAAGAAGTACTTTTGTAGTAATTTAATTTATTGACATTTACAATTAAAAATCTCTTCCCCATAATAATCACCCAGGAAGTTAGTTGGCATGAAAGTACCAACTCTATGAATAAAATTAAATGCAATTATGCAACGTGATGCTTTTTAAAGTAATGCTCATTCTGTATCAACAAGCAGGACAAACAACAAAGAGATAGCGTCAAACTTATGTGATCATCATCAGCCAAAAACTGGAAGCTCAGGACGAATGACAGAGGTTCCTGTTTGGCTTGACAAAGTGTGTTTTAACAAAAGCGTGAGGGTTTATGACAGCGTTCTTTGAAAGTAATGCGTCTCCATTTGTCTCATGCTGCAATGCATTTTGTTCTGCAATGATCCCTGCGCTGAGCTTCCTTATGCTGCACTTGCAGCTGAGACTGTTTTCTCTGTGAAAAATCTAAAATAATACAATACCCAGTGAGCAGAGACTCCCTCGTTAATCAGAGCTTATCTATGGGTATCCGAGAAGGGGGACAACATCGTGGGAGGATCTTTCTCTCTCCAAATCTTTCGACTTTGGCTTTCTCAGCAGTCCCTGATCTCTCTGACCCTTAGGAATTCCATAATGATGAAGAGACCAAGATTGAAGAGTTAAAAGGATAGTTCACTCAAAAAAATTAAAAAGATTATTGATATTTGGGGATGGATTTTAAAACTATGCTGAAGCGATGGGTCATTTGTACCATGCAATAAAATAACCTTGTATTGACTTGTGTTCAAAGAGTAACAATCACTGCAGCCAACTCTTAGCAAATATAGATTTTGCGGCTTTTAAAAACTACAAGCTTTTGAAAAAAAAAAAAACTATTGGTGAGGCTGTGGCTCAGGTGGTAGAGCGGGTCAGCTGCCAATCGCAGGGTCCACATGCCGAAGTGTCATTGGGCAAGACACCCCAAGTTGCTCCCAATGGCAGGTTAGCGCCTTGCATGGCAGCTCTGCTGCCATTGGTGTATGAGTGTGAATGTGTGTGTGAATGGGTGAATGGGCACTTTGGTAAACTCTAAGGTTAAAAAAAATTGCTATATAAGTGCAGACCATTTACAATAATCAAAAAAAAAAATAACAAAAAAAAACATCTCAGCCTTACAAATGCTGAGTGCGCACCTTTTTATCTATCCGTCCCTATATTGAAATGTTACACCTTTAATAACATATTGCCATTGACTAACATTTCGTTGTTTAGTACTAATACCTCACTGTTTTTAGAGCATTAGGGGTACATTTTATCAATATGAATGCCAAGCTCTATTTGAAGGTGAATTATACACCAAAAAATTTAATTTATTAAATGATGTTGCTCCAAACCTGAATGACATTCCTTCAATCTGCTAATGTCTACTTTTGTGTTCTACGGAAGGAAGAAAGTCATATGGGTTTGAAACAAAGCAAGGTTAAGTAAATGGTTTTCATTTTCATTTTGGGTGAACTATCTCTTTAATGTATTGTAATGCTTCCTTCTTGCTGGCATAAAGTGACAATGAAATCAAAAGGGACAGTGAGAAAATCAGGGACAAAGATCACGGACCACATCACTGCATGGTGTTAAGGAGTTAATTCACTCTTTAAATGATTGAACCCGAGACAATGACTCCTGAGCTTATAGCCTAGAAACAATACTCTTATCTAACTTCCTCAACCTGCCTTCCACTTTGCATATTTTTGCATATTGCCATGGAGAAATTAGCATGTCAATCATGTGAGTGGATGACATTTAAAAAGACCGTAAAGGACTTGTGTGAAATTACAGAAATTAATTGCAAACACTCAGTACTTTCATTTTCTCTCAGAGTTTAAATTCCTTTACATCCCTTTGTAGAGAAATCCAAAAATGCACCATATAAAAGACTCATAATTAGGATGCCAGTATTAAGAGACTCAGCGTTATGAAACAATAAATTATCCTAATTCTTTCTCCCTTTGTGCCGGTACAATAACACAGTCACACGGACTGCTTAAGGCAATGTTTGAATTTCTAAGATCAATGTAGGTGCAACGTAATCATGGTTTAATTTCCTTCTCTATAAAGTTGCATTATTTGAGTAGTACGTTTATTTTCGTTTGGCCGATAAGTTTCTTAGGCCAGGAGTCATAATTAGAAATGCTTTGCAAAGTAAAGATGAGCCTCTTTGATTCATTTTAATGAGCAACGAGGGATTGTGGAACGTATATATAGCCAGAAGATATAATCTCGAAAGAACAGATTCATTTGTTCCTTGGCTTTGTATATTAAAAAAGATGAATGAAAAAAAAGAGAGAGATTATGATTAAAGTTTAAAAATGCAGCTTGTAAATAAAAAATTAAAATTAAAAGCAAGCTCCTCACTGACAAAGGCAATGTGATAATCATTATTTGATTCTGATGGTAAAAGGTCAGATCTTATATAATGACTTGTAAACAGTAAGTAACAGAGTGAGGGGGAAAACAGAAGGAAGAAATGAAGCAAGTAAGAAAGAAAAAAGAAAGAATTTAATGAAGGAACAAAGAGGAAATGAAAGGTAAGCAAGCAAATAAGGAAGGAAGGAATAATGACGAAAGGAAAGGAGAGCAAGAAACAAAGGAAGAAAAGAAAAATAAAGGAAGGAAGGAAGGAAGGAAGGAACAAAAAGGAAATGAAAGGTAAGGAAAGCAAGCAAAAAGAAAGAAAGAAAGAAAGAAAGAAAGAAAGAAAGAAAGAAAGAAATTAATGAAGGAACAAAAAGGAAATGAAAGGTAAGCAAGCAAATAAGGAAGGAAGGAATAACAAAGAAAGGAAAAGAGAGCAAGAAACAAAGGAAGAAAAGAAAAATAAAGGAAGGAAGGAACAAAGGAACAAAAAAGGAAATGAATGGTAAGGAAAGCAAGCAAAAAGAAAGGAAGAAAGAAAAGGAAGAAAGAAAAGAAAGAAATTAATGAAGGAACAAAAAGGAAATGAAAGGTAAGCAAGCAAATAAGGAAGGGAGGAATAATGAAGTAAGGAAAGGAGAGCAAGAAACAAAGAAAGAAAAGAAAAATAAAGGAAGGAAGGAAGGAACAAAGGAACAAAAAAGAAATGAAACGAAAGGAAAGGAAAGGAAAGCAAGCAAAAAGAGAGGAAGGAAGGAATAATGAATAAAGAAAGAAATTAATGAAGGATCAAAAAGGAAATGAAAGGTAAGCAAGCAAATAAGGAAGGAAGGAATAATGAAGAAAGGAGAGCAATAAACAAAGGAAGAAAGGAAAAATAAAGGAAGGAAGGAAGGAAGGAAGGAAGGAAGAAAAGGAAGAAAGAAAAGAAAGAAATTAATGAAGGAACAAAAAGGAAATGAAAGGTAAGCAAGCAAATAAGGAAGGGAGGAATAATGAAGAAAGGAAAGGAGAGCAAGAAACAAAGAAAGAAAAGAAAAATAAAGGAAGGAAGGAAGGAAGGAAGGAACAAAGGAACAAAAAAGGAAATGAAAGGGAAAGAAAGAAAGAAAGAAAGAAAGAAAGAAAGAAAGAAAGAAAGAAAGAAAGAAAGAAAGAAAAGGAAAAAACTAATGAAGGAACAAAAAGGAAATGAAAGGTAAGTAAGCAAATCACGAAGGAAGGAATAATGAAGAAAGGAAAGCAAGAAACAAAGGAAGGAAGAAAAGAAAAAATAAGTAACAGAGTGAAGGAACAAAAAAGGAAATGAAAGGTAAGGTAAGAAAAGGGAGCAAATATGGAAGAAAGAAAGAAAGAAAGAAAGAAAGAACATAAAAGGAAATGAAAGGTAAGGTAAGGTAAGGGAAGCGAGCAAATAAGGAAGGAATAAAGGAAGGAATAAAGAAAGAAAGAAAGAAAAAAGGAAAATAGATTGCCATGATCATGAGAATGAGGTGGCATGTATCCTGGGATTTAGCTGATAGGAGAAGATGCTGGGGTGAACTGTGGGTCAACATGTGACTGGAGTGAAGAGCTCAGCAGGAGAAGAACAGGGCAGAGGGATCTGATGAAAAAACAGGGTGTCCTCCATTGAGGAGCAGTGGGCAGCCTAAGCATGTGCTGTTGGGTTAGCATGGCGAGAAACAGCAGCTGCTCAAGAAGTGGTGCTGAAAATGAGATGTGAACAAGGTTACTGGTCGAGGGGGAAAAGTTGTGGAGTGGATCATCCATAGCCATTAAATGAGGGACAGGGAGCTGCCAGTCATCCAGCAAGACAAAAATACAGGCATTCTCCATTGTTTCTATGTGTCTGTCCACATAATAGACAACAAGATAAAGTTGTGAACACACATAAACGATTCCTATGAAAACAGTTTGTTTCCTCTTTCTACAAGGGAAGGAGTGTCATTCCATCTTGGCCGAGTCCTCTGTCACAGACGATCTGAAAAAGAGTTCAAACAAGGCATTTCAATAGCACCAAACCCTCAGAAAAGCTCTATAAAAGACCAGAATCTCATTTGAAGGCCTCTAATATGGTGTCTCAGATTGAAGAAGGGTGTCTCTGAAACTTTCTTGTGTCAGCGGAAAAGACTGTCGGAAAAGCTTCTGTCCTCCTCCAGAGCTCAACCATTCACTCCCCTTCCCCTTGTGTCTGTTTATAGGAACAGAGAGAGAACATGCAAATGTGTCATATCTCCCTCCTCCCCATCACCCCTAGCTCTTCTGCAGAAAAAAATCATTTCCAGTGCAAAATGAATCCTGAGCAGGTGTGCCGGATGACGACTATTGATTGCCCTTTCCCATAGCTGTAGCATTCAGGAAACAAACTGACAAGCGCACGTAGCCCGAGGTGCTTCGATGCCACTGACAGCCACCCCTAATGCAACTTTTAATTGTTCTTTATTAACACGGCTGACATTTGGACTGCTCATCCTCTTCAAGACCTCTCACCCTCCCTGGCTTCAGAAGGGGCAGGTGGGAGAGCAAAGGAGCATGGAGAAGAGGATGGAGGAGGGGGGTGATAGGGTGGTGTGATGGCTTTCATTACCTTCACTCCCAGATCTTTCATCAAATCCACCTCAACTGAACCACATCGTACAGCAAGCGGAATTGGGGGATTTTGGAAGAGCTGTAAAAATCAAGAAAGGAAAAATGAAGCAAGAAGGAAAGGAAGGGCAAAAAGAAGAACTTCCCAAGAGAGATGAAAAGGTAGGGGAAGGAAACTTCAGAAATACCTACCCACACTAAGGATCATTCTACATCTGGAATTCTCTCTTATGTTGTGGGTTCTCCTATCTCCAGTTGTGCTGGTCTAAATGTCAATGCAAAAAAACAGGCTTCATCACAAAGTCAGTGTTTAGGACAACTGCATTTAGTTACAGCTGTGAACGTCCCTTCACTTTGAAAAAAATTATATAAAAAATAAAGCCACATACAAATGATCATTAATCGATAGATGGGAGCTCATTGCCTTGTGGAATGAGGTAAACACTACAGTGACCATTTGTCATCTCTACAATAGTCTTTCAATCCAAAATACTTACATACCCAGAACAGGAGAGTATGTGACATCCCTGTTATTTCTTGACTACATCTTCCACGGTTGTATTGAAAAATTCTGTTACCGTTTACAGTGAAAAATTGAAAAAGGGTGTTGAAGTGAAGATGTGAAAAGTCTTGTAATTCATATTGGTGCGGTAGCGTAGGTGTTATTCGGAATATCAGGGCTTTTTAGCCGTTTGACATGATTGAATTGCTCCAAAATACTTTTTCAGGTAGCATTTAAATTTGTTGCATGTGCCACCATATTGAGGGAAGCCCGATTTAATTGCGCATGTGAGCCGCTCTGTGCTATCCTCTCACCGGAGCTCCCAGCTCTGTTGACGCGTGCAATCACTTCAATCATTTTGCACACATCCATGTCCCACATGAGAGGCTTATTTAGTGCTTATAAAGCAAGATGAATATCATAAGATTGCTGCATCGCATGAAGGAAATGTGTATGGGCGTGACTGGCATTAGAAATAAGAGTACATCTTTAAAAATACACATCGAACTTTACATGTTGAATCCATGACATTGCATCTTTGGTTAATTGATTGATGCATCGATCCAGATCGATGGATCGTTACACTCCTCGTACACAGTATGATTTATATTGTCCTTTACGATTGTTGCTTGTCAGACTGTACAATATGAACCCATTTTTTTTTACCCATAATATGGGTTAAAAGCATTTGCATACTTGAGACATTATGTAAGACTGTACAGTACACGTCGCAGCCAAGACTTTGGTCTCAATCATCTCGATTTACAGCACTGACTGGGAGTTTTATCTCATTTGGACATCGTAGTAGCAGTCACTCTTCACGACTGCAAAGAATTTCTGACAGTGATAGCAAAGGCAAATTATCAGCCATCTGTGAACATGCCACAGTGATCAAAGACTGACAATTTTTCCTATGGCAAGACAAATCTTTTACGATCCCCATTCCTCGAAATATGATTCAGATGGCAAAATTGTGGTCAAAATCATAGAGTAAACCCTTCTTCATACCTGTAACCACAGTGACAGTGACTGAAGAAAATATAAAATAGTTGACCATTAATACACTGGAAAGATATTTGATGATTAACACAATGTTATTTAATAAACAAGTCCAATCGAGGCGTCAGTCATCCAACAAACATGAATTAACCAAGAGTGGCATTGAATGATTTTTAAACAAGTAAAAATGCAGGGTTTCAGTTTGGTTATAGAATACGGTTAACACTCTTGTTAATAACCCAACTGTGTGTGAACGAGGCCACAGGGTCTCATTTCTACTCCCAAATGCTGTTGGGATTTCAGCTGTATTGGGCATTCAGGACCCTTGAATCCAATCAACATACTGGTTAAGCTGCACAGCTGTGGAGATACAAGAATGCGTAATTGATAACCTCATCCCGAGTCGGCATTTGAGAGAGGAATATTCCCAATTACGGAGACCATTCATTAATTATTCTGACCTTCTACAATGTGCCCCATATTGATTGTGGCTGGCCGGATCAACAATGCCCTTTATTGGCCTAGCAAAGATACAGGATGAGAATTCTGAGTATGAACCACAGGTCATGGTAATTACAGACCTTAGTCCTCCAATGAACCTCTGCTTCTCAAAATGGCTGATGTCATCATACCCCAAACAGGCAGGAAGATACGCATCTGATGCTGGTGGGTCGCAGTCAATCAGAGTGTTTTTTTAGAGTGGTAGGTTTCTGGCCTTTGATTTGGAGGTGGGAGAACAGGATCCCTTGTCTGAGGAATACAACATTTTTTGAACACCTGCAAACACACAAGATGAATAACGATGTTTGTCTGTAACTGTAACCTCAAACTGCTGGTCTCCAGTGTGAAATGCTGCTCTGCTGGTGTACCAACCAGGATTTTTAGTTAAAGGCATAGTTCCAGACAAATCATGATGGTCAGGTTGAACATCTTTACAACACAGTTTTGCTGGTGAACAGAACGGTCCACCATCTAATCAACCAAGATAGTTCAGCCTTTCTGATTCGTTAAAAAGAACCGTCTCGAAGAAGTCAGGCCACATCCAGAATATATTTTCTCTTATTCACAATAGAACATTGTTTTCCTACACTGAAACGGAGACTTTCAAAAACCCTCTACATAACTGCTTACTTTGGAAAACTATGAGTTTAAGAATCTGATAATGGAGGCGGATTAGTGTGGATGTGACCACATTCACTGGATAATCAAACTTCTCTGGTCACGCTGTATGCATTAAAGTTAGGAACTAATGAAGTTATTAGTTTGAGAATCTGACTGCACTGGATGCACTGTATCCTTTTGATTCAGAAAAAAACGAATAAGCCTTTTTGAGCTGTATGATTCACGCTGTAGATTCATTATGAACGTCATCTGGATCCTTTTTTAAAAAAAAATTTTTTGGGGGGGGGGGGGGGGGCAAACATCACTATCACATTCAGAGACTACGTGATATTACATGCCGTTTCCATTAAGAACTCTTTTTCAGATGCTACAATTGTCTGCCCAGCCCTACACAAATATGCAGAACCTAACATGCTTTAATTTGCCTGAGGAGAAAAAAAAATTGAAAAAAAGAGTATTACAGACATGAATATAAAAACCATGGTGCAATTTAATTCATCACTTTACCGCTAAAACCCAGAGCTGCAAACCCACTCGTATGCTCTAAGACAAAAGCGACACAAAGAACTCATTCAGCTCCTCTGAACAGGAAATAAATGATAAGACAAAGTTAAAAAAAAAAAAATGATAGAAACTCATTCATTCCACCAGCGTCCTTAACGCAGATGAAGACATCAACATAAAGATAGTTGGTAGATTTATAAAAAGCAAGGCAAGTTATCCAAACAGGCATTAATGAGGAGCCTGTGGCGGTATATCCATTACAAGTCGTAAAATAGGAGGGCTGTCACTTTGTCTTCTTAATAAGATTAGCAAGATCCATATGTAAAAGCCTGTATTGTTAATACAATATTATGCCTGAACAGGCAACAATATAGGTGATATTAATATAGTTATTCATGAGTTTCATGAACTGTGAAGCCCAAATTGCTCCATGACAATGCATTTTTAATACTCCCTATGAGCAGTTTAGAGACTCTGCTATTATTGTGACTTCAATGGAACAAACAGTGCTGCAATTCAAAGCACAATCTCATCTCTCCACAGATCAG
The DNA here is from genome assembly GCA_032164185.1 of Moxostoma hubbsi. Taxonomy (NCBI): domain Eukaryota; kingdom Metazoa; phylum Chordata; class Actinopteri; order Cypriniformes; family Catostomidae; genus Moxostoma; species Moxostoma hubbsi. The sequence goes on along the minus strand of JAVLUX010000037.1, from coordinate 20,640,702 downwards.
CATGGCGTCATTTGAATGATGGAGTTCAGACTACATATAAGAAAGCTGTGTAGCAGCATGGTAGAATTCATGGAGGTAGTGTAAAAGGTGCCTAAGGAAACATTAACTCCAAAAAACGGGAAAACAAAGCTCTTCCACTGAATAACGCTTTATTAAAAGATGTTACTTTCTGAGAATTGGAAAAGCATATATAACCATCAAACAAACATTGTCACAGGACAAGTGGTTGACCAATATAGGTTTTACAAAAGCCGAAGGCATGATTGAACAACCATAACCCTAACAACAAAATAATATTATGCTCCAAATGTTGAAATACAGACATCTCACTTTCCTGGAACAATAAAAATAGCCAACAGCTTATTCCTCAATAAGCCAAGAGGTCATTGTGTGACATTTTAGTCTTCTATTGGTCATAAGTGTTGTCATCATATGAATTTGCAGGTCAGAGTTCACCAAACTTTTGTGTGCAACGGAAAGCAACACTTCTTTGTATGAGTTTGTGTTTCCGGTCTCCCATGTTCGGATGCATCTGAATGGCTTTAATAAAAAATACAAAAAAATTGACAAATATCTGTCATTTAATCAGCCTGGTTGATTTAAACTTGTCACAATGAGTTTGATGTCAATCACACCAAATTCCATTGGTTTTCACATCAATTTTGATGCAACTAACCCTGACCCGAGCTTTGAGAATTGCTACCAAGAGTGATATTTTCAGTCAAAAACACCACAGTTAAACCTGTTCCTCACACAAAGGTATTGTTTGGCTTCGATAGATTTATATAGTGCAAGTTATATAGGCTATATTATGCTTTGTACATTTTACAGTAAACTATTTGCTTTTATTCACAAAGGCCAATTAGACACAACATTTCAAAAGCATATTTAATGTGTAAAGGTACAGGAATAGATAATGAGCATTTTGCACTTTTCATTAACACTATCCACCTTTTTCACAGGCAGCAAAATTACCCATTATTCTTCCAATGCAGATGCAGCAGACTTCTGCTTCGAGACTTATTCCCATTACCAAGCACTATAATATCACTGACAATAGTCAAAAATGGTGAAACGGTCTGTTTACTTAACGAAAATCATGTAAATGTCTGTGTATGGACATTAGGTTTCGACAGCAATCCTGAACAGATGAGAACAAAATCACACACATATATGCATGGTAAAGTTACTGGACTCTAGGTCTCGCTGTCCTGTATGTGTGTGTGTGTGTGTGTGTGTGTGTGTGTGTGTGTGTGTGTGTGTGTGTGTGTGTGTGTGAAAGAGAGAGAGAGAGAGACGCAGATATACAGCACGCAGAGAGAGACAATCCACAAATATGATACGCTAGATTTCATAGCATTTCTTGTTGAGCACTTCAATATGAAAACAGCCAAATCGCGGACATTTAAGTTATCTAGAAATCTGACCAGATGCTTTATTAAGGTTAGAAAAAGAGGATCTGTCCAGGAAAAAAGGACGTACGGACATAATAGTTTCCATTTAAAAATCTTCCGATTTATGGCATTATTTCTGCATTAACAAGTACCACCTTCTCACGCACTATGACGACAACAACTCTGTCTCTACCTCATTCACACACACTCACAGGGCAACATGAGATATGAACTTAAAGATGATTAATATAAACAACAACTAGGAGCTTGGTTTAAATGTTTGTCTTCTTTGTTATCTTCCAAAATGATGGACATCATTTGGAATTATCGGTCAATGTTTTAAAAATAGGCAAGTGACCGAGAATTCGTTTAATGCAACCTCTGATTATTACATCTGGTTCGACTCAATTTTTCAGCATTGGCAATCTTTGTGGGGGCTTATTGTTGTGACATTCATTTTACAGTCGTTTTTAAGCCAACTGTAGTTGTTATAATACCCTATAACAGTGCATAATTATCCAGAACCTTAGCTGCTCACCATCACCAGTAATGTTAGTCTAGCTGATATCAACAACTAAGCGGAAGTGTGGAGCATGCAAGAGGAAGTCTCTCAACGTAATGGTGCCGCCCATGGAAAAGACAGAAAAAAGGTGGATAAAAATAGACATTAGAAACTGGCACATTCTTGGCATTAGCGTGGGAGAGAGTCAACTCCTCTAAAGATGATAAAGTACTTTGCCACATCTGGACACTAACGCTGTGTTTCTCCCATAATTGAAAAAAGACACTGACTTATCTGTGATTGCAGACCGACTACAGGAACGGCCAATGAATGACGGTGGGCAGTGATGGCCCCTCTTTCTCGGGTTATATAATTATCGACTTGATAACCAGACTGACCTCTCACATTTAAGGAGAGAGGAGCTGCCATCTAGACAGAGATGTCTAATAAGTCACAGCAGAGGTGGGCGGCAGGAGGAGGGGGTGGGGGGGGTGGGGGGGGTGCTTTTGTAATTGTTCCTCTTATCCTTCAGGAAGTAATGAAACTTAACACGCCAAAGCACTTCCTTTTTTAGACAGTGTTGATTGTGTGGAACAGGTGGGGTCAGGTGACAAAGGTGGGTGGACGTGAACTGTCATGCTCATAGCTTTCCTTCCTCGTAGTCAGTTAATAAACATGCCATCTGACACACTATTATAATTGCAAACAAATTGCTTAAGGTAAAGAAGAATAAATCCTCGGGTGATACTGCAATTCAGCCAGCAAAACTTATTTGTGTCATTAGACAATTTAAAAAAAAAATTGTATTTGTGTGCTTGCTCATTTAAATTCAGAACAAAACATGAAGCTTTAAGCTTGGTCCCACTTATACAAATAGGCATAAATTGAAGGTTTAGCTTACCCAAAATTGAAAATGTTGTCATAATTTACTCACTCTCATGTTGTCCCAAACATGTATGGCTTATTTTCATTCACGGAACACAAAAGGAGATGCAAGGCAGAATGACAGCTTCACCATTGACTTTCAATGTATGAAGAACAAAAAAAGATGCAATCAAAATGAATGGTGACTGAAACAAACTTACTCCCTATCCATGTTATAATATAGGATATTGTGTCTACAGAAATATCCATGCAATACTCAGACACTCTCCTCCACTTCACATTAAGAAGTACAGAACCTTTAACAGGTGGAGGAAACTCCTACTCGACTGCACATGTGCAGCACCGAGTGTCGAGTAGAGCAAATCAAGTCCACACATTCTAATTTCTATTTAATTAGCGGTTGCTATGGAGTAGCAACAACAAAAGCAGATATTCTTATAATATAGAGCAAAAAATAAATACAGAAATGAATGAATGTATGAATAGCATCTGAAGTTTCCACTATGATTTTACAGGAGAGAAAAAACATCCATCCATCCATCCATCCATCCATCCATCCAACCATTCATCCATCCATTTCACTATCATTCCATCGATTGATCTATCCGTCCGTCTGTCTGTTCGTTCGTCCATCCATCTATCTATCTATCATCCATCTGACCATCTGTCCATCCGTCCGTCCTTCCATTATCCATCCATTCGCTCATCCATCATTCCATGGATCGATCATTCTATCAATCTATCTAACTCTCTGTCCATCCGTCCATCATTTCTTCAAGCTATCTATCTATCTATCTATCTATCTATCTATCTATCTTCCTTCCATCCGTACATCATTCCATCCATCTATCCATCCATCCCTCTCCTCTATCTATCTGTCTGTCCATCCATCACACATCATGCATCTGTCCATTTGTCCCATAGTATGCAAGGAATATCCACTGATAGCAAGCAAATCTACTAACAGATCTATTTCAGTCTCGGCCAATGAACATGAAATGAGATCATTATCTTGTGTTTTAGACACAAAAGATCAGCTGCTTCACTTGGCTTCTCAACAGCACATTTAAATCCCATCTTCGATGATTCTGACACTAGGCAAGATTTTTCCCAATGTAAGCTCACCAGGGCCTGTTTTATAATGGCAAGTCTGACATTTGTTGTGGTAGAGGGCTGGGCTGCTGGGATGGATAACGGCTGTGGCGGTGGAGACTGTCACACATCATGCATATGAATTCATACTGCTGCCATAACAGAGCTGAGAGACTTTATTAACAATAGCAAGCACTTCACCACGTCATGATGGCATGTGGGAGTCAAAGAGACAAGAAACTTCCAACAGCATCCTAACATGGCAGAACTGGATCTGAAGAAAATTAGAGTGGGGCCAATGCACAAGTCACCACCACAATTCCAATGTGTTCTGGGTGGTAGCCATGGAGTTGCTATGCAGTTGATGAGGTGTATAATGCATGTCTATAGTACAAACAGTGTTGGATGAGTTTAGCATGGAGGCATAGGGGGTTGTTCAAATCCCTAGACATAAGAATGAGCAACAGTGAGAGTGATGTTTGCCTTAGAAAACACAACTAATTACTGACTCAAGGCAAAGCACACTCATTCTGCCTTGAAGCAAGCCCCTATGATACACATTTGTCTAACAGGTTATTCTGCAAAAACTCAAGGGAACACTTCATATGCAGCAATTCTTAGAGATACAACCCTTAAGCATTCACAGTTACTCATTTATTTTCAAATTTCCCTTCAAATTCAGTCTAGTACATCTACCCTACAGCATACATGGATTCTCAACTCAGGCAAGCCCCTAAAAATGACAATACAAATTCAGTGCGACAAGAACCCTTAAAAGCATTTGTAAAAGCTCACAATATGGTAAAAAGAGAATGAAAATGCAAATGGAAATGATCATCATGGTAAGGTGGATTTTCTCCTTACCAATCTCTAACCTTCCTCTTCAGAGCCATGATGTAGAGGTAAGCGCACGTGCTTGACATGTTGTCCCATGCAAACTGCCCGATCCCATTTACCTTACTTAATCCCCAAAAATGTACTGTAATTTTCTACTGTACCTATTGAATAAAAGAAAAAGGTCCTACCTCAGTGGCAAACTGCTGCAGTCCCCAAGTGTTGATGGGTCCTTCATCAGATGCATATAAAAACACCCATGACACACAGATCTGAAGTGGGACACAATATCCCAACCCAGCGGGTTGTCTGAGAAATTGGCCCGAGCCTCCCCATAATATTTCTGCAAACATAATAAGGATTGAAGCTTGCATAATATTAATCTAGAATCCCAATTTAAAGAAAAGATCAAGGTTCAATACAATTTTAGCTCAATCGACAGCATTTGTGACATACAAATGACAAAAAATAAATTGACTAGTTCGAAATAAAACTTGTTTATATAAAAATCAAATAATAATTGGGGTTAGAGCAATGGTGTACATGTATATGCTTACAATGGAAGTAGATGGGGCCAGGCCATTCATTTGGGAAAAAAAAAAAAATCAGATTGTATAGTACAGCGCATAGCAACAAGATGTACACGTTATAAGTTAACATGATTTTAGTGGGATAAAATCTGGTATTTACCAATATACAGTATACCACATCACAACAAAGTTGCAATATTGGATGCAACTTTATACAGATGAGTAAGTGATTACATCAAGTCTCATGCACTACTTTTAGGATACTTTTGAGTCCTTTAAGCTTAAAAGTCAGTCTCTGCCAACTGTTATAGTATTGCAAAGATAGACTAAGATATTCATTAAAACATCTCCTTTTGTGTTGTGTATAAAAAAGAAAGTCATACAGGTTCATACAGAATGTTCATTTTGGGGCAAACTTTTACTTACTTATATAATATACAAGTATCACATACTCTAGCTCAACAAACTTTGTGATAATGCCACGGGAAAGAGTGCAAAATTGCGAAGCTCAGGTTTGAAATTTTTCTGTTATTTATATATTTCCTTTTTTCTTCCCATTCTCTTGTCTATCAAGCCCATTCTGACAGTAATGACCCACTGACTGACATGTGTTTGAAGGAAGTACAATTGCTCTGAAAAACATGAGGATTGGGCAACATCTCTCTTTTTCAGACAACCTTGAATTATGGCCAGAGCACCTCAATAGTGATCTCTATATTCGCAGAATGCTAGAAAGACTGAAACATTGACAGAACAACAGCGCAGCACAGAGACGCAGTGTTCCCAGCAACGTGCATTAAAGGCATTTTGCAGTGCCTTTATTCAAATGTTAATTGTAGAAGTCTGTTTTCCGGCTTCAAATGAATGACTGATATTCAAATACACTGTTGCAAGGCATCTGGAAGAGTGGCTGTGGTATAGCTTTAAAATGCTCCTCAAATAAATGAGCACAAAAAACTCATTATTCCCTGCGAATAATTCACAGCATCCTGAAGAACAGCAGGTCTCTTATTAAAAGCATAACTCAAAGTTCACTGCGGTTTAACCACATTCAGCACAGGCTATGGATGTCACAATATGTCTGTTACAAAAGCAATGTCTGTCACTCTGATAAAGAGCTCTGGTCTGGCATCTTGTATGAGCTTGGAGTGCAATGTATTCTAGTAGATGGAGAACAATTGGAGTTGCCAATTTAAACAAGGATTAGTTCACACAAACACAAAAATAATGTGATCATTAACTCACTCTTATGTCATTACCAACCCATGTGACTTTCTCTATGTTAAAACAGTGAATTTTGAATAATGAAGTCGCTATGTCTGGCTGCTCAAACAAACAATGATTTGAAAGTGCCGAGCTACAGTGTTTACACTTTTCGAGAGAATGGTGTACTTATAGTGGTCTCTGCTGGGAGAAGTATTTAAATATGAAACATATAATCACCCAAAGATTGAAATTCATCATGTACCCACCCTGCCATCCCAGATGTGTATGACTTTCTTTCATCTGTAGAACACTTTTAGAAGATTTTTAAAAGAATATCTCAGTTCTATAGCTCCATACAATGCAAGTGAATGGTGACCAACACTTTGAAGCTCCAAAAAGCACATCAATTCAGCATAAAAATAATCCAAACGACTACAACGGTTAAATCCACATCTTTTGGAGCAATCTGATTGGTATTGGATGAGAACAGTCCAAAATATAACTCCTTTTTTATTGTACATCTTGGTATTGCAGTCTCTAGGGATATGATTGCACTTGCTAGTGCTTGACACGTGAGCAAGGCGCTAGATGGCACTAAGAATCGAGCTTGAAATCCTTATCACCAAAAAGACTGCTAATGTTAGGGTTTATAGTGAAAAAGGAGTTAAATTGTGGTCTATCCTCACCCAAAACCAGTTGGATCGCTTTAGAAGGCATGATTTAAGCAACTGGAGTCCTGTGTCCATGTATATATATATATATATATATATATATATATATATATATATATATATATATGTAGATAGATATGTAAGTTATAAACATCAGCAGGCTTTTCTTATGCATTAAAACACTTTTGAAGTAGAAATTAGTTTCTTTGTCTGTTTCTATTAAATGTAATAAATATATCAAGGAAAAATCAAACGTATTTTATATATAAGGTTAAAAGCTGTCTTGCAATATCAGTTGTTCCCCGGAGTCTGCAAGAAAAAAACAAATCTAATCAAACCATGAACACACTACACAGACAGCAAAAAAAAAAAAAAAAAAGAAAAAAAAAGAAAAAACACAGTATGAAAGTAATGACATTTCATATTCATGTGATATGAAATGTAAATATTACTAACATAATAAAAAATGCCTTCCCTACAGAAATATCTGATATGAAAGTTATATATCTTATATTAGGAACCTATTGCACATTTTAAAGGAAGTATTTTTCCCAATGATTTCTTCCATAGGCTTTTTATAAAATCCTGTTTTAAGCCATGAACCAAACCAACCCTTATGTTTGTTTATAAGGCGTTGTCTGGCTGTGCACCAAGGTATATTTGTGATCTTATTGTGCCATACTGTCCTGCTAGGGCACTTAGATCTTCAAATCACTTTCTTTTAAATATGTCACGATGTCGCTACAAATTAAAGGGTGATCGGGCCTTTTCTGTGGCTGGGCCCAAGCTTTGGAATGCTCTCCCTTATCATGTGAGGTCTGCTCCTTCATTGGACATTTTTAAATCTGCTTTGAAAACACATTTTTATTTTTTAGCTTTTGGAAACTTGTAATTTATTGTTTTTTATAGTGTAGTCATACTAGGCACTATGTACAGCACTTTGGATCAATTGTATTGTGTTAAATGTGCTTTATAAATAAAGGTTGTTGTTGAGGTAAATAACGGCATTACAAACTATAATATGAAGCAAAAAAGTTTTTGAAAATTAGACAAAAAACAAAAACAAAACAAAAGGCCATGAACTGCAACACCATGAAGCATTTCGAATGACAAACTAAAAACAATGGAAAAATATAAAACTACTGATTGAAAGTTGTTGATTATAAGTATAAAAACACTATTAATTTTGATAGCAAAATAAGGGTGTTTACACTTGTAGTTCGGTTCTCTTGGTACTCTTGGTCCGGACCAAAAAAGGAAATGATAAATTTTGTCCTTGTTCGCTTATCGTTCACACTGGCATTTTTAACACTGAACCTAACGATACAAAACCAAAGGCATCAGGAAAACGTCAAAACATGATTGGACAGCTTTTATGATGTATATTTTAAAACAATGGCTGCTGGGCGAAATGCGCTTGTTGGATTTATATATGTATATATGGTGCTATTTTACCAGCATGTGTAAAGAAGTAAAAATAGCTCCAGGATTTCCTTCATTGCACACACAAATGAAGAAATGCTGCAAGGACGGCTGATGGCAGTTAGGACGCCTATACCAAACTGTAATGGGCAACATAGCTCCTATTGAGAGAAGAACCAGATATGCTTTAGGTCAATATTCCTGTTTTTGGTCGGTTTAGATGTTGTGTTCATATATCAATCGAACCATACCAGAGTTCGTTTAGAAGCGGACCGAGACCCACTATTCGTTTGGTGCGCACCGAGGTTCTGGTGACAGCGTTCCCACTTGTTCAAATGAACCGCATACATATTAACATAGAACCTAGCACATAGCAATCGCACCAGAGTTCGTTTTAATCGAACCAAATCTGCCAAGTGTGAACACGCCCTAATTCAGATATTGACAAAAATAAAAGTAGTTTAAGAGTGTAGGAAGACCGCCTTGAATGCATCGTTTATAGCACATCATGCAAGTAGGCGGTCGCTGCAGTGATTGTTTAGCGAGCATTGTTTTCTGCCATTCCCTGATTGGTGGAGTGTTGCTCTTAGAATCATGGGTAGTGCAGTTCTTCACTAGGAATTCTATATTTATACACATTCACATGTGGAAGTGTATGTTTTATTTTATATTCCATTTACAACAATTTGAATCACATATAAGCCTCTAAAAATGTAGGGAGACAAATTAATTTTCTAAAGTAAAACTTTATGCAAGTTGAACTTGCATGTGTAATAATAAGCTATCATGTTGGAAATTTTATATGAACTACACATATTTAACTCAAATGATTAACAAATTGAAACCTAAAAATTAAGTAGAATCACACATATAACAATGAAACTCTTGTATTATAAAAAGTGCAGTTTGTCATAGCTATCTGAATGTGATCTGCCAGTTCCAATTTACCTCCACAGGTGTTAAAAAAATAACATTTAGAGTGACAGAAAAAAAAAACATCTTGCTAGCATCTTCATGTAGTAAAGCTGTAGACTCACACCATCAACACCTGCGGAAAAATACTTTCTGTGCTCCCACATGTAATCTATTTTGATCATCTCTTCTCTAAATTCGGAAGAGCGGAGCGCTTAAAAGGGGCGGACTGAATAAGGTAAATACCAGGGCTGTGCACAGATATTTTGAGGGGAAGTGGCCCCATCCATGAAAAAGTTTCCCTAACCCAATCGACACAAAAAAAAGTAATTGCTTTTGATTTCATCACATTATGGTAGAACACATTGGTGTGACTGTTCATAAGTTATTGTTAATAATGTATTTGCCTTTGGAAAAAATTTATAGGATTTTTATGTCCATACCCCGACTGTTGTGCTCCATTTGTTATTAAAAAAAGACAAGCTCTTTGAAATGCTGCATGATAACTTCCTGTTTCAATAGGAAGAACAGTATGCCAACAGACAAAAGAAAATTATGTTCATAAAACCATTTAAAGCACTTGTTTAATCAACATGAAACAATATTTGCAACCCATATTGCTTCATTTAATTTCATTTATTTAAAGTTTGACAAGGCAGGATATAGCAGCACAAAAAAAAAATAAAAAAAAACAATATCTTAAGACAGCAAATCCTGAAATGTGTCAAACAGCAATCAATATCATAAACAAAAACAAAATTAAGATCATAAAACCATAAATAAATATTTCATTTATAAAACAATTTAAGAGCATGAGGAATAAAAGAAAGTTCATGTCTTCTGAATCTACTCATGGGCACTACATTTTCCCTGTTCCGCCGAAGTATAGTTCTTGAAGCTGCATGCAGAAAACCATGCAGAGGGGATGAACTGTCTTTGAGTATGTTAGTGAGGGTGAGAAGAGAAGACGGAATGCCGATGATCCTGCAGCATTATTTTTGAATCCTCTCCAGCTCCTCGGAGAGGCCATTTGTCAGTCGACCCCAAGCTGGTCTGGCATACTTGAGAATTGGCCATATGAAGGTCAGATATATTTGTTTTAGAACTTCGCATGGGAGATCAGCTCTTTTTGCAACACTGAGGTAATGGATCTTTGGCCATGTCTTTAAGAGCATATAATTAATGTGGGCATCCCATGACAAATCAGATGATATCTGAACTCCAAGTGGTTTAAATGTGGAGACTATACTGATGTTTTGTCCAGAAAATGTAGGAGACAGAGGAGAGGGGATATTATCCGTTCTACTGGCACCAATTACCATACCCATGGCCTTTTTTTCATTCATTGCCAGTGAAAACTCCTGTACCCATTCAACCACTGAATCCAAGGCTTTCTGAGTCAGACCAAGCAAGGACCCCCATCAGGAGCTCCGTGAATGTAAGATCATCAGCATATTTCACAGGGATAACAAGAGGCGGCAGATGTGAGTCCAGACTGTTTATACAGATTACAAAGAGCAGTGGGGACAATAGCCCCATCCCCCGTGGGACACCAGCTGGAATTGCACAGGGATTGGACACACAGGAACCCCACTGCACCTTTTGTTCCCTGTCACTCAGGTAGCTCCTCACAATGAGCCAAAGAGGGCATCTGACATACATGTCAGCCAGTGTATGAAGCAATTGACAGTGTTTTGTTGTATCAAAAGCATAGGTGAAATCAGCAAAAACAGCATGAATGTCCAGTTTGGGTTTGTTATTAAGTGCTTCATGCCAGCATTGTAGGATCTGAATCAAAGCAGCGACAGTTGATCTATTAGCCATAAAGTCATGTTGTGACAGGGCAATCTTAAAAATTGTATCCTCCAGAAGGGCATCCCTTAGGATTCCTTCATACACTTTACCAACACAGCTGACTAATGAAATTTGTCTGCTGGAAAACTGGGCTTCACTTTTTTGGGAACAGCATTGACAAAAGCCTCTTTCCATTGGCTTGGAAAAAAATTTATGTTGAATACAAGTATTAAAAACATCACATAACACAGGCGCCAGCTCTTCATTTATAGTCTTTAAAACAAAAGAAGGAATGCCGTCAGGCCCAGCTGCCTTCCCTGCATTGAATTTACAGAGTCTAGCTATAATCTGCCCAATATTCAGGAGAGGTATAGGACCATTTGACAGCTTATGAGTAACATCCTCATCAGATGCAATAGTGTGATCTACTTGGACCCATACTGAAGCAAAATGCTTGGCCAGGGTATTACACTCATGCTGTAGGGAGTTGGGGTCTTGTGGTGTCACAACTCGTCCATCGTTCTCCATCCCCATTAGTGCCTTCACAGACTTGAATTAGAGCAACAGATCTCTTCCATCTTGTTCTTATAGTATCACTGCTTGGAAATCTTGATTTTTTTTTTGTTGTTGCAATACCTGATTTTAGGTTTCTGTAGTTAGTTTCGTCGGCAGAGCAAAACGTATGTGTGGCGGTGGTTGCGTGGTCGAGAGTTGGTGGAGAGATGGTATATTTGACGTGCTTCACCTCTATCTGTTTGTTTCACTTCATAATTGAGATCTCCCACTAATTGTGTGTACACCTGGTGAGGAATTTTGAGCTTGATGTGGGGAGTAATACGAGCACTTTATCTCCCGGGTTTCGGCACCAGTGTAAATGTTCAAGGAAGGGAGGGAATGGAGGACACAGGAAACTTGGGCTTCAACTTAAAAGGTATATCTTTAATAAACAAACTCAAAGAGGCTTTTCAGCATAACACTCTTTAGCTAAACACGCAGAGTCACTTTCAGATGGGTAGCTCTCTGTCCCTTGTCTCTGGCGTGGTTCCATTTTATCGCTCTCCCCAGTGCTTACTGCAATCAGAAACAGATGTTAGACATTATAGCTCTCAGGTGTGTGCACCCTTACCACTTTCTCTCTCTCTGGGCGAACGCTCGGACACACCCCTGCTGCAACAGCATGTTGTCTCTCTTTTATCAAATCTTTAATTTGTACAGTCATCCAAAAATTGTTATTGTTAGTAATTGAGAGTCAATTTAGTGGGACAGCTTTATCCAAAATAGACCCAATAATGGAAGTGAAGGCACTGACCTCAGTAGTCAGTAGTTTTCATAAGTAGTCCCAGTTACCTCTGCCTCAGATATACGTTTCCTACAAGTGATGTAACGTGCTTGGATGGGCATTTCCCAGGATTCCACATGATGGTTTGATGGTCAGAGGTGCCAACAGGAGGCAGATGCACAGTTGATTCATACATGGAAGGAATGTTGGTAAGAATTGAATCAAGTTGACTGGCTTTTCTTGTTGCTCCCTTCACAACTTTTTTCAGTCCATGTCTGTTACAGATGGTTTCAGACTTTTATCTATTCATGTCCCCAAGGATGACAACTGCAGTATGCTGGTCACTGCATTCAATGTTGCCAAGCCACATTCAAGATATTGTTTAATTAATGTGTCTGGTTGGGCTGATGCTGAGGAGTGCGGTGGAATATAGAGCACAGCAGCGATAATGCAACTTTACTCACGAGGAAGGCGGTTAGGGCGCAACCTAACCTATAAGACTTCATACTCGTCTTCTTCCAAGTCGTTTTTGTGTGATGTTTTTTCAAACATACATAGTGGCAACTCCTCCACCGTTGCCCTCTGATCGCGCTGTTGTAAGATATATCCAGGAAAAGTTACAATAGATTCTGGAATGTCTGAATTTAGTCAAGTCTCTGACATTGTACGTATTGGACAAATACATTTTTTTCCAGCTTTCTTATGTCTCAGGACTCTCTTATGTCTAGATCTGAAACATAGTATTCCATTTAGCTGTAACATTGTCTTAACTTCAGAGGCCAGGGGTGAAGCAAATTTGCTTAGGCTTCTGAAGAAGTGAGTATTTTTAATATATCCATGTTGTGCCATTGACAGCAGAGGAACAGTGACAATTTCCAGAAGTAGCCATCATCCAATCCACTATGAAAGAGAAGGCCGCGTTTCCTAGAATCCATCCAAAAACTTTCAGAGTTGGCTTCATCCACATGTCTTTGCTCTCGGATTATAAATTTCATCTTTCAATGATTTAATTTATCTGTGCATTTCTTGGCTAATACTAAGTTAAAAACACTAAAACATGGATCCCAAATTCATGCCCTTGGAAGTGCCACCCATCTCTCCAACTTCTGTAATGTAATGACATTTTGAGTGAAAGAGGATATACAAGAAGAAAAAAATGTAGGGCAGGATTTGATGGACACAATAATGAAGATGTAGCATACCTTGTTTGCGATATTTGTAATGAAGGAATTTATGTTTAAATTTGTCGGCAGCTTTTCTGTCATGGTACATCTGCACACTTCAAACATCTGTAGAAAAATTAGACAAAGGAAAAACTAAGTTTGAAACCCAGAATGCAATACAAAGCTATTTACAGTAAGAATAGACACTCAAAGCAGATATATTTGAAGTTCTGTGTTGTTGCCCCATTGGAACAGCACATTTCAGCCAATTACAAACACTCTGGGGCACCCAGAGGAAATCAATCCCAAGCTTTTGTGCCCGAGGAATTTTCTCCCAGCAACTACATCTCAAAGATGCCATACTGATGACACGCCGGTTTTGAATGACAAATAGGATAATTTGGAGACGCCCAATTAAATATTCATGCCCAATCAGAATGGATGTGGTATGTTTGGCCCCTGGATGTGAATGGCGTGTGACAGGAGGCAGTCGACTGGGCCTGCTGGGAAAAAGGGGGGGGGGGGGGGGCTGCTACTGTACCTCTCAAGTCATTATTTCACATTTTACAAACACACAGCTGTTTAAAAATTCACCACACTATTGACTTCACATGATGTATCAGTAATTTGGAAGAGTGCTTTTTCCTTTACAATGAGCAGAGAGGAATGGGGGGTGTATAAAGAAAATAATGGAGCAAGCAAAGGGATGAAAGGAGACATGCAAACAGGAAAAAAAACACAACACAGTCTTCATCACAGACAAACAGTTTGTGCTGGGGGTGGGCGGTATTTCCAAAATCTTATATTAAGGTACAAGTCATTTTATATCATGTTAACAGTATTATGAATGTGCAAAACTATTTATTTCCAAAATCGTCTAGTTGGTGGGTTTCCTGAACAAATAGTCAACTAAACGGTATTCAAGAAGTGTAGTCTAATTAGGCTGGGTTTGGATTCACCAGACCATGGTCGGACATGTTTCTTAGGGGGTGTTTACATAAGCAACGTTCTTGTGTACAAAAACAGCTCAAAATGGTGCAACTGAATGGAACAGAATGCACTCTTCTCGAAATTATTTAAAGGTGGACTATAATTACCTTGACATGGCGTTTTAAAAACAAATATGCTATCATACAACAAATTGTCCTGGCTCTAAATTCAGATTGGATCAGCCACATTCAAAGCCATTGTAAAATAGCTGTTATGCAAGCACTTCTGACTGCACATCGGTGAATTCCATATTAGTGCCACATTGCGCAGCAACTTTAAGCAACAAACTCCTCTTTGGAAAAACATCTCGCTCTCATGTGTAAATAACAGTCCCCTACCCATTAATAGCTGCACAATTATAGTCATCCTTTTCTTGGCTTTATTATTATCATAATTACTTTTTACCACTTGGTGTCAATGTGAATTGAAATGTAAATGAATGTGAATATTCTTAGAGATCACAAAGGTGTCTGAGCAGATAAACCACAATTGTGGCTCATCACATTAATTACTGGCATATGCATTTAACGTTTGACAACTATTTTCTTAATTTAGTACAAAAATCTTCTTTTTTTAGAATGTTGAAATGCTTTTGTTGATAATTGTGTTTGTGCTATCTTTATTTAAAACAAGTGCCACTTGGTTAAATATTTTGCTGTATAATCTAAAGATATTCATATATTTGTATGTGCAGAGTAAGTGTCCAAATTATTTTTGGAACCACTATATCCCAGAATCTAAAAGTATAGCACGATATCTACCAGTTGACACATTTCAACCATAACGGGGAATACACCTTCATACTGGTCAGCCCTGTAGCACACACATGGCCACCAAAACCAGAGATTATTAAGATGGGCCATTTTTATTCAAATGAATGGGAGAAATTGGAATGCTCAGCCATGGAGCTCTGAACACCCAACTGTCAACTATATAGACAGGAATTCCTGCCTTACCATTAAAAAAGCAGATCAACTTTTAGATATGGGGCGGCTGTGGCTCAGGCGTTAGAGTGGGTCGGCCACTACTCGCAGGGTTGCCGGTTCCATTACCGGCCCACATGACTACACATGCCGAAGTGTCCTTGGGCAAGACAATGAACCCCAAGTTGCTCCCAATGGCAGGCTAGCACCTTGCATGGCAGCTCCAATGATGGTCTATGAGTGCGAGTATGAGTATGAGTGAGTGTGTGTGTGTGTGTGTGTGTGTGTGTGTGTGTGTGTGTGTGAGAATGGGACACAGTGTAAAGTGCTTTGGTAACCGCTAAGGATAAAAAAGGCGCTATATAAGCGCAGACCATTTACCATTTAGACACAAACATCACCTCTCAATCAACTCTAGAATGCGCATGAGCAATAAAAGCCAGGAAAATTGCTTTTTAACATAGCATGAGGTAAAGAATCCCAATTTATGATGCCAGTATTGTTACATTTTATTGCAGATTTGAAATATGTTCTTTGATCTTAATCTTGACCAAATATTTTACAAAGTAGATAGGAGCTGCACTGGCATAACTCGATATAGCCTCCCCGAGTGCGTTTCAATGATGGCCGACAGTTGACTGACTTGCTAGAAAGACTTTACTAAAACACACACATACAAGCACAACAAACACTCAAGGAACACCTGCACATTCAGTTACACGCACACAGCAGGACGCCCATAATAATCACATCTCACAATTCTCTAAGCTCCGCACGGACTAGAGTGCACATGAGTGCCATTAATACTACTTACCTTGGTGACAGTGGGGTAATTACTGTAGTGCAGCAGCCAGGTACTGATGCCACATAGGACCACACAGAGCCGCCATCCCCTCTCTTATAAACCAGGGTGACGGATCATAATATGACATTTGTTTTGACCCGATTTCTTTATTTGATCATATATTATCCTTAGCCTAAAGGATTAGGTATATTGCAGGGGTCGCTGCCTGGGAGAGGGTCTGGAGTGGGCTTTGATGGGGTTCAGATGAGGCTCACACACACATGCATGCACTCAGTAAGATCGGTAAGATGAAGCCTGATCTCTAAGGATAGTGGGCCTATCAGGAGTCTTATCTGCAAGGAGATGATTAATACAGAGAGGGGACACAGAGCAGCCTCAGGAAGACATAAAGCCACACAAATAAATCTATCTCTCTCTCTCTCTCTCTCTCTCTACTCTTTGCTCATTGTAAAGGAAAAAGCACTCTTCCAAATCAGTGATACATCATCTGTTATGATCATGGCTATGTGTATCTTTCAAAATATGAATGTAAAACATGAAATGGTGCAGTGGTTCATATTCAGCTTTATGTTCAATTAATATATTATTTAGAGTGTATCAAAGGGCTATATTATTTTATATATATATATATATATTATAAAATAAATATATATATTATATTTATTTTTTGTTTTTCTTTCTCTTTTGAAATGAAAGAGTAAAATGCACTGTGTACCGAAATGTATTGGTTATCAACTGGTCTGCTCTGACAGGATCACGTATAGGAGGGAAAAACTATGCTTAGCATAAATAATATGCATTTTAATAATAATATGCAACTAACAATATAATCGTGCATAAGTTCGGGAAGCAAAACAAATGGGCTTATTAACATATAAAAGAGATCTGAAAAACGCTTCCCATATCTCCTGTTATTGGCGTCGGTGCGTGTCCAATCAAACTCTATGGAATTTAGACACAAATTCATCTGTCACTTGGTAGAAGTTGGCAATATGGATAGGTTGTGTAACATGCCCTAATCTCAGCCTGATCTCATGTCAACTACATGACCATGGCCACATTTTTGAAAACCAAAATTACGTGCCGTTTTACACGTTTGGATGTAGTTTCCCACATAAATGTCCTGCGGGGGGCGCTAAAAGCGAGTAAAATTATGCAATTAGACAAAATTTATAAGATTAATTATAGATGGAAGTTTCAATTGCTTAAACATACTTCCCTTACTTAAAACTTTAGCCTAAACCTAACCAATAGTGATCTAAAAGCAAATGAGAGGTTAAGGAAACGATATCCTCACCCTTATCCAATTCCTAAACCTAACTGATAGTGTTTTAAAAGCAAGTGTGACATAAAAAGCACATTTTCTGAAGCAACCATTTCATTTCGTATCACTTCTATGACACTTTCAGATCATGTGTCAGCTTGGCTGGTCTCGAAAGGCGGACTTCTAAGTCCAAAGTCAGAGACTCTATGAGGTGACCTGTCAACAGAATATATGTAAATGTTCAAAATACAAAAATGAAGTAACTGTATTTAGCCCCCCGTTACGTTTTCAAGCACTAGTTTTCAGGAAAATGTGGGGGGAGGGGGGGTAAATATTGACAAGTTAAGCTTGTTAAGCTAATAACATTAACATAAAAACAAGCAGTCGAGACATGAGCCCCAGAAAACAGCCATATCTCGACAGATCGAAATGTATAAACATATTCATAAAGATGAGACCTAACAGAACAGAAGTAACAGAAGTCACTTTATAAAAATATAATAGTAAAAACATCTTTGTTTAGTTCTAAGGGTAAGTGAAAGGGAGGAAATGGTTATGTAGAACTAAATAAAGACTATTTTGCTGTATGAACCCATGACAAATATTATAAATGGACTTCAGGGGAAAAATACTGTTCCGTTATAATGTTGAGATAAAAAAAATTAAATTGAAGCATGTGGCCAACGAAATAGCTGTCCTCGACAGGTCGAAATGTATAAACATATTCATAAAGATGAGACCAACCCTATCAAAATGAGAATCTTTGAGAGGGGCACCTTCAGTTCATTATCTCTCTTTTCAAAAAATGTAGCTCGGGGGAGGGAAAAAAGAGAGGTTAAAATAAGAGAAAGTGAGAATAAAATAACCTATTCCCTGCTCTGACACACCAGGGCTCCACACTATGGCTGAGGACAGGATTACCATTGTCTTTTTCTCCTCCCAAGGTAACATTAAAGACACGGCACATCCAGACACATTTTAGACCCTCATCTGTCTCCCCTGGCCAGCAGCCCAAGTGCTTAGCAAATGTCAACAGAAAATAATGCACACACAAAGGCAATCTTATTTGTTCAAGAATTGCTCTAGGTCACAGCAATTCAACTGGGCTATGAGAGAGGCGTTCAAGAAAAGAGTGCCTATCATTGCAGTGCATTAGATACAGTGTTCAGGCTTTTCTGTGCTGTAACGCAATCAAATGCATGCACAAGCTTTCCCTTTCTGTCCTTTCTGTTTTTTTACTACCCTTACAAAAAAAATAAAATATCCTGCAAGTTAAAATGAAAGGAGTTCATTCTCTCGCTCTCTCCTCCCCACCTTATCATTTTACATGACTAATAATCTAGCATCGGAATGTTTTTCCATGATGAGTGTATTTGGGCTCTATCATGCGCAGGTAGCTAATCTCCTAATTCATTGTTTTCATTAAATCGGAACTAAAATGAGCTCGCAATGGAAAAAGTACAATTCAATAAAAGCCAAGCCTCCCAGGATTTGCCATTTTAATGATTGCTTACCTTTATGAATTCGACACAAATTCAACTCTTCACTTTTTCTTGGAGAAAGTAATAATTTTGCTCATATTCTTGGGGTTTTGGGAAACTCTTCTTTTGATCAGGGACTGTTTCTAAAATCGGGATAAGGACTCAAACAAACCCAGATGAATGCAGACAAGAATCATCAAGAATATGATTTTTGTCCTAATATCAAAGGTCTTCCTAGAAAAAAGAAATTGTGATACAACGTGAATTTTCTTGCTATAAAAATATGATCGTGTCTGGTAACATGTGCATGTAAAATTGCTAGAAATAGCATTTTAGCTTAGCGTAAAGCTAACAATTTACACACGGTTTATTTCTATTTCTTCTGCTCCAAACTTACTTCAAACGTACTTCTCTGTCTGCTCTGAATGTAACACATCATAAGAAAGTGTTTCACCGCTGTTCAAATGCACTTTGGATCACATCATTTATATGTGTAAATGTTTTCCACCTTAAAGGAATAAATATTAAATAAAAGAATTGACAATAAAATGCAAAGTAATCTCTTCAGTAATCAAAATATTTTTTTTATGTAACTGTATTCTAATTACCAATTATTTAAATTGTAACTGTAGTGGAATACAGTCACTTATATTTTGTATTTTAAATATGTAATCCGGTTACTGTATTTCATTACTCCCCAACCCTGCCAACACAGTATGTCCAATTTTAGTTCAAATCCAGTTTGTGACTGATCCAAATCCTCCCTCTTCTACCTATCATTTCCTGTCCTCTCTCTCCTATCCAATAAAATAAAAAAGCAAAAGGCCTGATTAAATTTTAATCATTTGCTATTACTTATTTTTACAAACTTTAACTACACTGATTAAGCAAACTGCAAAGTCAAGGTCTAATACGTTGCAATTATGTGCATGTGTCTTGTATATTTTTTTTAAACTTTTACATAATGTTTATATAAAATCTAACATATTCATTTTAATAATTGTGTATTTTTATATGCAACACTAATTTTTCCACTTTAAGTTTTATTTAAGTTTAAGTATTATTCTAAAAGGGTAAAAAAAAAAAAAAAAAAAAAAAAAAAAAAAAAGCTGAAATAAAACTATCAAGCCACAAGTCAAAAAGTATTAAGTCATCACTAGTCACAAAATCAACTAACCTTTTCTAACAGAGTTGGTTAGCTGGTCTACCAGACCTGGGCACTTACAAGATGGTCAGGTTGGAAGACCATCTAGACCAACAGAATACCAGCTTTGCAAGGCTGGAAGACCAGATAGACCACTTTAAGCCCGCTAAGACCACCTTAGGATGGTTTAAGATGTTCCTTGCAGCTTGGCTAAATTGTGTTCTAGTGCTGATTTACAGTGTTACCTCCCATCTATGATACAGACTGGACTGAACACACATCTATGCAGAGTTCAATCTGTCTGTCTGTCTGTCTGATAGATGCAGCTGTGCCGGTCTGCCCGGGCATCTGGATGCAAGTTTAATGATGTCAGTGGTGTAGCTCTACTGGGGACAGGTGGAGAGAGAACACCAGGTGAGGAAAGATTACTCTGTGCACCGAGGGTTAGGACAGCAACAGTCAGACCTGTCAAAAGCAGCCAGTATGGGTCTGCCCAGGATCAGGGGGATATCCAACAGCTGCAAACACAGCACACAGATATATGAAGAGTGAGAGACCTGCACTGCTCTATGTGTGTGTGTGTGTGTGTGTGTGCGCGCTAGGATTGGATATGCACAGATCCCAGCTTGAAGGGTCATATGCATTTGACTGACACATCACTCAAAGCTGTCATTTTCATTGCAAGGTGTCGACCACATTCTAGATGTGACATTGCTAATCTAACTGTAGCTAATCTAACTACAAAAAGCCCACTCAGATAAAAATAGCACAAAACATGTCCGAGTCTGGTGGCAGGCACTTTCAGTTTATATACACTCTCTGATTTCTGTGACGACACAGCTCTGGGAAAAAAAAAAAAAAAAAGAGATCACAGCAAAATTATCAGTTTCTCTGGATTTACTATTTATAGGTATGTGTTTGAGTAAAATTAACATTATGGCTTTATTCTATAAAGTACTGACAATATATCACCCAAATTCCAAATATAAATTTTCTCATACAGAGCATTTATTTGCAGAAAATGACAACTGGTCAAAATAAAAAGGTGCAGTGTTCAAACAACACAATACTAATGTTTTAACTATGGAAGAGTTCAGAAATCAATATTTGGTGGAATAACCCTGATTTTCAATCACAGCTTTCATGTGTCTTGTCATGCTCTACCAGTCTTTCATATTGCTGTTGGGTGACTTTATGCCAATCATGGTGCAAAAATTCAAGCAGCTCGGCTTTTTTTGATGGCTTGTGACATCCATATTCCTCTTGATCACATTCCAGAGGCTTTCAGTGGGGTTCAGGTCTGGAGATTGGGCTGATCATGACAGGGTCTTGATCTGGTGCTCCTCCATCCACACATTGATTGACCTGGCTGTGTGGCATGAAGCATTGACCTCCTGGAAAAACTAATCCTCAGAGTTGGGGAACATTGTCAGAGCAGAAAGAAGCAAGTTTTCTTCCAGGACAACTTTGTACGTGGCTTGATTCACGTGTCCATCACAAACACAAATCTACACGATTGAAGCACCCCTTGATCATCACCGATCCTCCACCTGGTCTTCTAATGGTTAGATGGAGACCTGGAGAGGCCTTCAAGCCACAGTGTCTCGCACCCACTGTGAAATTTGGTGGAGGATCGGTGATGATCTGGTGGTGTTTCAGCAGGGCTGGAATTGGGCAGAAAATGAATATGAACCTGTTCCTTTGCATTATCCAAGGTCTGAAAATGCTACATCTTTATTATTTTGATCAGTTGTCATTTTCCGCAAATAAATGATCTAAATGACAATATTTGTATTTGGGAGATATATTGTCAGTACTTTATTGAATAAAACAAAAATGTTAATTTTACTCAAACACATACATATAAATAGTAAATCCAGACAAATTGATAATTTTGCAGTGGTCTCTTATTTTTTCCAGAGCGAATATGCTCTCTGCAGGCTATATACCATTATTTTCATTTGATTTCCTAAATTAGATTTTGCTGCTGTATTGAAATTTTTATCAAGAATTTGGGAACTTTACTGGTATTGGTTTCATGTTAACTCTATTAATTATGACTTTTTGTTTAATTGATCTATAATTATACTTACAAATTTAAGACTGTGAATTTTAAAGATGAACGAAGATGAACACCCTGAAGGAGTTTATTTTTTGATAGCAACCAGCTGACTTAATATTAAAATATTAAAGTATTAAAATGATGTAATAAAATTATGTAATAAAGCACTGAACAGCTGAAATCCACCTGCAGAGTTTATTTTTGTAAATAATAACAGCTGACTCCTTATTATGCATTATAATTACAAGACTACTTGCCGAATAAATAAATAAACAAATAAATAAATGGACATGAAATATTGATTGGATCTGAAATTATTGAAATAGCCTATGTGCAGAGATCCAAAAAGCAGGAATGATGACTCGCAATACGCAGATGAGCAGTCTGATACTTGGATGTGCGGTTGTTACTCAGAGATTCCAGACCACTAGATGGTGCCATTGATCAATCATAATAGAGTTTTCCATAGGGCTGTGTAATAAGCATAATTCGTTTGTGAATGTAACAGTATTACATTTCTTTCCTAGCACAGTATCCACCTTTTTTTCAACGTCCCATGATGCTTCGAGTGAAATGTGGGTGTTTCTTCCATTATCAAGTAAAAACAGTTGTTGTTATGGCACACATCCATTCATCCTTTCGTTGCAGTGTTGTGATTTTGAAGAGAGTGTGTCTGATTTCATGAGGACTTATACATCAATCACTATATTAGTGTGAAACTGAACGATTAACTGCAAAAAAGTAATAAAAGACAAAGAAAGTGCAAAAAAAACCGGCATACTGTTTTTCCCAGATGCAGTTGAGATTTAATCAAAGCACAAACGCAACATTTCGAGCAGAATTATATGTTGTTTTTAGTGGAGAAGCCTACCTGTGTTAGTTCAGCTTCAGATATGCATGCATGTTGAAATCAGGCTGAGACACTGAGGAAGAGCCCTTAAGTTCTCATCTTTTGGTATGCAATCTCTTATTCAAGTTGTCGGATTGGAGGTTATTTCCTTTTAAATCCACAATTGGAGGTGGTGCCATCCGGACACATCAAGACAGCATTTTAAACCTAAAATGCAATGTGTTTTTTGACAATCACATTATGTGTTTATTGTGTTCCAATCACGAAACATTTTGCACCCCATTTACAACTATGATTAGAGTTGACCATTTGCTATCGGATCATCCAAAACGCACCATTTAACCAGTTGTAAACAGGGTCTAAAATAACTGCAGCCGGAGCTAGGGAATGCTATAGAATGATGTCCGGCAGAAGTCGCACCCACATTCGTTTCCCCTCAAATTCCCCAAGGAAAAAGTTTGATAGGCATTGTTTTTTTTATTACGAATACCTTTTAAATCTTTTGTTAAATGCATGCAAATGTCATTTTTCATTAGCAAACATGTAGGGACTGCAGCTTATTTCTGTTTTCTCTTCCAACAATGCATTTGACATTACAGCAGAGAGTGCACGTCTCCAACTCCAACCCTTCTAAACTGTATACAAAATTTTGTTTGTGGAACCATCAGCCAAAAAATCCCTTTTACCCTTTTGAAGTATTAAAAGTTAAATGGAATCAAATGCATGGTTACCATGGCAACTTATACATCAGGAAAATGTAGGATCTGTCAAAGTCGACGGGTGAGGTTAAACATACATGCCCACTGCACAGATTCATCTGTCAACTTAATTAATTTGACACTTGTGTTTTTAACCAATTTAAAGCTGATTCCGAGAGGGTCCAGTGAGAGCTGGCCTTTGCTCCAACTCTATACAAACTATAGTTTGTATTTATTAAAAATGACAAGCTATCTGACACCATACAAATCACTGTGTATATAGCTTGCTGTGTTAATAACATCTTGACCAATGCAGTATTGGTTTGCAGTGATACATAGTTATTTTACAGAGATACGCACAGTCAGTGGCTATTTAAAAAAAAAAAAAATCATTATAATTTAATCCTCTTTTCTCCCCAATTTGGCATGCCCAATTCCCACTACTTACTATGTCCATATGTTGGCATGGTTACTCACCTCAATCCGGGTGGCGGAGGACAAGTCTCAGTTGCCTCCCCTTCTGAGACAGTCAATCTGCGCATCTTATCACGTGGCTCGCTGTGAAAGACACCGCAGAGACTCACAGCATGTGGAGGCTCATGCTATTCGCCACGAACCACGCTCAATTTACCACGTGTCCCATTGAGAGCGAGAACCACCAATCACGACCACAAGGAGGTTACACCATGTGGCTCTACCCTCCCTAGCAACCGGGCCAATATGGTTGCTTAGGAGACCTGACTGGAGTCACTCAGCACACCCTGGATTCGAACTTGCGACTCCAGGGGTGGTAGTCAGCGACAATACTCACGAAGCTACCCAGACCCCCAGTCAGTGGATATTTTTAATTCTATAATTAAATAAAGGAATAGTTCAACTGAAAATGTAATTTATGTCATCATTTATGAACCTTTAGGTCTTTTACAAACCTATATGACTTTCAGGTTGTTTCAAATCTGTCTTTCTTTCATGAAACACAAAAGAATATATTAGGCAGAATGCTAGCATCAGTCACCATTCAGTTTCATTGTATGGAAAAAATATGCAATAAAAGTGAAAAGTGATGGAGACTAATATTCTGTTCATTTTTGTTTTTGCCTTTTTATTGCCCACCAGACAAAAAATGTTACAAATTGTAAAAAAGTAAATGTCTGATTGCTTAGAAAAGTTACAGTACATCTCTCCTCAACAAGCTGCTCAATTTGAGGATACATTCATGTCTGTAGAACAAATGGTAGAATAATAATAGGTGTCAAATTTTTCAATCCTTAAAAATAAAATAGAATTTACAAAGGCCCTTATGTCATTTTGATGGTGAATCTACAGCCTTAAACTCAGCGCTCGAGGGCATTGAATATAAAACCGCTCTTCACAATGGTGCATTGACAAAGGTCACACAAAGTCCTCCCAAGGTCTGGGCCATTTGGAATCCAATATATCTATTGGATGGGTGTGGAGATGCTTTAAGGGCAATGTTTACCCCCAGCCAAGTTCATCACTCTCTCCGGAGTGACAGAGGGGTTAACGATGCCCGGCTCGCAGCTCGGTGGACAATCAGAGCAAATCAGAGTGCAGACAGATGACTGCCGTTACATCCGTGTGTGAGTCATAAGCTTGTATTTAGGGAACGGGTGGCCATCCCTCAGTGCCCTGACAGTGTGGATGCGGCTTCTCAGTTGGATCAGACACCGGAGAGACGGAACAAGCGCTTTGAATAATATGGAGCGCTGTGGGAAGCGAGGCAGGGGGCATGACTGAGCATTCATTAGCCACTTCAAGAACACTGCAAATGGACACCGTACCCCTAACCTTCACTGTAACCTTTGAGATCACCTCCACAGCTGGGGACGAGATGCATCCACGCTGTCCCCTTCGCCACCAGGGGGCTGAGTTTCTTAGTGGATCTTGAAGTCAACGGCGGAAGCATAAAAAGGATGTTTAAGATCTTTCTGGCTTATTAAACCGATGCTTGCTTACAGTGTCTCTCCTGAGCAGTCGTTCATTATTTCCTTCAGGATTTTGCATCAGGGGGCATGCACCAATACCTCCAACCCCAATATTGTGCCTAACAACTTGTTAAACACTAATTGTTATTTTTACATAATAATAATAATAATAATAATAATAATAATAATAATAAAAATAATAAAATTATTATTAACTATATAATAATTGTATTAGTATTATTAATAGTAATACTAATAATAATAATAATGTAAATGTAAATGTCATTCATAAATATAAATGTATTATAAATATAATAAATTATTATTGTTCATTAATAATAAATATGATTTATAACATTTAATAATAATGATTAATGTATTGTTTTATTATTATTCATTGTCAATATATTATTTCAATGTATCGCGGAGCCCAGTCCTTCTCTCTGGTCACATAGCTCACTCAGCTAAAATATAGTGGTAGAGGAAACACTGACTGTTGGAACTGAACTCCAAAGTAATGCCTTCTTGACAAGAGAAAGAAATAGGTGAACAAGTGGATTTTGGAGCCAACTGCAAGCTTACTGAACCAGAAAAACACCTGCAAAGTGTCCAAACTAAACTGCATGCTGCCAGAGACTTGGCTCCTATTTTTTTTCCATCAAAAGAAAATTGATCACACCAGGTGTGCCACAGCAGAGGAACGGTTAAGCTACCTTCTATTGTTTCCTTTAGTTTGGAGAGCATAACAAGAGGTTCTGCCAGTTTCCCTTTCCTCTCAACCGATTAATGATGTGATTGCCTAAATTTATTCACAGGCACTTGTTTTGGGGCAAAAGGTTTATGGATATTCATTGTGAAGGTCTGTGGAGTGATTTGTGCAGCATGAAATTGGTGAAATGTAGCTAACCTTGTTAACTTCCACAATTTAAGTCATGTCGCAGACTCATTTCAGTGTGATTATACACCAAACGCCCTGGAACAGATGTAATTGAGGGAAGGAACCTGTTCAATCTTCACCAATCTGAGCCGAATGCACACCTCTGCCACCCTGGCAGCTTACTACAGGGTCAATTAGAAGCTCTCTTAAGATTTGCATTTCTAATTATATTCTCTTTTATTCTGTTTTTGCCTTGTTAATTAGCAGGTAAAAATGGCATTTTCTTCAGTGGCCGGCGGTGGGCAGCAAACGGTGAACAGCATGACATCAGATAAATCCCTGAAACAAAAACACATTTTAATTTTAATTTCACCTGGAAATCCTCTATGAAAAACTCACAAGCAAGAAACAGCAGTGCTGTTACTATACTATCACATGTATTTGTGAAACTAAAATATTTAGACTGATTCTGACAGAGATTCAATTAAAAATTAAACCCGTTCATTTGATTAACATTGTTAACGTTTACGAAATCTAAAGAAAACAAAAGATTCTTGCCTCAGTAAAAAAAAATAAAAAAAAATAACATGAAATTGCATTTGCAAATAATTTCATTTCCATAATGTGATGTATTTTTGAGTAAAACTAAATTTAGTGAGGGAAACAATATATAACATACAGGTGGGTTGTATGACTAACATCTTACATTACTGTATGAGTAATTTTATATAATGGAATTTTACGATTTTATATCAATGTCAGATTTCACAATATAATTTTTTCTGTCAGAAATTCCATAAAAAAAGCTCTACTAGGGCGAGACTTGATTTTATCCATCTGGCTTTGACTGGATCATTTTGTTGTCTGGATTGATATTATTGGATAGGTTAATAATATTATCCCTCAAAAAAACATGGTCATGGTTAGATCAGCAGAAAAGTAAAGTAGCACGCTAACTGACATAAACTTTGCTATTGATCCAGACAATTATCACCACAACCTGGCCACAATTCATAATCCTGGCAACTGACAGCCAGTTTTTCATTAAGGGAATTTATTTAATTGCTATTTTGATGCTGTTTGTGCATCCCTGATGATATATTTATCTACGAGCCGCTTAAATATTGCTAGGAATCACGTTCATATGCATGTACTTGACTGTAATCCTCCTCTATCTCTTCTAATGAAGTTAAGCAGATTAGGAGAGATTTTTTACACAGACGACAGAGTATAGTTCCTGTCATCTCGACACACTGCACAATAAATCTATTCTTGCACTGTGGATCAGTGAGATGAAAGTGGATGAAAAATTAATTGAATATGCTTTATTTTTTTTAATACATAGGATTTAATATAGTGACTTGTGAAGAGAAGCTACTTTTTATTCAAACAAGTTGTTGGCTGTCAAAACCAGAATAATGTTGAACAACTTGCTTAGCAATTTTAGCGCTGATGAGGTCACTGCTCTGGTTTAGTGATTACCAGGGTTGGATTGGTAATCTGGCATACCGGGCATTTTCCCGGTGGGCCGAAGCAATTTGGGTCCAATCAGGGGCGGACTGGCCATTGGGAGAACTGGGTGGGCTGGTGGGCCGGCCGCGAAATGGGCCGAATGGGCCGCGATAAGATGAAATGAGCCGCCGCACTATGGAGAATGGGCCACAAAACAGCGCCGCGATATACCGAAGGGGGCAGCAATGTGCAGAAAAGGACAGCTGCTACCCCCCCCCCCCCAGCTCAACATATTTTGGGCATGTTTCGAAGTAAAATCCCGATCCCAGTCCACCCCTGGTGATTGCCTCTACTGAACCTCAACATGGAATTAAATTTCACCCAGTTTCATTACCTGTGCAACAAGCAATTTCCAGTCAATAAAATATTTTAAAACTAAACCTATCTATTGAATTCATTTGAATTCACTATGAAAATCTCCATTAATTTTCTAAAAAGTATTTCAAGGCTTGTGCAAGCCTTAATTCCCTGGTAATTTCTTTTTGCACGATTGACAGTGCATGTTATTCCAAAGGGAAAAAAAATAAAAAAATTTGTAGCCTATTAACCAAATGTACAATGTACTTTGACTAAAAGCTAAAATGACTTTCCTTTACGATTGACGTCACCAATTCCTCCAACCACCTGGCTCCATTTTAGCATGTCCCAGGCAATTTTCACAATCCAATCCATACCTGCAGGATGAAATAAGGTCCCATCTTAAATACTTTCTCATTAAATACACTCTTTCACTCAAAAGTGACATTCAGAAGTAAAATAGGTTGAGAATGCCATTTCATGTTACCACAAATGACTGAAGTTGTCATGACAAACTAAACATGGAAAAGAAACAGACAAGTACGACCGCCAAGACAAAATGTGCAAGCAGTTCAGATATTGCACCCCAGAGAGTTAAATTATACATTGACAGGTTAGCCAAGCAAAGTTTACTCCTGGTCACCATATAGCTGATTTCGAGCCCTTAGGGGCGTCTTCTCCTTGCACAAATTAATACCTTTGAGAGGTTGACTGAACGGCGGCAATAAACTAATTTGTTCCCCTAAATAATGAAGAATGACTCCCCACAATCCCTCCTCGACCACCACCAATGGTACTTTGGTCCTCGCCACATCTGTGACTGTTGCCATGGTGACCTGGTCTTACCTCACCACTTCCCGAAGTGCTCCACGCTCGTTCAGTCATGTGTTTGATGTCATCGAAATTGTTCTCCAGCTTCATGCAGCTCTGCGCGAGAGAGAGAGAGAGAGAGAGAGAGAGCGCAAGAGAGAGGCAGAGAAATTAGATGACAGAAGAAGCTGATATTTGTTTGGATGTTTGTACATGTGCGATACATCTCATTGATTGGGGTTGTTACACAGCCTTTGAACATAATCCACTCCAACATCATCAGTGAGAGTGTTCCCCAAAGCTCTCAACCACAGGCTTCATGAACCTATTATTCTTTATCTTTTTTTGATGGGGCACCAATGATTGTCCTGGCTCACTGGGTGCTCATGACTGCACGTTTTCTCAATACGTTTTTGAAGCATTGATATATTAACATTAGATGAGATTTTAATTAGAAGCCTAATTTGTGTGCTTTCAAATTCACTGTCAGTTGGCCTCCCATTTAAGTAGTCTGGCGTAATAGCTTTGGGAGACCACAAGGGGGTAATATAACATTTACTGTTCTTAATACTGAAGCTGTCAATGTGGAGCAGATGGCCGTCCAAGTTGTGAATCTAGTCAAAAACTGAATGACTAGAAATGGCGATGTTTATAATGAAATTTGTCTGCATGTATGCTTTAATAGGTTTAATTCAAGCTGTCAAACCACAAAAAGGCATACTTGTAACTCAAAATTAATTGTCTGTTGGTGGTGGTGTGCATACCTTCTTAGAAAATAATTATTTCTAATTTTAGAACACGCCATTTTGTCAACCAAACACGTCCAGTGAGCGACCTCCTCTAATAGATATAAAGAGACAAAAACTATTGTGCAACGAGTATCCCTATTTATATCTGAAAAAAATTCCTATATGGATAGATAATAACGGAAACATTTTCTGATTTTCGATGCGTGAAACAGGCATCGATCCCAAGCCTATAACTGCATTGTAGTAGTGTAAGAACATAGTAGAGTATGTACATAACTTCATATATGCTGAAGTTGTGATTTGATTGGATGGACCAAATTTAGACAGGTGAATGACTGATTTCTGTCACAGCAATTTAGACAAACACTTTTTACCTACAATATCACTGCATCTTAATCATCAAAGATACAAATTACTTTTTGGAAGCATTCAAAATCCATTCCAAAAATCTGTAGGGGCACAAGTTACACTTATGCTCTCAGTGCTTATACATAAGTAGCATACTTTCAGGGGTTGTGGTGCGCGAATCATCATCAGCAGTGACATGACTAACTCCTTGGCTGGTACAAATTGTTGACGTGTTCTGGGGGTTGGACTGCAGTTGTCATGGCAATCGGCCTCTCCAGCCCCTAACCCCTAAAGGTATGTGCAGAGTTTGAATGAAGCCTCTGGTATGGACAAGTGGGTAATTACAGGAAAACACCATTTATGCTCTCAATCACTCCAGATATACACAACATCATAAACATAAGCCATAGATTGGAACATGTGAATATAAATGAAAAAAGTGTCATTTTCTTTTTTTTCTTTTAATGAAATGTGACCTGGATATGTTTTAGAATTACATATAAGGTGTATTCACATGCAATTTTAGTAGTGAAATTTTGAAACTGACTGCACGTGAGTTTCACTGCACTAGTGCAATACAGACGCCAATGAAGAATGGACTTACTCTTGTCAATAAGGTGATTTAAATCCATCAATACTTATGTTACCTACAGTATGTTGATAAAATGTCTCTAACCAATGCAGTGGCGTTTTGGTCTATATTACCCCTGATTTAATCTAACAGTAGTATTGGTAACTGACTTCAAGCTCAAGCTTTGTGCTAGTTGGCTTCTTGGTGGTAAAATCTACAGTAAAATGTAATGTGATTTCAACAGTAAACTTGACTGTTCAATGCAGATGATAGTTGGTCTCCACTCAGAATCTGACAGCTCATATCAATCACAAACTCCCAGAGTGAGAAGGAAACATCAAGCATATGGCTGTATAAAAAAAAAAAAAAAAAAAAAAAAAAAAAAAAAAAAAAAAGAGAGAGAGAGAAAAAAAAAAAAGTTAAGTTGTTTGACCAACTACACCAGTTTTTAAAATTGTAACCTATTCAAACCAAGTCATCTGACATCAGCAATAGATTTCAACACTTTGTTTGGACAAAATCTAGGGACATATACACAAGAATCTTGACAGAACGCAACTGATTAAATGGAACAGAACACAGTGTTTTTTTTTTAGAAGTTACTATAATTATTAGTTGAACTAACAGAGCCACTTCAGTTGGTTTGGTTTGTTTACTCTGTGGCTGAGTCCAGGCACTTGTGTTGTGTCTCGTGTTAAGTGAATGCACTTGAGTTTTGTGTTTTCTCATTTCCTTGTGAAATCGTGTCTGTCTTGTCTTTAGTGATAACCCCGCCCTCTCGTTTGCCTTGTTAATGGTTTGATTATTAGTTTATGGTCCCCACCTGTATTCCCTCGGTACCCTCCCGATTTCTCTCCCTTTATATTTCCCTTGTGTGCTCTGTCTTGTGTCGGATTCTTCTCTGTCTGATAGGTGTTGTTCCCAGTAGTTCTGTTTGTTAGCACTGGTTTCTAATTCAGTTTTCTGTTATTATATTCAGGTCAGATGCTCTTGGGTCTGTTCCTCCACCCAGCTCCTACCGGCAGGAGACCGTCTCCTGAAGCACAACTCAGGACTTCAGATTTGTGGACTGTCAAGGCTAGTTCAGGTTTTTGCTCAGAATATCCTGAATGCGGATCAAGACTTGTACCTAGGTGAGACTCTCATTAAACATCACTTTTTCACTCTCTGGTTCAGCCAAGATTAAGCCTCGCCGGAGAGGAAAAAGGTCCACGCCAAGAGGAATTCAGAGTCCGCGGTTGACCGCCAGGAAGAGTCGAGACCCTTATAGCTCTCCCACCCATCCTTTGAGTAAAGAGGAGAATTAAGAGATCACCACTGTTCAGTCTTGTCCAGTTCCTGTCCTGTGGTCAGTGTTTCCAGCTACAGAGCCCTCTTCCCCACTGTCTGAGCTTACGGCCATTGAGGCCGTTCCCCTGCCGCTGCCAGTATCCTCGGCCACGGAGGCTGTTCCCCTGCCGCTGCCAGCATCCTCGGCCAGAGAGGCCGTTCCTCTGCCGCTGCCAGCATCCTCGGCCAGAGAGGCCGTTCCTCTGCTGCTGCCAGCATCCTCGGCCACGGAGGCCGTTCCCCTGCCAGCGAGCTCAGCCACGAAGGTCATTCCCCTACTGCTGCCCACATTACTGTCTGTTGAGGTTGGTATGCCAGTTGAGCTTACCATCTCTTACCTGGCTACCACCTTCCTCTGTGTCTGGGCAGTGGTAATTACTGATCTCTCCCCTGCGGCAGCCGCTGATCCTGATCACACTCCTACGGTTGCCGCAAACACCGAAACTTTCCCTGTGACTGTCCCTGACCTCTCCCCAGTAGCCATTACCCTGCCTGCCCTGCCCAATGTGTCTGTCCAGTCAACCCTGGATTCCTGTCCTTGTCTGTAAAGTCCATTTCAGCTGCTTCCCTGCTGCCACCTGACACTGACCCTCTCTTGAAGCCTCTTCCCTGGCCACCAGACCCCATCCCATTCCTGGAACCTCCTCCCAAGCCACCAGAACCTACTCCCTGTTAGAGGCTTCTTCCCTGGCCACCGGACTATGACCCTTTCCAAAAACCTCCCCCTTGGTCTGTCCCATCGTGGGGGGGGATCTTCTCTGTCTGCTCGGTATTATTCCCAGTCTTTCTGTTTGTTAGCAATCTAATTCAGATTTCTGTTATTAGATTCAGGTCCAGTGCTTTTGTTAATAACTCGTTTGTCTAGTTTGTTTTGCTTTCCCTCTCACGGGTGTTTTCTTTTTGCTATCTTTTGGTGGTTTTTGTCTTAATAAAGACTTGTAAAAGAGATCGGACTGCCTTCGACTGGGTTCTTCTGATGAAAACTTGACAGAAATGTAATCTTTGTGGTTTAGGTCTAGGTACAAATATTTTACTTCATTGGAACTCTCCTGATATTTACTCTTAAAATCCAAAAGATATATCTTTTACTTGTACTTTACATTTGGTTGTGTTAATTATTATCTCTCTTATACTTTTTAAATAGCACTGAACTGCATAGTTTGGGCGCTGTTGTTATTTATTTTTTTCGTAAAGTAACCAGTTTGATGTTGCCTGTAGCATTAACTGAAATGGAATTTCTTTCACATGTAACCAAAATGGACATTATAATTTAAATATATTCAAATGATTCAGAATCAAATCACATTGAACTTGGGGTCTGAATTGAATCAAGATCTTGTGAATCATAATCAAATTCTAATTGGGAGATCTGTATTAAAACCCAGGCAGCCCTTTTAGGGTTTACGAATGAGAAAAAACAGAACCAAAACCATCCTAATAAAATTGTTTGAGGAATATCCATAAGGTGCTTCTTTGCAATCAATTAATTACTTTAGTTTTACTTGTAGTTTTTACACTAATGAATAAATCCATATTAGAGTGGATCTTACTATGAAGAGGTGAATAGTGTTAATATATCTGCAACGACATTGCGGAGTTCGTCAGCACTTGCCGTGTGGGTTTACTAAAGTAGCAACTGTGGCAAACTTCGTGTTCGGTGGGGCATGTGGAGGGAAAGAAAAGTTTGAAATCTAATACTAGACTGTGCTTGCTAATTCTGACTAACATTCGATTTACATGATTACAGACTAAGTGCATTTTTTTTTATATAAAATTTCCCTCATCCCTTCATGCTGTTCTCATTCGTACTAAGTGGCATTAGCAAATGTTTTATTTTATATTGCTCAAACAATAAAAAAACACAATGATATGGAAATTGATAATTATTGCACTGTCTGAGCTTGTGGGTGACAAGAAAATATTGCATCTGGTAGCAGAGATATTTGGGAAATGACGTGCGTGGGCACCACACTCTATGAGTGTTCTCTCTTCGCAAGCCACCAAGGTCTGTGCACACACACGAGTGATTTACACTGCCAAAAATCAAACTTTAGTTCTTTTAACAATGATGAGGAGCAAAAAATAGCAAATACCCAAATGTGACAATCAATTTTAATTTCAATTTATTTAGTGTCTGAAAGTCAGCAGTTTGTGTAATATCACCATAATGAATTATAAAGACCCCATAAAAATCACCTGATGAGCACAGTTTTCTTTCCTGTGTTGATATATTTTCTATTGAAAAACGATGTCGGGGCAGGAGATACTGGAGGGCTCCTCATTTTCTCTTAAAAAAACTTTTGCACTCCTGTTTTTGCAGTTCAAAACAAAACAAAAAAACTCACATTTTACATGTACTGCATATGACAAAACATTACAAATTCATATTAAGCACATGTTTTCCACGAAAATGTCAACAACATCATGAATTTTTTTTTATTTTTCATTAAAGGAACAAAAAACCCTTTTATATTTGGTATTATATTGGTAATGAATAATGCCGTCCAGACCGCTAGAGGGTTCCCCTTGCTCACACAGTGCTGACTGAAGTGCAGAATGCATTCAATATTTTAAAACACAGCCTTTTGTGGTTTAGTAATCACGCAAGGCCATTCTGCAATTTCAATCTTAATTCAATCGATCATGCAACATTAATGGATATCCTACCGATGTCTCTGAAGTCAAAGTCTGCTGGTTTCATTGCATTTTGAATGGTTTCCCTAGTCATGTTATCTATAGGTAAGTGCCTTTTTCAAAACAGTCACATATATTTATACAGTTTTTTTCCACATTAACATGAGAACAAGAAAATGTACTAAATTAAATGCGATATGTTCTTAGGACTGCCAACCCTTCTCCATGTTGTGGCTATTATTATTTCTGGATTATGCATTTAAATTCAAAGACTTTTTACGAAGTGGTCACTACCGTATTTTTTGGAATATAAGTTTTTAATAAAGTTTTTTTTTATCATCTGAAAGGTCCTGTGCCTTATATACATAATTTATTTGTAACTGATGCCAGCTGGTCAAACACACATGCACAAAAACAGATGAAAACATCAAGAACAAGGTACTTTATGAAACCAGTTTAAAATATTTTGTCCATCATAAATTTATGGTTGTAACAAACTCTAGATGGCTGTCAAACACAACTCCTCACATGCCCACAAAATGAAGATTCATCACACTTGTAGTAAAAACATTCAGTCAGTGAACTGGATAACTAATGCATTGCAAAGAGGGTTGTATATATCAGAGAAATGGGTGATTGGACAATGAGAGCCATAGTTGGTATCGTGGGTGTGGCAGAACATTCTAAACCGTTTCTTTGTGGTGTTGTTGTTGTTGGCAGATTATCTTCCCTGAGGTCCACTAATAATGTCAGTGAAGTATTTGTTCACCAAATCAGTCATAATTTTATAATATATGATACATTTCAATCCTGTCTCTGGCCCTCTGTCTAAACACTTGGTTTTGGCTTCAGCTCCTCCTTTAAACGTCAACTCAAATGCCCGCTGATCTGATTGGCTAACATCATGCAGACCATCAAATACAGCCATATTTGAATTTCAATCGGAAGAGAATGAACATTCCCACAATATTATAAAACTACATTTCAGGGTTTACACATAACACAGATCTAACACATTGCATCCTAATATAAAATAAACAATTCGTCACAAAGTATGAGGGAATGATAATGCAAAAATCCAAAATAAGTAAACACAGAAGCACTGTCATAGTGAAATAAAGCGGAGCCGGATCTGGCATTCCGCTTAAGCAAAACTTGCGTGTTAGAGCGTCTAAGAAGCAAACACCACGGCTTTATATCTTTAATGAATCCTTTATTAAAGTTCACATAATAAGGTTCAGAAACAAACTCCGAAACTGGCATTTCTCTGTGCGGTCAGCACTGCTTCTAGGAGTCACGTAAAGTGAACCAATCTAAGGGGGAGAGATTTAAACTGAACCCGGCTGATGCACACTTTGGCGTGGGAACACTTGTCCCTCGAATGCGTTAACAGCAGCTTGATTATAACGTGATGGCTTGCGATGTATTGGATCACAATCTTATCGTGATGAAAATCGACAAAGGCAACTCAATTAAGAAGAGAAAACTTGTATTTGTGCGTTAAAAACGTATTGAAGTGATCAAAATGTTGAGAGTGTAGTCTTGGCTCATTATACATTGCAACAAAATGCATTTTTGATTGTTTTGTTTTTTTGGCTAGTTTTCCAAAATAATATCTAAACTCTATTAAAACAATGTACATTTACTTTAGTAGCTATAATGCAGAGGGTAAAAAAAAAATGTTGGAGAATGTTGAATAAAATATTTAAAAATACTTAAAACAAGATAAATTTACCTAAAAAGCAGCATATACGATATTTTGTCTTGCTTTCAGAGAACATATCTTGTATACGAGTATATGAACAAGTGAAAAAATACACATTGTTTTCAATATATCTCTGAAAGCAACTAAATATAGTACATGTTGCTTTTCAAGTAAATGTATCTTGTTTTAAGGATTTATAGATCATTTAAATGGACAACAAGACAAAACTCTTGATTACAATAATATTTTTTTGCAGTGTATTTTTTTACTGAATTAAATTGAATAAAAATTCCATGTTTTTTTCTTGTAATTCAGTGAATGTCATTTAGAGGTATTTTTAAAATATGCTTTTTAATTGTATGTGTATGTAATATGATTTTGTTAGTAAGCACATTAAATACAACCTTGTAAGTCAAGGGACAAGCTGAATAGTCAGTTAAGAGGCAATGATTAATCACATTAATGATTTAATGTCATTAACTAGTCGAATAATTGTTCTAATATTCATTAGATTAGGTGAGATTATCAAAATAATTGTTAGTTGCAGTCCTAGTCAGGAGCGACTTTATTTCCAGAAAATATGGTAATTAATAATAATGTGTCACTCAGAAGAATGAAGTATGAGAGGTAGGGGATGATCTCATTCCAAAAAGCATTTTAAAAAGGACAAAAATCTGTACACTTACATTTACAGCATAACAACCTTAAAGCTAACAGACATAACCTAAAAGCCATGAATGTTATGCCTCAGATTGTCAAAACGAGTAGATTAACGTTCCTCAAGAGATTTATAAACATTAATTTTGTGTGATTAATAACACTCATTAAGTATAGTGAAATGACACGCTTCTTGTCAAGTCTGTGATATGCTTTTTAAGGGATCCCTATCAAATCGTTCTATGCAAGAAAAGCTGCGATAATGAATCACATCAGAAGGAGAGAAAAGACCCTAAAGAAAATGAGAAGAAGAGGACCAACTGTATATGAGTGACTGTCGAAAATCATATTAATCAAAAAGCATGACAGAAAGTGACCTGTTTTCAGCTAAAATTATTCAGATTATTCCATTATACCCAATAACACACACAGCCAACAAAGCAGCTATTAAAAAAAAATAAATAAATAAATCACACCGTGTTTTCCTTTATATATTAAGAAGCATGGAAAGCAAAAAAAAAGGTACTTAGTAAGGGTTTCTATTAACATCAAACCCCAACGTTGTAATCTCCTCCCCTTCGCCTGAATGGATTAGGTGGCGAATGTGGTGCTATAATCCCTGTAGTAGCAGCTAAATCCTGTGAGAAGGGAGAAAACGGTGGCATTATAAGTATGGGTGGGCGTTGGGTGTGAGGGTGTATGTCTGTTCCAGAATATAAAATTCACTGAACACTCTTTCGCAACCTGAAACTTGCCTTCTAGTTGGCCTGATATATGCTCAGGCAGTGGCAATCAATATTTGTGTTGATCTGTGGTGTGTAATTGTACCATATAATTAGAGGTGAGTGCTTGCAGACAGTTTAATT